>CM074295.1:20166960-20351960 GCA_037194245.1 Opsariichthys bidens | reverse complement strand
ACTGTGGTTTTAACAGGTGTGCAGGGACACACACACACACACACACACACACATGCTAAACATCGTAAGACAGGAGCCAGAGGATTTTCTTCACCCCACAAATGTGTTGCCAGTATGCCAGATGGCCCCTGGATGTGCAGAAAACAGGTTCCCCCTCCCTCACCGTCAGCTGCATATAAAAAGAAGCAACGGCCATCAATCAGAAACCTCCACTAGACTCACTCCTTTCCCATATCAAGTCATTTACATTTCATCTTCTGAAGACGAACAAAGGCAGTTGGCTGTTTTTTTGAAGCTCAGTCGAAATTAGTTCTCAAATCACATCAAATACTCTTGTATCGTCGTCAGAAGTGATAGTTCTTAAACCGACGGAGGAACATTTGATCCTGCTCAGGCTGCTGAATTCACTCGCAAACAACAAACCCAACCGTGGCCGCGGCTCCTTTGATGTGTCTGCATTTAAAAGCAGAAGCTTTTGAGATAGACACAGGACGGGCGTGAACGGGCGAGTGCGTACGTCTTCTGACTGCGCGTGATAAACCCGCCTTTAAAAGGCCTGGTGTCGGCTTGCCTTTCTTTTATCCAATTACAGTTCTGATTACCCTTAGATGATGGAGCCTGTGTGGGGTCTCTGCAGAAATGTGCAGGATGTAAAGCGCTCACAGACCTTACACACACACACTCCTGTATGGAAATGTAAGCCTGCAGAGCGAGCCACCCCCTCAAAATAACTGATATCATGTGTTTGACAGATTGCACAGCGCATAATAACCGACTGCCTCCTTCTGAAAAGAACAATATGTTTGTCATGTATAACAGCATGCTTCTTAAATTACCAACCGAAAACTTGACAGTGATCCTGATCACTTTATATATATATATATGCAGGGTCGGGGAGTAACGAAATACAAGTAACTTGGTTCCATATTTAAAACACAAAATGTGAGTGACTGTGTTTGATTTTAAATGGGTGGTAATCAGATTCCAGTTCCATCTGAAAAGTGTTTTAGATTACCAAAGTGATTACTTTGAGTTTTAATGTCATTTAAACAGCGATTGGTGATTCTCTGACTCTGACCGTCTGAAAAAGACCAGTTCAGTTTCATCAACATTTTAATACTTTTAAGAGGATCATAAAAATGTGGTTATTTTTATTTAGTTCTGTCCTGAACAAGACAAAATGACTGAATTTATAAAACAACTGAACTGTCCTGTCATGAGCTGATGATCCACGACTGTTTTCATGTTTTGAGAGTCATTTTATTATTCACTCGACACTGTGACTTTTTCTCACTATTTGTTTTTTCCCTCACAATTGTGAGTTTGTGTTTCACAATTCTGACTTCTTTTTCTCAAAATTGTGAGATTTAAACTCACAATTGCAAGTTATAAAGTCAGAATTGGGAGATATAAACTTCCAATACTGACTTTTTTTCTTGCAATTGTGAATTTAGTACGTGAGTTTATTTCTCATAATTCTGACTTTTCTCAATATTGTCAGTTTATATCTCATAATTCTGACTTTATAACTCACAATTGCAACTTTATATCACACAATTCTGAGGGAAAAAGTCAGAATTGTGAGATAAAAACTCTCAATGACCTTTTTTGTGTTTGTTTCACACTTATTAGTATTCCAAAGTATTCTAAAGTATTTAGATGAAGTGACTAAACTTGAGTAATGTAACGAAATACGTTACAAATGACTTTTTAAAGCATGTATTTTGTAATCTGTAGTGAAATATATTTTAAAAGTAACCCGCCCAGCCCTGATTATATATATATATATATATATACAGTATCAGTATTCATACACTGTTTCTTCAACTATGGCTAGTTGCTAATTTGAGTTCAACGCATCAAATTGATGGAAAGTAAGATCATTTATTACAGCATGCCCTAAATGTCTCAGTTTAGACGCTGTGTGTATCTTTAAATGCAAATGAGCACCCGCCCCGCCCCCTTTTTTGGGTTTGCCCTACTGTGACATCACAGAAAACTGGAACGGCTCATTTTGAGACAATGTTTAGATTCATGGGGATTAAAAAAAGAAGTGGGTGGATTTTTGTTTACCATTATAGAGTGGTTTTGCACACACACCAAGTAAAGATACAAACATCCATCCATGAAACGTGAATTTTTCATTATCAATCCGTTCAGTTATTGCTTTATGGCTGTTTGTTTCCATAAAGTAAGATGGTTGCCTTGGAGAAGTCATGTCTCCGTAAGTATGTTATATTGTTACATCGTGTAATAATGTCGGTACAGGACTGGGAGAGGGAGAAACGGACAAAGAAAATTGGACTGTGATTACTAGACCGCCGTGTGACGTCATGTCTGTCTATTCCACCACCTTTTACCTTTATTTCCTTTTACCTTTGTTTCCTGATTGTGTGTTGAATTCATTAGACCATTAGAGCGTTGGAGCTCTTCTGACAGCTGATGGACGTCTTACAAATGAGATCTTCTGGAGGCACATGAAATAGCTCAGATCTGCACAGAAGTTGTCTGTGAATGACAGCATACAGCGCTTTCTTTTCATCAGTAAAGCTGATTCATCACACTTTGTCTTTCAATGTTATTTTACTTAAAGTGGAAATAATATGCAGAAGAACAGAGACTTTTACTCATGTTATAGTTTTCTGGTCATTATTTTTCTATTACACACTTTTAACATTAATAATAATAATAATAAAAAAAACACAGGCCTGTAAATATTGATATCAAAAATAATGATTTTCCTAGTAAGAATTGTATTTCTGAAATGTGAAATTGGAATTTCAACTAGTAAGAAATGAATTCTTGATATCAACAATTGAATCTGAATGGCAGCCGATGACGAGATTTCACTAGTGAAAATACAAATACAGATATCAAGAATTTAAATTTTTACTTGTGGAAATATAACTATTGATATCGAGAAATGAATTGTCAATATTAAGTATTAACACTGTTACTAGTGGAAATGTAATTCCTGTTATCAAAAATTCATATCCGGAGAATGAAAGTCAAAACGGCTTGCCGTAGGAGTTATATTAACAAATATTCTGGCTCTTCCACGCTTTATAATGGCAGTGAATAGGGGTTGAGATTTTGAAGCCCCAAAAAGTGCATCAATCCATCATAAAAGTAATCCAGGTGCTTAAAATAAAGGTTTTTGGAGGAAAAATATCCATATTTAAAATTTTATAAACTATAATAAGACGTCATATACACCTAGGATGAGGATGAGTAAATCATGGGATAATTTTCAGCTGTGGGTGAACTATCCCTTTAAAGTCTGTCGTTAGAGTATTCTTGACATGTGTATATATATATATATATGTCATATGTGGGCTCATAGGCTCAAAAAAAAACAAAAAATGGGCAGCTGAGGCGTTTCTGTTGAACGTGAACGCTGATGGATTTCTCCAGGTGTTTCAGAACTTCTTAATCACGACACTCAAACAAACAGGGTGTTGTTTTGAAAGTTCCACAGAGACGGAGTTTGTTTACTCTCTTGGGGAATTCAACTTATGAATAGCTCACTTATAGCTGTCTCTGCACGTTAAAACTGGGGTAAAAGAATAGAGTTTATCGCTGGAAAATCTTGTGCTCTAAACTCCTTACCAGGGTCGAGGAGTAACGAAATACAAGTTACTTCGTTACGTATTTAAAATACAAAATGTGAGTCACTGTATTTCATTTGAAATGGGTGGTAATCAGATTCCAGTTCCATCTGAAAAGTGTTTTAGATTACCAAAGTGATTACTTTGAGTTTTAATGTCATTTAAACAGCGATTGGTGATTCTCTGACTCTGACCGTCTGAAAAAGACGAGTTCAGTTTCATGTTTTCCACTGTTTTCATGTTTTGGGAGTCATTTTATAATTCACTCGACACTGTGACTTTTTCTCACAATTGTGAGTTTGTGTTTCACAATTCTGACTTCTTTTTCTCAGAATTGAGAGATTTAAACTCACAATTGCAAGTTATGAAGTCAGAATTGGGGGATATAAACTTGCAATACTGACTTTTTTTCTTGCAATTGTGAATTTAGTGTGAGTTTATATCTCATAATTCTGACTTTCTCAATATTGTGAGTTTATATCTCATAATTCTGACTTTTCTCAATATTGTGAGTTTAAATCCCATAATTCTGACTTTTCTCAATATTGTGAGTTTATATCCCATAATTCTGACTTTCTCAATATTGTGAGTTTATATCTCATAATTCTGACTTTTCTCAATATTGTGAGTTTATATCCCATAATTCTGACTTTCTCAATATTGTGAGTTTAAATTACCATAATTCTGACTTTCTCAATATTGTGAGTTTATATCCCATAATTCTGACTTTTCTCAATATTGTGAGTTTATATCTCATAATTCTGACTTTTCTCAATATTGTGAGTTTATATCCCATAATTCTGACTTTTCTCAATATTGTGAGTTTATATCTCATAATTCTGACTTTCCTCAATATTGTGAGTTTAAATCCCATAATTCTGACTTTTCTCAATATTGTGAGTTTATATCTCATAATTCTGACTTTTCTCAATATTGTGAGTTTATATCCCATAATTCTGACTTTTCTCAATATTGTGAGTTTATATCCCATAATTCTGACTTTTCTCAATATTGTCAGTTTATATCTCATAATTCTGACTTTTCTCAATATTGTGAGTTTAAATCCCATAATTCTGACTTTCTCAATATTGTGAGTTTATATCCCATAATTCTGACTTTTCTCAATATTGTGAGTTTATATCTCATAATTCTGACTTTTCTCAATATTGTGAGTTTATATCTCATAATTCTGACTTTTCTCAATATTGTCAGTTTATATCTCATAATTCTGACTTTTCTCAATATTGTGAGTTTATATCCCATAATTCTGACTTTTCTCAATATTGTCAGTTTATATCTCATAATTCTGACTTTTCTCAATATTGTGAGTTTATATCCCATAATTCTGACTTTTCTCAATATTGTGAGTTTAAATCCCATAATTCTGACTTTCTCAATATTGTGAGTTTATATCCCATAATTCTGACTTTTCTCAATATTGTCAGTTTATATCCCATAATTCTGACTTTCTCAATATTGTGAGTTTATATCCCATAATTCTGACTTTCTCAATATTGTCAGTTTATATCCCATAATTCTGACTTTCTCAATATTGTGAGTTTATATCCCATAATTCTGACTTTTCTCAATATTGTCAGTTTATATCCCATAATTCTGACTTTTCTCAATATTGTGAGTTTATATCTCATAATTCTGACTTTCCTCAATATTGTGAGTTTAAATCCCATAATTCTGACTTTCTCAATATTGTGAGTTTATATCTCATAATTCTGACTTTTCTCAATATTGTGAGTTTATATCTCATAATTCTGACTTTTCTCAATATTGTGAGTTTAAATCCCATAATTCTGACTTTCTCAATATTGTGAGTTTATATCTCATAATTCTGACTTTTCTCAATATTGTGAGTTTATATCTCATAATTCTGACTTTTCTCAATATTGTGAGTTTATATCCCATAATTCTGACTTTTCTCAATATTGTCAGTTTATATCTCATAATTCTGACTTTTCTCAATATTGTGAGTTTATATCCCATAATTCTGACTTTTCTCAATATTGTGAGTTTATATCCCATAATTCTGACTTTTCTCAATATTGTGAGTTTAAATCCCATAATTCTGACTTTCTCAATATTGTGAGTTTATATCCCATAATTCTGACTTTTCTCAATATTGTCAGTTTATATCCCATAATTCTGACTTTCTCAATATTGTGAGTTTATATCCCATAATTCTGACTTTCTCAATATTGTCAGTTTATATCCCATAATTCTGACTTTCTCAATATTGTGAGTTTATATCCCATAATTCTGACTTTTCTCAATATTGTGAGTTTATATCCCATAATTCTGACTTTTCTCAATATTGCGAGTTTATATCTCATAATTCTGACTTTTCTCAATATTGTGAGTTTATATCTCATAATTCTGACTTTTCTCAATATTGTGAGTTTATATCCCATAATTCTGACTTTCCTCAATATTGTGAGTTTATATCTCATAATTCTAACTTTTCTCAATATTGTCAGTTTATATCCCATAATTCTGACTTTCCTCAATATTGTGAGTTTATATCTCATAATTCTGACTTTTCTCAATATTGTCAGTTTATATCTCATAATTCTGACTTTTCTCAATATTGTGAGTTTAAATCCCATAATTCTGACTTTCTCAATATTGTGAGTTTATATCCCATAATTCTGACTTTTCTCAATATTGTGAGTTTATATCCCATAATTCTGACTTTTCTCAATATTGTGAGTTTATATCTCCTAATTCTGACTTTATAACTCACAATTGCAACTTTATATCATGCAATTCTGAGGGAAAAAGTCAGAATTGTGAGATAAAAACTCACAATGACCTTTTTTGTGTTTGTTTCACACTTATTAGTATTCCAAAGTATTCTAAAGTATTTAGATGAAGTGACTAAACTTGAGTAATGTAACGAAATACGATACAAAATGACTTTTTAAAGAATGTATTTTATAATAGTGACCTGCTCCTTACATATAGCTGCATTAAATTACGCCCAGACAAACACCGAGGAGAGAGTAATAAAAGAGAGAATCCACAGCCGGCAATTTTGTCATTTATACCTCAAATGATGTATATCGCGCTTGATAAAATGCGGTGATGATGGAAATGATTCACTTTTAAGAATGCACGGCAGTACCTGGAGAAAGCTCGCATTAACATTCGCATTCATCTCGTAACCAGAGTGCTGGAGGCTTCTTACAGAAGGTTATTTTTTCGCAGAAGCATGTTGGAATAGCACAGTCCAGGTTTTGTCTCTTTAATGAGTTAGCACTTCCTACTCCAGGCCAAAAGGTTCTCGCTGATTCAGGCACTCCACTCAAAACTAATTGGCCACCCATACAAAGTGTCCATGTGTCCAGATTTTAGGGAAAGTTCTAATGAGTGGAGGTTAAATACATGCCCACTCCTCCTCTGGGTTGTGAAAGCAAGCGTTCTCTCACAGCTCCTGTCTTGTGCTGTGGTGTGATGGATTCAGAGAAGGTCTGGGATCAGTGGTTTTCAGCAGGTGTCACGGCTCCGTTCATATGAACACGTGACCGAGAGGTTTATGTAACCCTGTGAACCTGCCCGAGCCGAGAGCTTTTTAATGTGTTCTTCAGGAAGCCGTAATGCAGGTCTGTTACTATAAATGAGACGAAAAAGGATGTTTTTGTCAAGCCGGCAGAACTCTGAATACACGATCAGGCATTTTACAATTGATAAATGCCCTTTTAACCATTTTGAAATGGGTAGTTTATCATCTTTCCTTATTTTTGAGTCGATCTGAACATTATAACTTTTTTTTTTTTTTTCTTCGTTTTTTCAAACATGAAATGAGAAAACTGTCCATAAAATAAAGCAATGCCGTATCTTTTATTTGGTCATTTCTGGAGCTCAATTACGGCACAATGTAACAGAAACGGAGGAGTGACAGTTGGCGGTCGATTGTGAGAAAGGGGAGGGGCTTTATCGCACTATATGATTGGAGGAGTCTTGCATACATCATCAGAGAGAAGATCAGCATTTCACAATGACATTTTGATTAAAAATTACAAGGTCAACCGTTTTTTTTTTTTGGTTTGTTTTTTTAAAGAAACACAAAATTGATTAATCATTCACAATAAGTAGAAAATAGAGTGAATTTCAAGTTTTTAATGTTGTTTAAATAAACCATGTGCAAATTCATGCCAACACCATTTCTGAGTTTACTTTCCTTAAAAACAAAAACGTGGTTTGAAATCACCAGTGTTTCTGTCGTCCCACCCTGTAGCCAATCACGTCAACGTGTGGGCGGGGTTTAGCATATCATTAACTATGCAGCAGCGGAGACTCAAGAGAAGCCGGGTATCCCGGTATAACTTCTTGTTGATATGAAAAACCAGCTACTTCTAATTTATCTAATGACATATATTCCAATGTTATGATTCTCCACTGATGTTCTAAGTTGTGCACCGTTTACTACAGTAAAGTTGAGCACGTGGATCAGGTAATCCGAGCTGGTGTGAGTGAGTGGAGGCGGGGCTAATTTGCATATTAATGTGAACCACTGTAGTCACATGACCTGTTTTAAATATGCTTTAGTGTCTCATCTTGCTGTCAATAGAAACTCACTGAATTTCATCAAAAATATCTTCATTTGTGTTGTGAAGATGAAGGAAGATCTTCCGGGTGTAGAATGATGACTGAAAGTTCATTGAACAAACCCTTTAAGGGTTAAAATGATTGTCTACAGGGGGATTTTAAAGCGCAAAACTGACCTTCTCCTCGAACAGGTTTGTGACAACATGAAGGACATTGTCTCAATTAACAAGGGCATTATTTTAATTACAAATGTAATCAACGGTCCCTTAACCAGAAGATTTTTTCCTTCGACGACCACAGCGAACCACACAAACTCCTTAATGCCCCTCAAGATACTCAAACGCGAGTGTTTAAGCGTGTGTAAGTCTGAGATGTGGGTGGCTGGTTTGCTCTCACGGGGATGAGATGATATATGTGAGTCTGAGCCCTGCAGCACAGCTCTGATTCACGGCTGAGACGTAAATAAAAGCCACCGGCTATTATTTAGAGAGAAGATGTTTTTGAAGAAAGCCTCGCCCTGGGACGCGAGATGTGTGAGAGACTGTGTCTGTGGGCGAATCTTCAATAAAGTAAGGGATCGACTCGGGGACGCAGAAGGCCGGAGACCCCGTAATGCGCCTCGTGTGGATGTTTGTGCGGCAGACGCAATGAAATCAGTCCCTCTGTCGCTCAGCTTTTCGCAGGCTTGATTCCAGCAGAAGGTATAATTCATCACGGACGTGACGAATTACAGAAGCCTGCTTACAGATCGAGTCTCAGAGAGTGTGTGCATGCGCTATCCGTTCTGCTGAAGCCGTAATGTTGGCGAATCTTGATTTCCGAAAGAGAGAAAGAAGAGAGAGTCAGGCAGAGGCGGAAGCATTTGAATGGTTTGTTTTGAGTGTGACGCCCGCCCCGGGGACCCTCTCGACGCCGGAGCCAGATGGCTAATAATTCTGCGGAGGGGATCTGAGCTGTGGTTTGGGGCAACGGCTGAGGATGCTGAGATTGAGAGGAGATGGGAGCGACGGGTGCAGGGGGAATTTGTTGGGCTGGAAACAGAAGGATTTGCTGAGGCACATTCTGTCGGAGTTCCTGGGGCGGGTTACGAACTCTAATCATCAGCGCTTTCCATTCCCTATAGGGTAAATATACCCATGAACACATCCAAACCTCAATTACCATTGGGCCATTACTGTCAGATCAGCCTCCCACAGCAATGTCTGCGTCGATACGTGTGTTATCTCCAGTCACGAACGATAAAATACTCTTGGTTGGTGAAGGAACCTCAACACACAACCTTGCAACTTTATGCACTGTGATGTCAGCTAAAATGAACTGAAGTATAAGAGACTGATTTTACCACAAGTTAAATGACAGCAGTTAATGCATGCATTTACATTCGTGCATCTGGCAGACGCTTTTATCAAATATGACTTTCACATTGCATTGCATTCAGTTGAACCCATGACCTTGCACCATATACACATGCATCCGCCATTGACCGTACAAATAGATTAAACAACAAATCAGAGCTTTTTCTTTTCACCGACTGCCAAAAGCTACAGAAAAGAGAAGCAAATAGATACTGGAAATGCAGGCAAATAACTAGAATATCAAATTTATCCCATCTTAACATGTGACCAAGCTCCAAATCAAGTCAAGTGCTTCACAATACACTTAGTTTCCAAGCAGTCTTACAGAAAGTCGTAATGTTATTTCTATAATGCCTTAACAAGTGCTTTATACTGAAAGTGATACATCTGCTTTGCTTTATGTATGAGAAATGTCTGTGAAGTTTCAGCTCAGATCATTTATTGTCGCTCGTCAAATTCGCCTCTATTAGGGCGTGAGCAAAAACACGCCGTTTTTGTGCGTGTCCCTTTAAATGCAAATGAGCTGCTGCTCCAGAAGAGGGCGGAGCTTCAACAGCTCAACAACAACAAAGCTGGAGAATCTCACGCAGACAAAATGAGGAAAGTGTTCAAACGGATGGAGAGACTCAGGAAGTCATTTCTGAACGGTTCGTGGATAAATTGATGTCGTTGCGTTCAAGATATAGTTCATCTATAAATGAAAATTGTCATCATTTACTCACCCTCATCAAGTCTTAAAGTTTGTTTAATAAATTCGATGTTGAATCAAATATAACATTTCTTTCTAAAGCTACTTTTTGTAAATGTCTATTTGATGCTTTTGTCATTTAACACAATAATGACTTTAAATGATCTTCTGGGGGTAAAAGCAGTCCGGCGTAAAATGACGGCATCAACAACACTCGACGACAACAACTCTTCCTCTTCTCTAAAGCAGCCCGACATTTATGTAAATTTTAGGGTTTGTGATGTCACAAACCCAGGAAGAAGCTCGTCGTAGTCTCTACCAGCCGTAAAAGAAAATATCTCTCTTTGCGTCGTAACTTTGCAGATGTTGTTTCTGCTCAAACAGCAACATTACAAAGTAGCAACAAACACTGTTCAGCTTCTTTGAGTCAGATGTTGTTGATTTTCATTACGAATCTGGTTTAACTGGTTTAAATGATTTGGTCTCTAATTGAGCTGAATCATCAGAGCGATTCATGAGTCAGCAACTCACTGACAGTATATGTATTTTCGAAATGTTTTATAATACAGCACATCCCCAGAACAGCTGAATCGATTCACTGAAGCAATCTGTTCAAAAGAATCAATTCACTACAGAAGCATCGTCATTACACATATCTGACGCACGGTCAAAAGTGTGCATACATCACAGCATTTGAACTCGGATCATCCAATCAGATTTCAGAGCCGTGACTCTCAGTATCTACAATAATAAAGAGTTTCTCACAGTGTAATTCTCAGTGGTGTTAAAGACTCTTGAGCGGGTGCCAGACATGCTCTTTTGCTTTTGCAAAGTGACTGCAACAGCAGGTGCAGGGTAATGGGAAGAGATCCCCTTAGGTGTGTGTGCACAGATGAAACTATTTAGATTCTTGGCTTGGAGAGCACAGCTCGCCCCTCGAAGTGCTGAGAGCTACCCGAGAGCAGGGAAATATCATCTCTGCAGAACTATTCTCCTTCACCTAAGCGGCCCGTTTATGTGGAAATATGACAGAGCGCTTCCGCTGCTCTGAGAGCAAGCGGTCTAATAAAAGAACCTGTCTGTATGAACGCCTAACGCTGCATTTATGGAGGTGTGACGAGGTCATCTGTGGCTCCTCGTACACAGGAGTTGAAGGTACGGTGGCCGAGAGAGCTCAAAGCGCTGCAAATAAGAAAATACATGCAAATAAAAAAAGCACATGCAAATAATAAAAAAAAAAAGCGGGATCATCAGTTTGACAACACATGTGCTGCAAATCCTCACAACACATGCAAACACAAAAACACGCTGCATATACAAAAAGCGCTGCAAATACACAAAGCACAACGGAAATGTTTCGAGGGGACACCAAAAAGTGACGGACCGTACTAGACAACAGCACAAACTAAAAAATATTAAATATATCATGTAGGCATGAACTCCATGTGATGTGTTTCACTCACAGAAAAGTGTTTTAATGTGTGGCATTGTTGTTCACTCATTAAACTTTAAGAGATGATCATTTAGTGGATGATTTAAAAATATTCGTTCATCATCTGTTACTAATGTGACGTCATGGTAACGGCCGCCTGAGGCGCTCGACGACCTGAAAAACACTTTATTAAAAATAATAAATACATGAAATAATGTACAGTTGTTTATTTTTTTTTTGCAGTTTTTATAGTATTTCATGATGGTGAACACATTGTGCACTCAAATGCCGTTCACTATATAGGGATCAGTGAATGAGTGAAGGGGGAGTTGAACTGGTTTTTGACACACGTCCTAGTAGGGTCCGTCACTTTTGGGGTCCCCTTGAAACATTTCCGTTGTGGTTTGTGCTATTTGCAGTGCGTTTTGTATTTGCAGCGCGTTTTTTTGTATTTGCCGCGCGTTTTTATGCTTTTTTATTTGCATGTGCTTTTTTTATTTTCATATGCTTTTTTTAATTTGCATGTGTTTTCTTATTTGCAGCGCTTTGAGCTCTCTCGGCCACCGTATAAAGACACGTTTGCCGCATAGCAAGCAGCATTAAAAGCCTTCCACACGCTTACTAAAAACTGAGTGATGGTGTAAGTCTCACTGACAAAGTTGCCAGCAGGTAGAGAAAATAACAGGCGGATGAGACAGACACCATGTGAAAGCTTCAGTTTTAAGCTTCAGATCCGCCCGTGTGTTTTAGACACTGACAATTTCATTTGAAAACTATCAGTCCTAAGTGTCAATCTCTGTCAGTGTTTATCAAAGTCCTTTTAAAGGAAGTCAGTCCACTCCGCGGACATGCCGGTAACACCCCCGGGCAGCTTGCCAGTCATGCAAGTACAGCTCCTATCGGCACGCAAATCATCAAAACTCTTCGGCCGTCGGATGCGTCAAGAGCGCGTGAAATCACTAGTCAAACCCGAGGTGTTTCCTCCTTTAGCTCAAATTGGTGCGTGTGTAATAATGTGTAATTGATTCATTCAGAAACAGGAAACACCACCACAGCGCTTCGCTTGGAGATTTGTAAGACACTTCAATGTGGAATTGTTTGGAACTGTTCTGGTTCTCGGAGGCAGGGCTGGGTGGGTCACTTTTGAAATGTATTTCACTACAGATTACAAAATACATGCTTTAAAAAGTCATTTGTAACGTATTTCGTTACATTACTCAAGTTTAGTCACTTCATCTAAATACTTTAGAATACTTTGGAATACTAATAAGTGTGAAACAAACACAAAAAAGATCATTGAGAGTTTTTATCTCACAATTCTGACTTTTTCCCTCAGAATTGAGTGATATAAAGTTGAAATTGTGAGTTATAAAGTCAGAATTATGAGATATAAACTCACAATATTGAGAAAAGTCAGAATTATGAGATATAAAACTCACATACTAAATTCACAATTGCTAGAAAAAGTCAGTATTGCAAGTTCATATCTCCCAACTCTGACTTTATAACTTGCAATTGTGAGTTTAAATCTCACAATTCTGAGAAAAAGTCAGAATTATGAAATGCAAACTCTTAATTGTGAGAGAGAAAAACAAATAGTGAGAAAAAGTCACAGTGTCGAGTGAATAATAAAATGACTCACAAAACATGAAAACAGTCGTGGATCATCAGGTCATGACAGGACAGTTCAGTTGTTTTATAAATTCAGTCATTTTGTCTTGTTCAGGGCAGAACTAAATAAAAATAACAACATTTTTATGATCCTCTTAAAAGTATTAAAATGTTGATGAAACTGAACTCGTCTTTTTCAGACGGTCAGAGTCAGAGAATCACCAATCGCTGTTTAAATGACATTAAAACTCAAAGTAATCACTTTGGTAATCTAAAACACTTTTTAGATGGAACTGGAATCTGATCACCACCCATTTCAAATCAAACACAGTCACTCAAATGTTGTGTTTTAAATACGAAACTAAGTGACTTGCAACTCGTAACCGGCAACATTTCGTCTACAATGTAAGTTACTTATTGCTTATTAAACTGTTAAAAGCAGTATCACACTCACAGCCATCGGATATATTTAAGCGGCACTTGTCTGATACCGCTTGGATTATATTTGCACGATTGTCTCTGTCCTGAACCCTGTGCTCACAACAAACAAGGCGAGATGAGAAGGCCCTTAAACCAAGTTTGACCTGTCAGTCAGGTGTCCTCTCTCTCACTGGTCATTATACACCTTCCTGTCAGCTAATCACATCTCTGTCACCTCTTCCTCCTCTCCTGGAACTGAGATCTTTCTCCTTGATCATGTCAGACATTAAGGACGGCCAGAAAAGAGCTACGCTCTGGCGTCACCGTGTCTGGAACACAGGGACACACAACCCAGGCTCTTCCGGCATCCAGAGCTCACCCTCTGAATTATTTAAGTCCGGATCCCTCCGCATAGAGGACTCGTTTCTACATATGTTTGCTTTTGGCCCAGCTGAGCTGGCAGCTCACAGCTTGTTGCGGCAGCTTATCAGGTGTTGACTTGTCGTACGCGCTTTTGTGATTGCTGGTGCAGCAGATGCAATCAGTTCTGGTATGTTTTCCCCATGAATGTGTGTTTACATTTTTAATTTTGCTTACTTCAGCAGCATGGAACATTACAAGGGCGAGTGGGTGTAGAGCTGAGCTGGGCGTTTGCCAGAAACAATCAAGCTTTGTATCACACCCTCGGCAACATTTTACAACAACACATATCCTTAGCGGGGTATGACTAAAATCCTACATCGCAATATGTGTCATTTTACGTATACATCACAAAATATATGTATATTTTTTTTGCTTTAAATAAGGTTTTTTATTGTTATTATTTTATATGAAACAAGCTCTAGAAATACAACAGAAAATGTATAAAGTAAACAAAGGTATAAAACAGACGGTGATCCAGTCAGATTCTTCTCTCGTTTCATTAACATTAATGACACAGACGTCAGCAGGTTTATTAGGCTGCTGTCACTTTAAGAGCTGACGGGCGGATCCAATATACTGATACACACGCGTTTACTGTTTACATTCACTTAAGACATAAATGACTGTGTTTCACGCCACACATCATGTTCTCACGGTGTCAAAAATACATCGAGGAGCAAAGAAGACACTGACAACGTATGAAACAGTTTCATATTTAATATAAAGTAATGTTTTAAAGAAGTTGAATAGCGTCTAGTGTGTGTTTAATGTGTCGCTGCCGCTCCTCGATCATCTCTAGTTCATTTATAGCATCAAATAAACATGAATGAACATCAGAAGGAATGTTGTTTCAAGACGCTCACCATCTACTGACTCCCCTGACCGCTCTGATGGACACAATGGCGGATTCGGGGCTATGATTGGTCGGATCGCCTGTCAATCAAACTGTTTGTGAAGGGTCGATTATGTGGGAAAAAGAACTCAATTCATATTGACTCTGGCAGTGGCCACAGTTCCTGTCCTTTTCATTTCATTCATGCGTTCCCTCGCTCGACGCCTCCCGCCATTCAAGCTGAAATTGAATTTGTGAAATACACTAGTGTGTAAGCAGTCATTTAGCAGACTTTTCCATCCAAGATGACTCGCAGTACACGTGTCACAGCACGTACTTCCCCCGGAGCAAACTGAAGTCGAGTGCTTTGCTCAAGGACACATTTTCTTTCTTCAATGTTATGGTATTTTTGCAAAAACCCTCGTGCTGACATGTTGGTGTGTAGCTTGTCATAAAGTGATAAAATAAAAATAAACAAATTTGCAATGATAATTTATGATGTATGCATTGCCTACATTATGAAATCTGGTGAATATGCATATAGATTTTAAATGATTCGTGCAATAAGTATTTACTTTTGTCACTTGAGAGCCCTGCCTCAACAAGACACAGGTTGGCATAAACAGCAATGAGAAACGCACTCAGATATGCATGCTTTTGTTTTGTTTTTTAGGCGGTCAATAAAATAGGCCAAAAATCCAGAGCAGAATATCATTTTGACTCCGGGTAAGTGAGCAACTACATCACGGCAGAGAAATTTCCATAACCGAGCGCCATTCAAAGAGCGTTTACTGCTCCGTCGCTGAGATAATAGACAGCCCGTTCCTCCGCTATTGGATTTTCGGATCACACCACATCACACATCAAGACGTTAACTACTTAATCACGGCGCTCTTTTTAAATTTAAGCTATTCCACAGCCCACTTCAGCACGCTCTCAGAGCATAATTCATTGAGAAGATGGAGAGGCGTTTATGAATTTGATGGCCGTTTTCTCCAGCCACATTTGACAATCGATCTCTCCAGAGCTCAAAACAAGAAGACGAAATGAAACACAAATGACCCCCGCCCCCAAAAAACGCACGCAGAACCCTTGGATTCGGACCGGAGCACACACGATGACACACGCCAGCAATATGCCGTGCGCTCGTGACTGTAGGCGATGCTCTGATCTGAAGACTGCACAGTTCATGAACATGTTGCTAGTCCTCCCACATCGGCTATATTTGAAGTGCAAGAGCTATTATGCAAGTCAATACCAACTCCCACTAGCTCAAGGCAAAATCATTGATCAAACGAATAAAACAGTCTTTATCTAACTGTCTCCTTCTGAACTCCTCTTTCTTTCAAATGCGTGTACGTCTGTTTGTCCACAATAGAGTTGATTAGAAGGATGCATTGAGTAACTGTGTTCATTTGGGTTTGTTGTTTTCAATATTAAAATGATGAAGCGTGTTTGAGTGAGCATTTCTTGCCTAAGGCAAGTCTGTTCGATGCTGGGTTCAACAGAAAGCAGTCAACAACAGATTTCCGGTCTTATCTTATATGGCTAAAAGTACGAGATTATCGCCACCTCCGTTCTCTTCCTTCACTGTTTAAAGTCTGGCTGATTCCAGACACACTTACATCTGCGGCTTTAATATGTAAGAGATCCTCAGGGCATGTCTGGCCATATGCTGCCTCCGAGAAAACCTCCTCAGAGGTTAAGCTTTCAAAATTTGCTTTGAGGATACATCTTGGGGAAAAGTTACGTTTGTGGAAATCGTCGACTGGATGAGCATGTCACTTTTTGAGACAATGAACAACCAAAGTCTTCATATTTTGCTTTTGTTTTTTTACACTGATTTTCTGAGGAAGTTTTGATGTGAGCTGTGACAGCCTGAGTTAGGGATGCACAATTTATTGCTTTCAAATATGATCGGTTATCGTATCGGCCGAAATGGTCATATCGGTACATCCCTAGTGTGAGTGTCGTTGTTTGGAACTAGAATCGTTAAAAGTGTTAGTGGTGCAAAATGTTGTTTCAGTATTGAAAATGTCAATTCCAAGCATGTTTTGTTTTCCTGATGTACAGGAACTAGACTTAAAGCCAAAAGAACTAGACATAGTGATGGTACCATGGTACAGTAGTAGTAACACATGAGTAGTTTGAAGTCTTAAAAATTATGTCAAAATTTTGATTAAGATTTTTCGGCCGATATATCGGTTATCAATTTCACATATAAAAAATTATCGGTTATCGTTATCAGCCAAATTTTTGATATCGGTGCATCAAAATGTTGTTACAGCATTAAAAATGTCAGCATGGTACCATGGAACAGTAGTAGTAATACACGAGTAGTTTGAAGTCTTAAAAATGATATCACAATTTAGATTTTTCGGCCAATGTATCGGTTATCGGCTTTAGAAAATAGTTGAATTTGTGGAAATCGTTCACTGAAAGAGCAAATAGTCTGTTTAAACTACAACTTAACATTGATACAGGTTTACAAAGAGGTTCTGAGATCACATCACAAATCTAGACTCCAAAATGTAACTGAAATAAATTAATGTCCTGTGTTTCCTGCCGTGAGGAAAGCAGAAAGAATCTTGGAAATTTCCTGAACAACGCATTTTCAGTATGGAAGAGCATTTTGAACACTTTCAAAGATTCTAAAAGCAAAACATATGTAGAATTTCTTCTTTGTGTTAAAAACAAACAGACAACTTCAGTTATGTTGAGTGGGATGAACATTCAAATTGCACTGTGTAAGGCAAGAAGTGTGAAATCGATACCCAACACTGTGTAATATAATACAGAGAAGTGAGAATTGAATATTCAGTGTGTATTTCATAAGAGGCCTCAGTTTTTAAAAGTCTCTGTTAAACACAAATCTTCTTTGATGGCTCTCGAGAGAGCGATTCTGTCGAGTGCTCCTGGCTCCCTCCCTGAGAGCGGCTCTCAAATCTCTGCTGTCACTTTCACCAAGATTGCCGAGGCTCCTGAATGCTCTCGGGGTCATTCTGACACTGCACTTCTAATGTGTTGAGTAATATTCACTTTGTCTGGGTACAGATTTGCCTCATGGCTCTTTTCATGGGATACAGTTGTTTACTGAGAGGAAGGTACATTATGTTCCAGTAAGACCAGGAATGTGCGTTAAAAGAGTAAATAAGGTCCATTTTTAATTTTTCATGTTAACTTCAAGTATAAATGAGAAACAGCTTGTCCAGAGAGGATTCAAGATTCAACCCAATTTAGAAAGTTTGATGTGACGCTCACCATGTTTGTTCTTGTAATGTTGGTGATGTACTCCAGTACTCCTGGGAGTTTCACAGGGTTTCATTCAGGCTTAGAAGTGGCAAGGCCGGCGGTTGTGAAATTGGATGTGTTGCTCTGGCTGTCCGAAAGTAATACAAGCATTGCATTCAATTTCAGGGCACTGTTTCTTTTCAGGAAGGATTTTTAGAAATAATTGAAGACAACTTAGTCTGTACACTAAACCACCTGCCGCAGTACATTTCGACTTTATATCATTAAACACTCAGCAGGTGTTCTTTAATTCGAAAGCATTTCTCGATTTGAGTGGGTGCATTTTGGATTGCTGGTTTGTGCATACTAATGAGGAGTGAATGTTTTGAAAGCTATTCAATAAAGGAATAGACCACCCAAAGTCTTTGGATGTCAGTCGCTCATGAGCGTCGCTTCTTCAGGCGCGGCAAATAAGAGCTGTTTCTGATTGGTGTATTATTCAAATCGAGCTGAAAATTACCAAAAGGTGCTGTGTGACATTGAAACGCCATGTTTCCAAAAGATTACTGTATATTTGGGATTCTGTAGATTGGCATCATTATCAGTGGATCAAGACCAACCGAGGATTTGACACAAATTGTGACAGTTCACCCATGCCAGTCATCGACAGTCATCTGCTCTAATAAGACTCAGTTGTCCCACCGCTGCTGTCGCTAGATTTGCAGTTTTACAAGACATTTCATAAACTCTGGAGTCACAAATGACTAATTTTAACTTTCAAACTGACAAATGTGGCTAAAAACATCACTGATCTCATCAGACCTATAATCACTTCTTAGAAGTTTTACATGGATGGATGGTGGATTGATGGTTGAATGGATGGATGGATGGATGGATTGATGGTTGGATGGATGGATGGATGGATGGGTTGAATGGATGGATGGATTGATGGATTGATGGTTGGATGGATGGATGGATGGATGGGATGAATGGATGGATGGGTTGAATGGATGGATGGGTTGAATGGATGGATGGATTGATGGATTGATGGTTGGATGGATGGATGGATGGGTTGAATGGATGGATGGATTGATGGTTGGATGGATGGATGGATGGATGGATGGATGGATAGATGGGATGAATGGATGGATGGGTTGAATGGATGGATGGGTTGAATGGATGGATGGTGGATTGATGGTGGATTGATGGGTTGAATGGATGGATGGATGGATGGATGGATGGATTGATGGTTGGATGGATGGATGGGTTGAATGGATGGATGGATTGATGGATTGATGGTTGGATGGATGGATGGATGGGATGAATGGATGGATGGGTTGAATGGATGGATGGATTGATGGTTGGATGGATGGATGGATGGATGGATGGATGGATGGGTTGAATGGATGGATGGATTGATGGATTGATGGTTGGATGGATGGATGGATGGATGAATGGATGGATGGGTTGAATGGATGGATGGATTGATGGATTGATGGTTGGATGGATGGATGGATGGATGGATGGGTTGAATGAATGGATGGATTGATGGATTGATGGTTGGATGGATGGATGGATGGATGGATGGATGGGTTGAATGGATGGATGGATGGTGGATTGATGGTTGAATGGATGGATGGGTTGAATGGATGGATGGATGGATGGATGGTGGATTAATAGGTTGAATGGATGGATGGATGGATGGATGGTGGATTGATGGTTGAATGGATGGATGGGTTGAATGGATGGATGGATGGATTGATGGTGGATTGATGGGTTGAATGGATGGATGGATGGTGGATTAATGGGATGAATGGATGGATGGGTTGAATGGATGGATGGGTTGAATGGATGGATGGATTGATGGATTGATGGTTGGATGGATGGATGGATGGATGGATGGGATGAATGGATGGATGGGTTGAATGGATGGATGGGTTGAATGGATGGATGGATTGATGGATTGATGGTTGGATGGATGGATGGATGGATGGGTTGAATGGATGGATGGGTTGAATGGATGGATGGATGGATGGATGGATTGATGGTGGATTGATGGGTTGAATGGATGGATGGATGGTGGATTGATGGGATGAATGGATGGATGGGTTGAATGGATGGATGGATTGATGGATTGATGGTTGGATGGATGGATGGATGGATGGATGGGATGAATGGATGGATGGGTTGAATGGATGGATGGGTTGAATGGATGGATGGATTGATGGATTGATGGTTGGATGGATGGATGGATGGATGGGTTGAATGGATGGATGGATTGATGGTTGGATGGATGGATGGATGGATGGGATGAATGGATGGATGGGTTGAATGGATGGATGGGTTGAATGTATGGATGGTGGATTGATGGGTTGAATGGATGGATGGATGGTGGATTGATGGTTGAATGGATGGATGGGTTGAATGGATGGATGGATGGATGGATGGTGGATTAATAGGTTGAATGGATGGATGGATGGATGGATGGTGGATTGATGGTTGAATGGATGGATGGGTTGAATGGATGGATGGATGGATTGATGATGGTGATTGATGGGTTGAATGGATGGATGGATGGTGGATTGATGGGTCGAATGGATGGATGGATGGTTGGTGGATTGATGGGTTGAAAGGTTGAATGGATGGATGGATGGTTGGTGGATTGATGGGTTGAAAGGTTGAATGGATGGATGGATGGTGGATTGATGGGTCGAATGGATGGATGGATGGTTGGTGGATTGATGGGTTGAAAGGTTGAATGGATGGATGGTGGATTGATGGTTGAATGGATGGATGGATGATTGGTAGGTAGGTAGATTGATGGATAGATGGGTTGATGGATGAATGGATGGTAGGTGGATGGATGGATGAATTAATGAATATATGAATGATTAGATGGATGATGGATGGATGGTAGGTCGGTAGATGAATGGATAGATGGGTGGGTGGATGAATGGATGGTATAGATGAATGAATGGTAATTAGGTGGATGGATGTATGAATGAATGAATGGTAGATGGGTGGATTGATTGATTGATTGATTGAATGATTTTAGCACAAACTGTGTATTCTTTCTGTTGAGTGGAATGGCTTTGCCTTCGTGTGTTGCTCTAGTTTCTCCTGCCTGTTCAATCATCCACAGCTCTTGAGCTCGTCGCAGAACAGTCCCAAACACTTAATTTGAGATTGGCTGCATTCATTTTCACGGAGATTTTCAAACACATAATTTATTCATCTTGGAATCGGCCGTCTTCTATGACCTGTCAGCGCTTTGACAGTAAAGTGACGGCGTGGTGTTTGCATACACACAGATCACAAAGGTTTGCTTTGTTCCATAAAGCAATCTTTTTACCTTTAATGTTGCCATTTTTTGATCTATTAACTTCAAAGTAGCTGGTTTCTTTTGCACACAGCATGCAGAACCACCAATTCCACCCTTTTAGTTTGAATCAAAGGTTTAATCTGGTTTGTTGTGAACAGATTTAAGACTGAACCTGGTAAGCAGGGGGTTTGTCGTTTCAGATCAGCTCATTGAAGAAGATATGAGGCTCTCTTCAGTGTATTGCAGTGGTTAGTCCAGCCTGCTCGTACGTCAACACCAAAGTTCTCCATATTTTCTCTAATTAATTGATTTCAGATAAGTGAATCATTTGCATATCTCACGGGATGCATGTGTCCCGCTTTGAAAATAAACCTTTTTGTTGTATTATCTTCAAACTAACACAGCGAGATTCAGATTGTAATCTAATCTTAGCTGACACACTGCAGGATTCTTTATCAGAGTTTTGGTCTTCCAGTAAAAATGTTAAAAATCCTTAAAACACCATATGTTTTTTTATTGAATTAAGTTTACTTTTCATCCCATCTGCAGGCATAAACCTCTCTAATTTTCAAGACATTTTTTAGCAGAAAATGAGTCTATTGTAAGGATGTTTGCAATGATGATTGACAGGTGATGAACATGTATAAATTTTGACTACATTTCCTGTAGTTTAATGCAGCACAGCCGTCACCCTTTGTCTTTCACTTCAGCTCTGAATGTGTTCGACACTTTGAACGCGAAGTGATCTGGATTTCAGCTGCTGTGAGTGGCTTTCCCCTTTGATTCTGGTTTGAAATGTCCTCTGGTAAGTGAGACGCTTATAGGATCCTGCTATAGGAACGGGAACCGTCTGACCTTTCATTATCAGCGAGTCAAAGGTCTATTGCAGGGTGCCAGAGCCTCCAGGGTCTGTCCCTGACCCGTTCCCAGGCATATTATGTCCCTGGAGCGCTGAAGTGGAAACGGCGAGCAGAGGAATGTTCCTCCTCCCTTTCTCATCAGACCGAGACGACTCTGACACTTGTAACAGAGGGAAAGTGATGAAAGGCATTTGTTAGCTTCAAATGAATTGATTTTGTTGAGTCGGCAGCGCAAGAAGTGTCTTTTGCTTCAGAAAAACTGAAGCCTGATCGTTCAAAGATGAAAATCTTCTTAAAACAAAGATGTAATGATTTATGTATAATTATGCATAAAGAGTCACACGAATCACGTTGGAAAGTCACGTGACGTCGGCGGAAGTACCGCGAAAAACAACTACAAAATCATCTAACATCGTTGTTTTACCTTTTTTGTAAAGGCCGTTCTCTTTCTTAACACTGGATTGGTACTTCCCCCTATGTCACGTGACCTTTCCAACGTGATGACGTTATGTGTGGCACATCAGAGCAGTGCAAGACGAGCATTTGTGTTTAAAAACTATATATTTTTATAAAATGTCCGATGGTTTCTCTAGATCGGACTCTTATTCCTCGTCTGGGATCATGAGGATCCTTTGAAGCTGCACTGAAACTGACATTTGGACCCGTTGAACCCCATTGAAGTCCACTATATGGAGAACAATCCTGAATGTTTTCCTCAAAAACCTTCGACTGAAGAAAGAAAGACATCTTGGATGACAGTAAATTATCCAGAAATTTGAATTCTGCAGTGCACTAATCCTTTAAATTGAAACGCTGTTGCAAAATAATAGATTATGGATTTTTTATTGAGGTTCGCAGGGTAACACGTATGCGTGTGAACTGGTTCTGGTCCAGCTTGACTCTCTTAAAGCGGCATAATTCACGATTTAATGTTTAACTCTCTCACCTTCCCTCTCCCCTTTTCTCTGTCTGCCTCTCTGGATTGGAATCATATCAGGAAGCACAGCGGTGTGGTTGTAGTTACGAGCGCATCACGACGATGAATATTTAAGCTCACTTGTCTGTTCCGCTGCTCTGAAGAACTGCTGAACTCTGCACTTGAGATCAGGGAACTGGTTTACGGCGCAGCAGAACCTCCCCCACCAGCGGCGCGGGGCGACTGATGTAGCATAATCTCTGTCTCGGAGCGAGACACAGCAAATTATGCATTGGTTGGGAACACACACACACACACACACACACACCACGCAAAATCCACTTGTTATCTTAGTCAGGCAGAAGTGTCCTGATTTTAATGGCTGTCGGAGACACAGTCATGATGTGTGAAGCGAATGTGGCGTTGGCACTTTGTGACTAGACTGTGAAGTAACAGCTAAACAGTCAAACTTAATTGAAAAAGCTGATCAGTTAAATAAGAACGCGCAGCATGCAGGCGGTGGAATTATAATAAGAGATCTCGAGCTGGTGGCTCTTAGAAGTTCAGAGGGAACGCCAAGAACTCCGTTCCATCATTAATGAACAAATGAGCGATGATATGACGAATAATTACTGTAAATAATAAGCGCGGATCGTTCACTCAGCACACACGTGACTAAATCGTATGTGCAAGTAAAAACATGTGATTTATATGTCACAAGTGCTTCCCTACACTAAGGCGACACAGTAATCGTATGGAGTTTTCTGTGCGCATTCACACAGAAAGCCTATTAAATCGAGTTCTCTTTCACGTCTTCAACGGACAATCTCACACAAATGTATGTCAAAATGGCAAGTATCCTTGTGAAACATGCTTATATCTTACACGTAAGCAGTTGAGATCGTGTGTGTAACAGTATGTTGGATATGTGCAGCTCTTAAACTAATATTCCCGCTGCTGTCTTTGTTCTCAATGTTAATTTAACAACAAAAAAAAAAAAGGACAAGGAGAAAATCACTCAAGGCTCTAGACCGGTTGAGCCCTAAATATTCACTGTGTTATTAAATTAACCCTTTAAAAACGCTGCCGTTTGAGTGTCTCTCTGTAAGAGCCAATAAAAATGGAAGGTTTCTCAAGTTGGTGGCACAATAATTCTGAGACTTTACATGTTCAGATCAGGCCTCCAATATACTCCACTTATATGGATCCATCCATCCATCCATCCATCCTTCCATCCATCCAACCCATCAATCCACCATCCATCCATCCATCCATCCAACCCATCCATCCATCCACCATCCATCCATCCAACCATCCAACCCATCCATCCATCCACCATCCATCCATCCATCCATCCAACCCATCCATCCATCCACCATCCATCCATCCAACCCATCCATCCATCCACCATCCATCCATCCAACCCATCCATCCATCCATCCATCCATCCAACCCATCAATCCACCATCCATCCATCCATCCATCCAACCCATCCATCCACCATCCATCCACCATCCATCCATCCATCCAACCCATCCATCCATCCACCATCCATCCATCCAACCCATCCATCCACCATCCATCCATCCATCCATCCATCCAACCCATCAATCCACCATCCAGCCATCCATCCAACCCATCCATCCACCATCCATGCATCCATCCAACCCATCCATCCACTATCTATCCATTCAACCCATCAATCCACCATCCATCCATCCATCCATCCATCCACCATCCATCCATCCAACCCATCAATCCACCATCCATCCATCCATCCATCCATCCACTATCTATCCATTCAACCCATCAATCCATCATCCAACCCATCCATCCATCCTTCCATCCATTCAACCATCCATCCACCATCCATCCATTCAACCCATCAATCCACCATCCATTCATCCATCCATCCATCCATCCACCATCCATCCATCCAACCCATCAATCCACCATCAATCCACCATCCATCCATCCATCCATCCACCATCCATCCATCCATCCATCCATCCTTCCATCCATTCAACCCATCAATGCACCATCCATCCAACCCGTCAATCCACCATCCATCCATCCACCATCCATCCATCCATCCATCCAACCCATCAATCCACCATCCATCCATCCATCCATCCATCCATCCATCCACTCCATATTTTACAGTCCTGTTTCACATGTATGAACTTATTACAGTAATTGGGTAATAACCAGGTACTAACCCTGAACCTACATCTAAACCTAACTTTAACCCGTATAGTTGCCTTATATTACTAGTACTTTCTTAGGTAAGTGCACATACTGTAAAATAAAGTCCAACCCTGAAAACAAATGCACTTCATAACTTCATGAAAGTTGCACATTTCATAGATCATCTCATTTACAACAGATCATTATGATTAAAATGAGCACATGATCACGAGTTATGTAACGTAATAAATATATAACATATGATAATATTTTCATATTTTATATGACTAAAAACAAACATGTAGATTTCATGTGGCGTTTTTGCTCAAAACATGCACGGATCATAGAACACAATCGTTATTTAAAGTAGATTCTCTTGAGTCCGAAATCAACATAATCCATTGCGTTGATCACGAGATGTTCCTCACGGAAGAATGATGTTCAAAAAGCCGATTGAGAAGTAATTTATATTTCTTTACATCAATACCTTTTGACTCTCCTTGCTATAGTTTTGGAGTTATGAGTCTTTTGTGGATGTCACTCAGAAAAATAACAACTCTAAAATGCCTTCGGGTCTTAAAGAGTTAGAGATAAAATATAATAGAGCAATAATATGAACATTGAAAGTGACAGTAGCGCCTACAATACATTTTAACCGGCATAATTACACATGACCACAATGAAGGGCATATCTATATTCTAAGCACTAATTTGATTCATATTCCTTTGGTTTCTCTGCCCCATATTTGATGAAATTAAGAAATGCATCAGCGCCGATAGCCTAGTGGTTAGCATGCCGACAAATGGTGCATTGCCAATTCTGCCCAATGCTTTCCTGTCTGCTAAAATAAAATAAAAAAATGCAACAAAAATACAATAAATGGATGAAAACGTGGTATCATCGCATCCCTAGTTTGGATCAAGCGTGATAACTCTCTAGTAAAGACGGAAATAATTTGCGAGCTTTGAGGTTTTTGTAATGTTCTAATGACTCAAGTGTTTCTACATCCTTCTAAAGGAATTACTAATTATTTGGATCAGTGTTTTAAAGTGAAACCCTCTAGTAATGACTCAAATCCATCGGAAACGATTACTATCCAGAACCTCAGAAGCTTACACCGACGGTCATTACTCATGTTTTTCACGTTAGAATACTGATCCAAATAACAAGTAATTCCTTCTGAAGGATTTGGTCATATTTGAGGCTTTACCACAAGGTCTCCTTTAGAACACTTAAATCATCCCCATGATCTTCACTTTAGAATTAATTATACATTATGCAAATTCACATTACTTCTGAACCTGGATATAGTAGTATTTAGTCTCAGTGAGGTATGAAAACATAATAGTTACTGATTAGCTGATGACGAATACTTACTAATTTGTTACTCAGAGTTTCTTGTTGATTGATCAAATCAAACTACAAAAACTACAAAACTACAAAAACTAAAAAATAACAACAATAGCTGACCATTGTGCTTTACAAGAAAATAAACAAATAAATGACGTTTAAAATTTTAAAAGATTAAAAAAAAATTGATTGATTGATAGTAGTCTAGTGACTCATTAATGAAGGATCAGTATCCAGTTTTTTATCATGCATAAACACTTTTGTTATATTGTACACATCACATTACTTCATAATAACCCTCTTGTGAATTTTTAATCTGAGTCAGTCATTTGTGATAATTACTATTCATGCTATGAATATCAAGTAAACAATATGTGCAATCGCACACAATATGAGCATTTTAGAGATTAGGATTTATTAACCTCTCAAGCTGGATATGATTGTGCTTTTACTAATGAACACGTTCCTGCCGTTTCTCGTTCTTTGTGATCAGGCAGATTTGTGTCTGGTGGACAGCATCGCATGGAGACCAAAATATAAGCGGCTACATTTGTACAGTAAGTGTTTGGGATTGAATATCATATTTAGTAACAGATGTGACTCTCAGCTCTGCCTGCATTCTCAAATAACTGATGTGAAGCTCTCTTTCAATCTTCACCTGTAACCATAGTGACAGTGGCTGAAGTTAATATCAAAGAAAGCGACTTCCGCAACAGCAGAAAGGCTGGCCATTATACTCTAGCAGTGCAGTTTTGAATAGACAAAACAGGCTTATTAAACTCATTCTCAAAATGCAAGTGTGAATCTGGACTAATAACTAATAACTGGACTGTTTGTGAACGTAAATGTATTTATCCTAAAATGACTGCAAACTATATATATATATATATATATATATATATGCAGACCACTGCATATTTTTTGTTATTTTGACCAGTTGTTGCATTTGGCAAATAAATGCTCTAAATTACAATATTTTTATTTGGAATTTGGGGAAAATGTTGGTAGTTTTTAGAATAAAACAAAAATGTTAATTTTACCCAAACACATACCCATAAACCCAGAGAAACTGATCATTTTGCAGTGGTCTCTTAATTTTTTCCAGAGCTGTATATATATATGTACCACAACTATTACAAAATATTTACACAGTATTTCCACCTGACACCTGTAATATACTATTTAGTTATTGTTATAGTTAGCATTCTTGCAGTGAATGGGCCTTAAAGGGATAGTTCGCCCCAATATGAAAATGATGCCATGATTCACTCACCCTCAAGCCATTCTAAGCCAAACCCCCTCATGGAAAAAATAAGCTGTCATGTTTACTGTGACATGGAGTGCTTACTCGCATCAACTAAATGCTGAATTTTCAAAAGTATGTAAAGTTTGCAGTATAGATTCTTTAAAATACGTCCAGGAGTTTTACACTCTGTGGGCACATCGACGTTACATGTTCACGCCCCTAAACATGACGCGGAACAAAACGAACTGTGATTGGTTGATCCGACTAACGTTACGTGAATCTCACATGTTAGGTCAGCGGTCACCAGAACTCCAATCTATCGTGAACACGAGAACGGCTGTTGTGGAAGCCAGTGATTATAGTCACTGTTAGTTATAAATAGTTATAAATATGGATATTATTCTTACAAAAACACCTCATTTCCCTTTTTTTAATCTGTATGGATTACTTTTATGATGGATTGATGTACTTTTTTGAGCTTTAAAATCTCGACCCCCATTATAAAGCTTGGACATCCGTACTATAACTCTGATTGTGTTGGTCTGAAAGAAGATAGTCATATATACTTAGGATGGCTTGAGGATGAGTAAACTGAGTAATGCATGGGATCATTTTCATTTTGGGGTGAACTGTGCCTTTAGTCTATTCCTTCATGTTCATCCCTTCATACCTGAAGAACGCATTCTGAGCTTCAGCATATCACTGACGCTGTTGTGTAATTCTCTGCTGGAAATCTGTGAGTCCTTGAATTTATCCTCACCGAGCAGATGGCGAGGGTCACAATGTCATACCTGCTGTAAATAGAGCAAATGACATTTTAAAGAATATGTTAGGAGGTGACGTCTGTTCCCGCATCCACACGGAGCGCGGGCCGCGACGGCTCTAAAACCGGTTAACCGGGCCGGTGATGAACGGCTCTGTAATGTTGCCAGGTCTTCCCGCCGTCCAGAGCCGTAAACGAATCAACACGCCGATAAATCAGCCCTCTTTTATGTCAGCATTTTGACACAACCTGCGTTTCGGCTTTTAAAATGATTTGTTTCTCATGAGACGTGTTTCGCTCTCCCGAAAAAAGGGCTCGACACCGTGAGCAACAAATCAGTGGGAATACGTTTGTTTGGCAGTGTGTTAAAAAAAAATCAGGCTCGTGGCTCTTCGGATGCGTCACTTTCGGATGTCACACTGAACTAACGGCCGCGATTTCGTCGGAAGTAAATCACCGGTCGGTCCGTCCAGACTTAAAGTGGCAGGCGACCATAAACCGGTGGTTTTTTTGACCCATTTATATTTACTTGCAAACATGCTTCCTCCAGATAATCAGGTGCTTCAGCAAATAAATCAGTGGGCACCATTTCTCATTTTTCACTTTTAGCGAATTCACTTTGAAGAAGTGCTGACTCCGGGTGGACCGGAGTCATCAGTGTCAGAGACTCAGGAGCTTTCACAGCTTTAAACTCTACACACACCAAGCTAAAGAAGGTCATATTGGCAATCAAGAGGACAAATGGTGACATAAATCATGTCCAGTGCAGTTACACGAAGCTGACATCCTGATAGAGAAGGTCGCAGTTGATCCCGGTGCCGTGGAATCGGATGTTCCCTTAGTACAAGAGTTTCACTCTGTCAAAAGTGCAGATTCAGACTTGGAGATACGCTTTCGTTTCATTGCTTTGGACTTGAGCGTATGTTCGGAACGGAACTGTTGAGCAAAGAGCTCCTGAAATGTGATTATGAATGTTTACTGGAAAATCAAAGTATCCTGATTCTTTTTTAATTATGGTTCCCATAAAAATATTAAGCGGCACATCGCTTTTCAACACTGGTTATAATAATAATAAACGTTTCTTGATCTTCAAATCATCACATTGATTTCTGAAGGATCATGTGACACTGGAGTAATGATGCTGAAGATATGATGTTTCACAATATTACACTTTTTGATAAGATACATTTTTTCATCACAAACGTTAGAAACTCTTACTGACAGCAAACGTTTGACTGGCAGCATATTTCTTGTTTTTACAGTGTTTCACACTGGTTTCTATGGGAGCTTGTTTCTGCCACTGAATACAAATGAAAAAAAAGGTAATTGTGAGTTTTTATCTCAGAATTTTGACTTTTTTATAGCAATAGCGAGTTTTTGTCCTGCGAATCCGACTATTTTCTCTGAATTGTAATAAAACTCGCACTCGCAGGTTTGCAATTCTGAAAAATAAAGTCAGAAATCTGAGAAATAAAGTCAGAATTCTGAGAAATAAAGTCAAAATTCTAAGAAATAAAGTCGCAATTCTGAAAATAAAGTCAGAATTCTGAGAAAAAAAGTCAAAATTCTTAGAAATAAAGTCAAAGTTCTGAAAATAAAGTCAAAATTATGAGAAATAAAGTCAGAATTCTGAGAAATAAAGTTGCAATTCTGAAAATAAAGTCAGAATTCTGAGAAAAAAAGTCAAAATTCTAAGAAATAAAGTCGCAATTCTGAAAATAAAGTCAGAATTCTGAGAAAAAAAGTCAAAATTCTTAGAAATAAAGTGGAAGTTCTAAGAAATAGTCGCAGTTCTGAAAATAAAGTCAAAATTCTGAGAAATAAAGTCAAAATTCTGAGAAATAAAGTCACAATTCTGAAAAATAAAGTCAAATTTCTGAGAAATAAAGTCACAGTTCTGAAAATAAAGTCAAAATTCTAAGAAATAAAGTCAAAATTCTGAGAAATAAAGTCAAATTTCTGAGAAATAAAGTCGCAGTTCTGAAAATAAAGTCAAAATTCTGAGAAATAAAGTCACAATTCTGAAAAATAAAGTCAAATTTCTGAGAAATAAAGTCGCAGTTCTGAAAATAAAGTCAAAATTCTGAGAAATAAAGTCAAAATTCTGAGAATTAAAGTCACAATTCTGAAAAATAAAGTCAAATTTCTGAGAAATAAAGTCAAAATTCTGAGAAATAAAGTCAAAGTTCTAAGAAATAAAGTCAGAATTCTTAAAATAAAGTCAGAATTCTGAGAAATAAAGTAAGAATTCTGAGAAATAAAGTCAAATTTCTGAGAAATAAAGTCAAAATTCTGAGAAATAAAGTCAAAGTTCTAAGAAATAAAGTCAGAATTCTGAAAATAAAGTCAGAATTCTGAGAAATAAAGTCAAAATTTTGAGAAATAAAGTAAAAATTCTGAAAATAAAGTCACAATTCTGAAAATAAAGTCAAAATTCTGAGAAAAAAGTCAAAATTCTTAGAAATAAAGTCAAAGTTCTAAGAAATAAAGTCGCAGTTCTGAAAATAAAGTCAAAATTCTGAGAAATAAAGTCACAATTCTGAGAAATAAAGTCAAAGTTCTAAGAAATAAAGTCGCAGTTCTGAAAATAAAGTCAAAATTCTGAGAAATAAAGTCAAAATTCTGAGAATTAAAGTCACAATTCTGAAAAATAAAGTCAAATTTCTGAGAAATAAAGTCAAAATTCTGAGAAATAAAGTCAAAGTTCTAAGAAATAAAGTCAGAATTCTTAAAATAAAGTCAGAATTCTGAGAAATAAAGTAAGAATTCTGAGAAATAAAGTCAAATTTCTGAGAAATAAAGTCAAAATTCTGAGAAATAAAGTCAAAGTTCTAAGAAATAAAGTCAGAATTCTGAAAATAAAGTCAGAATTCTGAGAAATAAAGTCAAAATTTTGAGAAATAAAGTAAAAATTCTGAAAATAAAGTCACAATTCTGAAAATAAAGTCAAAATTCTGAGAAAAAAGTCAAAATTCTTAGAAATAAAGTCAAAGTTCTAAGAAATAAAGTCGCAGTTCTGAAAATAAAGTCAAAATTCTGAGAAATAAAGTCACAATTCTGAGAAATAAAGTCGAAGTTCTAAGAAATAAAGTCGGAATTCTGAGAAATAAAGTCAGAATTCTGAGAAATAAAGTCGAAGTTTTAAGAAATAAAGTCACAATTCTGAAAATAAAGTCAGAATTCTGAGAAAAAAAGTCAAAATTCTAAGAAATAAAGTTGCAATTCTGAAAATAAAGTCAGAATTCTGAGAAAAAAAGTCAAAATTCTCAGAAATAAAGTGGAAGTTCTAAGAAATAGTCGCAGTTCTGAAAATAAAGTCAAAATTCTGAGAAATAAAGTCAAAATTCTGAGAAATAAAGTCACAATTCTGAAAAGTAAAGTCAAATTTCTGAGAAATAAAGTCACAGTTCTGAAAATAAAGTCAAAATTCTAAGAAATAAAGTCAAAATTCTGAGAAATAAAGTCAAATTTCTGAGAAATAAAGTCGCAGTTCTGAAAATAAAGTCAAAATTCTGAGAAACAAAGTCACAATTCTGAAAAATAAAGTCAAATTTCTGAGAAATAAAGTCGCAGTTCTGAAAATAAAGTCAAAATTCTGAGAAATAAAGTCAAAATTCTGAGAAATAAAGTCACAATTCTGAAAAATAAAGTCAAATTTCTGAGAAATAAAGTCAAAATTCTGAGAAATAAAGTCAAAGTTCTAAGAAATAAAGTCAGAATTCTTAAAATAAAGTCAGAATTCTGAGAAATAAAGTAAGAATTCTGAGAAATAAAGTCAAATTTCTGAGAAATAAAGTCAAAATTCTGAGAAATAAAGTCAAAGTTCTAAGAAATAAAGTCAGAATTCTGAAAATAAAGTCAGAATTCTGAGAAATAAAGTCAAAATTTTGAGAAATAAAGTAAAAATTCTGAAAATAAAGTCACAATTCTGAAAATAAAGTCAAAATTCTGAGAAAAAAAAGTCAAAATTCTTAGAAATAAAGTCAAAGTTCTAAGAAATAAAGTCGCAGTTCTGAAAATAAAGTCAAAATTCTGAGAAATAAAGTCACAATTCTGAGAAATAAAGTCGAAGTTCTAAGAAATAAAGTCGGAATTCTGAGAAATAAAGTCAGAATTCTGAGAAATAAAGTCGAAGTTTTAAGAAATAAAGTCACAATTCTGAAAATAAAGTCAGAATTCTGAGAAAAAAAGTCAAAATTCTAAGAAATAAAGTCGCAATTCTGAAAATAAAGTCAGAATTCTGAGAAAAAAAGTCAAAATTCTTAGAAATAAAGTGGAAGTTCTAAGAAATAGTCGCAGTTCTGAAAATAAAGTCAAAATTCTGAGAAATAAAGTCACAATTCTGAAAATAAAGTCAGAATAGCGGGATATAAACTTTTTTCCTCAGAAGTGAAAGAAATAAAAAAATAAAGAGATAAACTCGCAATTGCAAGTAATTAAGTCAGAATTGTGAGACAAAAATTCCCTTTGCGCATTTTTATCTTAGACTTCCGACTCTATTTTTCTCGCAAAGATTCATTGAATCAAAGTAATGAATCAGTTCAGTGAAACGGCTGTTCTGAAGCGAATAGCCTTTAGGAGGCCTAACGTTCCAATAAAAGCGTAACAATGCCGCTTGATTTTACATTCCCAGCAAAATCATCTTGAGTGTCTTGTGAATGTTTGATATTTCCCCATGATGCTCTTGGAAAGTTCTAGATAGACTGTGTGTGCAGCAGCACAATATCTGCCAAATGGACCATTATGCTGTTGTTCTGGTTCCAGGACTCTCCGAGTCATTCGTTTCAGAAAGCGAATTCCTGTTTCATACGTCTGCAGACACACCGCCGCACTTCTGCACGGTTACAGCCTCTCTACCCTGTTGACTTTCAGCCGAGCTCACGGTGAGAATCTCCTGCAATCAGCAGGAATATTTGCCTCGGCTAAAGTGCCTTTTCCCTCTCAGCTCGTTCGGAGGGAATTTGCAGTGCATACATATTTCTTGATGTGAAGGTAATGACTCACTCTCAGGCCGACGGAGCGCTCGCTTGACCTCGCGAACACAAACACAGACGCACACGACCCCGGCCGGACTGAAACCTGATAAAACTGCCCTGTCGTTTGGCTCTCCTCGAGCTCAGCAAACAAACTGGGTCAGAAACATTGCCTGCACATATTTTACAACAGGGAATTTATGCATTCGTTTTTATATAAATAATGTCTAAAAAGGTAATTGTGACTTTTTATCTCACGATTCTGACTTTCTCGCGGTTATAAAGTGTGAGTTGTGAGATATAAAATCACAATTTCACAGAATTGTGAGCTGACTTTATTTTTTCCAGAATTGGACTGTAACTCGCATTTATGGAACAGGATTAGGGCCAAGTAATAACGATAATAAAAAATAAAACCATTTTGAGATTATAATGCTGGATTAAACTCGTTAAATTTCTAGAAAAAAAGTCAAAGACTTTCAAAGCCATGTCGAGAATAAGCTCGTTAAATTTTGAGAATAAAGCGTAAATAAAATGTTGAGAATAAAAACATGAAATTTTGAGAATAAAGTCGTGTTTTGAGAAAAAAAAATTGTGTTAAATTTTGAGAAAAAAGTTGAAATAAAATGTCGAGAATAAGCTCATTAAATTTTGAGAATAAAGCGTAAATAATATATCGAGAATAAAAACGTGAAATTTTGAGAATAAAGTCGTGTTTTAAGAAAAAACAGTAAATTTCGAGAAAAAGTCGAATTAAAATGTCGAGAATAAGCTTGTTAAATTACGAGAAAACTGTTTAAATAATATGTCGAGAATAAAAACATGAAATTTCGAGAATAAAGTAGAAATAAAATGTCGAGAATAAACTCGTTAAATTTTGAGAATAAAGTCTTTGTGTTTCGAGAAGAAACCGTGTTAAATTACGAGAAAACTGTTTAAATAATATGTCGAGAATAAAAACATGAAATTTCAAGAATAAAGTCGTGCTTTGAGAAAAAACAGTACATTTCGAGAAAAAAGTAGAATTAAAATGTCGAGAATAAGCTCGTTAAATTTTGAGAATAAAGTCTTGGTGTTTTGAGAAAAAAAAAACGTTTTAAAATTTGAGAAAAAATTAAATAAAACGTTGAAAATAAAATAAAAACGAAAAACTTTATTATCAAAATTTAATAAGTTTATTATCCACAATTTATTTAGACTTTTTTTTTCCCTTGAAACATGACTTGATTCTCAAAAGACTTCATTATAATGAATGTTGAGATCTTTTTATTTTTTAATAAAAAAAAATAAAATAAAAATATAATAAAAATATATATTCAAAATAGAAATATATATTTTATGCAGCATTCTCTAGTGAAACTCTTTTTGTGTTTGATATGATGATAATGACATAAATGTTCATTTTTGGGGGACGTTATCCTTTCCATTTGCCTTAACCATTAAAAAGGAACAACAACGCCACACGTGTTGCTCCGCTCCGAACACGTCTTTTAATGGCAGCATTTCTGCAGAGGAGTGTTTTCAGACGGTTTGACGTGTGCACGCGTCCGCCTCAGAAGCTCAGGTGGAGACGTTCTCTGAACCCCTGCAGCTTCACAGAGACTCTCTGAGGGAGATCTTCGTGCTGTTGTGAAGTTTCCTGGTGTCCTGCGCCCAGAGACACTGGGAGAAACCTCACGATCTTCAACATCTCGCCTGCATGCTGTACAGATGATTGTTCAGAAACTCAGTCCTGTCACATCTGTGTTCCTGCGAGGCTCCGATATAGTTCACATTTACCATTTACATGAGAGCCAGAATGTTAAGTTGCAGCGGTTAGAGAAACGGCTCACCCAAAAAAATTTAAATTGCATCATTATTTACCCTCATGTTTTCCCAAACCCGTATGATGTTGTTTTAAACATCTATTAAGCTCGAAAAACACCTTAAAAGTAGCTCAGGAGGCTATAATTGGTATATTTCAAGTCTTATGAAGCTACACGATAGCCTCGTGTGACGAACAGACATGGTTTTTGCTGTTTTTTGTTTCATTAAAGGGTTAATGAAGTTTCAGTCCTTAATTCCTCATGTCGTTCCACACCTTCATTCATCTCCGGAACACTAACGAAGATATTTTGGGTTAAATCTGAAAGCTTTCTGTGCCTTCGTTAACAGCTTCAAAAATGAGAGCGGCAGAACTTTATTTTTCCAGAATTGGACTGTAACTCGCATTTATGGAACAGGATTAGGGCCAAGTAATAACGATAATAAAACATAAAACCATTTTGAGATTATAATGCTGGATTAAACTTGTTAAATTTCTTGAAAAAGGTTGAACTAAAATGTCGAGAATAAGCTCGTTAAATTTTGAGAATAATGTGTAAATAATATGGCGAGAATAAAAACAGTAAATTTCAAGAAAAAAGTAGAAATAAAATGTCGAGAATAAACTCATTAAGTTTTGAGAATAAAGTCTTTGTGTTTCGAGAAGAAACCGTGTTAAATTTCGGGAAAAAAAAGTGTAAATAAAATGTCGAGAATAAAAACATGAAATTTCAAGAATAAAGTCGTGTTTTGAGAAAAAAACTGTACATTTCGAGAAAAAAGTAGAAATAAAACTCGTTAAGTTTTCAGAATAAAGTCCTGCTGTTTCGAGAAAAAAATGTGTTAAAATTTAAGAAAAAAATTAATAAAAAAAATAAAACGTTGAAAATAAAATAAAACGAAAAACTTTATTATCAAGTTTATTATCCATAATTTATCAATACAATTTCATCAAAAATATCTTCATTTGTGTTGTGAAGATGATGAAGGTCTCACGGGTGTGGAACCACATGATTAATGACATTTCTGAGTGAACTAATGCTTTAAGATCAACTTGTGAACGGAATCAGTGAATGAATCGTTCATTGGAGTCAGTTCTACTCGAACTGATTCATTCCCAAATCAAATCAAATGTGACTGTTTAGTGAACTAGTAAATATCTCAATTTATCTTTTTTTGGGTTTCATGAAGAATTAAATTTCAGATTTGCAAACACATGAAGTCAAGGATGAATCGTTCCTTTAAAATGATGAAATAAATAACATGTTATGCTTACTAAATATTACTCAAATGCAGCTCTATCACAAAAAAAGCAGCAGATTTATTTTCGCAACGTGGTTTAACCCAAAACGTGTGTTAATAACACACGATCGTTGCTTGATTTCTTGAAATTGGAACCACGGGTTGCAAGAGTTCCTCCCTGAATGCAAACTTTCCACGCACTTTCTGTGCAGCAGACACTTTTTAAATCAAAAATATTTGGACTCTGGAACTGTTTCCGTACTGCAAACATGAGCTACTCCTCAGAAACTTGAGCTGTGGTGGCAGGAGCAGAGCTCCACGAACGAGGACAAGCAAGTCCTCTGACCATGGGCGTTCCTCCTGGAGGTGTTTCCGATGTTTTCACTCCCCACAGGGACAGTCCACGACTCTGACGGTCTCTGAAGGCCTTGACCATCGGTCAGCCGCTGTGTTTTATGATGAAACGGCTTTCTCGTGAGCGTTTCTGCTCATTAAGAGAACATTTTCACAAGGTCACGGAATGGTCATCTCGGTCCTGAAAATGGTGCGTTGTGTTCTGCTGCTCATCGAATAACAATCACAAGTAAAGATAGAGTTGAGATTTCTCATTAACACTTTGACAAGTGCAAAGGTTTTGGAGAGAGAAAAGGTGCGCGTGGAGATCTCACACCGCTCGCCCACAAATAAGGAATCTTTCCATGCAGTGTCACCGGAACGCCTGGCACTTTAAATAAATAAAGTGACAAGTCCGGGGTTTATGACCGGGTTGTGTCCCCTCCCCTGAGACCAACAGGAGGGTCGAACAGAGGAGAAAATGAATCTCTCTGACCGATCTGAACCGAGCAGAAGAGACTCCTCTCGTAGAGCGGGCATGAGGATTGATGTTTGAATATAAAAGTGGAAATGTGCTGGTTTATTCTTCCTCAAGACCTGATTGTTATTTTTGCCTCAAAAATAAATAGATGATCCCTCTAACCATTAGACCAAAACTGAAATAGTTGCAATTCTGACAAATAAAGTCACAATTCTGAGAAATAAAGTTGCAATTCTGAAAAATAAAGTTGCAATTTTTACAAATAGTCTCAATTTTGACAAATAAACACAATTCTAAGAAATAGTCAATTCTGAAAAATAAAGTCACAATTCTGAGAAATAAAGTCGCAATTTTGACAAATAAACACAGTTCTAAGAAATAGTCAATTCTGAAAAATAAAGTCGCAATTTTGAGAAATAAAGTTGCAATTCTGAGAAATAAAGTTGCAATTTTTACAAATAGACGCAATTCTAAGAAATAAATTCAATTCTGAGAAATAAAGTCAATTACAGAATATAAACGTGCAATTCTGACTTTTTTAGGAACAAACACACAATTGCGAGTTAAAGCATCAGAATTGCGACGTGTAAGCGATGCGATGAATCTACACACTCCTCAAGACACATGATTTTGCGTGTGCTCACGTGCTGTCTGAGCGGCGGCTTTCTGTGTACGTGTCCAGAAACTGTCACGGCCACAAGCGTCCAGCGCTGGACAGGGGTCAGTATAGACGCTCCGTCACACTTTCCTCTCATTACCATCACTAAAATTTGAATGACTTGCGCCACAGTAGACCTTCTGTCAGAGCAGACGGGACAGCCGTCGTCGTCCTCGTGCATTGATGAGTCTTGGCCACCAGTTGGTCTCTACTCGCACACTGTTGGTCATTCCTGCCCTGCTCGCTCACCATCTAATCAACCCAGATCTGAATGTGTGGCCTTGAGATGGTCAGGGATGTTCTCCTCACCTGAGACTGCTCACTACAGCAGTGAATCAGGGCTGTGAAGCAGCTCTATTATTTTGAGAAATGTGTGCTTGACTGAAGTACCATTGAAACAGAATACGCTGAACTCCACGTTTCCAAGGCGAAGTGATTCTTCAAATGTTTTTTAGACCTTTATAGTGTGTCAGAGCAGGTCACGCTTCTGTCCCGTCCGTCCTCTTGAGCTCGTGGAAGAGACACGTCTCTGCTCTTTGATCTGTGCTTTAATTAAAGTCACTGCTGTCGGTGGACGGACTCGACTCCAGCAAGATCAGGCACAAACATTAAAATATGAATCTTGAATTTAATACTTACTATATCAAAGTTATGAGAAAATGGTACCTTTCGTGACCAATGAGAAACCGTTCGGCACGCCCCCTACCGTTAGACACACCCCCTACCGTTCGGCACGCCCCCTACCGTTAGACACGCCCCCTACCGTTCGGCACACCCCCTACCGTTAGACACACCCCCTACCGTTAGACACACCCCCTACCGTTCGGCACACCCTCTACCGTTAGACACACCCCCTACCGTTCGGCACGCCCCCTACCGTTAGACACACCCCCTACCGTTCGGCACACCCTCTACCGTTAGACACACCCCCTACCGTTCGGCACACCCTCTACCGTTAGACACACCCCCTACCGTTCGGCACGCCCCCTACCATTAGACACACCCCCTACCGTTCGGCACACCCTCTACCGTTAGACACACCCTCTACCGTTCAGCACACCCTCTACCGTTAGACACGCCCCCTACCGTTCGGCACGCCCCCTACCGTTAGACACACCCCCTACCGTTCGGCACACCCTCTACCGTTAGACACGCCCCCTACCGTTCGGCACACCCTCTACCGTTAGACACGCCCCCTACCGTTCGGCACACCCCCTATCGTTAGACACGCCCCCTACCGTTTGGCATACCCCCTACCGTTCGACACGCCCCCTACCGTTCGGCATACCCCCTACCGTTCGACACGCCCCCCACCGTTCGGTACGCCCCCTACCTTCTGACACGCCCCCTACGTTAGACACGCCCCCTGCCATTGGACACGCCCATTACTCCAAGCTGCAGTTACCCCTGTCTCAACTTGGATGGTATTTTACTTCGCCTCAAGTGTGTTTTTGCCAGTAAATACTTTGACGTATTAATTGAGTAAGTACCCATATACTCTGATTTATTTCAATGTAGACTTTCTTCCTTCCTCGTTTTGTTTATTTGTGCTGTTTCTTAGTTTGAATTGATATTGATCCTCATCCAATCGTACGGCTCCATTGGGATTAGTTCAGTCAATAGCACTAATTACATCCAGCGTTCCGATGCCTATTCCTCCACGAATTTGACACCGTCAATAAAAATAGATTTGACTTACTCCGTCGCATGGGCAGAGTTACAAATGGAAATTGCAATAAATATTAATGTGCGTTTGAGTCGCTCTTTATACATAATTGAGGCACGGAGGTTGTGGGAATGACCTTGCGTTATTAATGACCTTCATTTATGGATGAATGAGTTTTTAGATTTTAGATTCTCCCACCTTCGTTCGCCCAATTAATTGAACTTCTCCCATTGTACCCGGCGGGATGAAACTGTTGGAGGCTTCTTTTGTGCGACAACAGGAGGGAATTATCCGAGCACAAATATTTCTCTTTCATAAGAATGTTGGTGAAAGTTTACATGGGAGTTCAGTAAACAGACATGACAGAAGCTCCGGTCAGCCAAATCCCTCCCTCCCGCCGGCCAACAGCCCTCCTGAACACCGGACAGAGCCGGGGAACCTCGTACTACTGAAATATGTGGGAGCACTCAGGGAGAAATAAACATTAAGATAAGATTTTTCCAACCCCGGCACGGACCTCACAGTGAGATGATTAAACCGTTGTGCTTTTTCTCCCAACATGTTTTCCAGGAGATTCATATTTGAAGTCTCGCCAGCGTTCAGGTTTGCTCGTGCGGTCGCCGTTTATGCAAGAGAAAACAAAGTGCCGTGAGGGTTTCTGCTCTTCAAAACTCTACGCAAACAGTCCGAATCGCCACGCGATCATTTCCAAATTGAGATCAGCGTCTTAATTCATGAACGATCCCGTATCTGTTTTGAAAGCTCCTCTGAGCGGCGGGAAGTGCTGAGAGCGCTGAAACGACAGCAGTTGTTCGCTGGACGAAAGTGAACTCCATCCCAAAATGAAGGAAATCGGCATATGGGCCTGCCGAGCTGAAATATGACAGCCATTACGGATTCATAAAACACTCCTCAGCTGTGGCCTGTGAAGATCTCAGAAGAGCCCCGCTGAAAATACCTTCACATTCACATCATCATGTGTGAATTATGTGTATTATTATTGTCGCATTTTGATGAATAAATGCTGGTAGCACTTTCGTTTAGGGTCCAATGCTCACTATGAACAGGTTTGCTGTTTATTAGTACTTATGAAGCACATATTCACAGTTCACCTCAGAAGGAAAATTTCATGATCATTTCCTCTCCTGCATGTCATCCGAGATGTCGTTCTTTCTTCAGTGGAAAAGAAATAAAAAACATTCCAGGATTTTTCTCCATACAGTGGAGAAACACGTCACGTGACGTTTCCAGCGTGATGACGTGATGCGTGGCACATCAGAGCATTTGTGGTTAAAAAGTATATTTTTTTGTATAAAATGTGCGATGGTTTCTCTAGATCAGACTCTTATTCCTCGTCTGGGATCATGTAGATCCTTTGAAGCTGCATTGAAACTGACATTTGCACCCGTTGAACCCCATTGAGGTTCACTATATGGAGAAAAACCCTGGAATGATTTCTTTTCCACTGAAGGAAGAAAGACATCTTGGATGACACGGAGGAGAGTAAATGATCAGATCTGCACGTTTCAATCCCTTTCACAGAATTCTGCAGATTTTCTCCAAAGGTCAGAGCAGAAAACATGGGAAAAGTGGTTGTAGGTATTATTCCACACACTTATCTTCTCGTCTTATATCTCTAATATAGAGTACTAGTGTTACTCAGATGTATTTGTGTAATGGGATCCACCTCGGAGGAGCTGACGGCAGATGGGTTTGAACGCTCGTCCTCGGCGTGTGTGTAGAGTTTGTGTGGGAAGGGCACTGAGACGCGCCCTAGAGCCAAACACACACACACACAAACATAAACACACACACACACACACACACACACTGCTGACTCCTGCAGCTCCGGCTGCTGTCACTGCTATGATGCTAATCATTTGTTTTGGTGAGTTTTTCTGTTCATCAGCACAAAAATCCAGACACACTGAATGGAAAGTTAAAACAGGTGCAGGCAGGTGTTCTTGTGCCCCACAACGCCATAAATGCAGCACAAGGGACTGAAATGATATTTTTGACAAGCTCTCAATGCACACAGTCTCAGTTGAGCTCTGCTGCTGCAGACATTCAGACGACGGAAGGCTGTAAAAGATTGTCACCAGATGCAGAGCTGTTTTGGGCTGAATCTGAGGATGTTTTCTTATAGACCCCAAAAATAAAAACGTGCATTTATTGCGTTGTTTATTTCTCTTATTATTCATTTTTTTATCCCCAGAGTTTGTGGTCTGTAAGTTTGTTGAAAGACTCTTCTGCTCATTGAAGCCACATTTGTTTAAAAAAAACAAAAACAAACAAAACAGTAAAATTGTGAAATATTATTGCAATTTTAAATAATTGATTTCTATGTTAATAGACTTTAAAATATAATTTATATCCTGTGATCAAAGCTGAATTTTCAGCATCATTACTCCAGTGTCACATGATCCTTCAGAAATCCCTCTGATATGATGATTTATTATCGGTGTTGCTGCTTCATATGTTTTTATAACCTGCGATAGTTTTTTCATAAAAAAGTTCAAAAGAACAGGATTTATTAAAAATAAAAATCTTTTCCAACAATATAAATCTTAATAAAAACCTTGCTGAATAAAAGCATTAATTTCTTAAAAAAAAAAAAAAAAAACTTTTGAATGTATATTGTTTCTAAAAACAATTCTATTTTAAATAAATGCTATTCTTTGTTACACACACACACACACAAAAATGAAAATAAATCATCTTATTAGAATGATTTCTGAAGGATCATGTGACACTGAAGACTGGAGTAATGACGCTGAAAATTCAGCTTTGATCACTGGATATAAATTATATTTGAAAGTCTATTAAAATAAAAATCAATTATTTTAAATGGCAATAATATTTCAGATTTTTCTGTACTTTTGATTAAATAAATGCACGCTTGATGAGACTTCTTTCATGAATGATATTAATTAGCGAATAAATGGCCGCTGTGATGAATTAGGAGCATGTGTGTGTGTGTGTGCATGTGTGTGTGTGTGTGTGTGTGTGTGTGTGTACGCATGAACAACACGTGTCCGTGTGTGATCAGTATGCCACGAGGCTGTTTGCAGTTGATGGGATCTTGCAGTTCAGCTGAATCCTGAGCAGTGCGGCTGAACTTTGTCAACCTTCAGCTCTGCCCTTCAGATCAGCACTTTCTTTAGCTCAGATATTCTCTAATTATCATCCACTTACAGTATTTCAATAAATAATTAACGCATAAGTCATCAATCAAGGCTGAAACATTGATAACAAGAGAGGACAAAAATCCAATACGAGCCAAGCCGAGCGACCGAGTGTCATAAATAAGTTGTGTGTCGTAATATTCGCATAAATCAAAATATTACAGAGCGGTCGCTGCGAGCGACGAGAACTTTGTTAATCGTCGCGGATGCTGATAATTCGAAGTGTAAAAATGACACGGCCACCCTCAAAGCCTAAAAGGCCTCTCGCTCGGAGCCGACTCGCATCTCACTGGCAGTAAAACTGAAGGAAATGCCCGGCTTTTGGAGAGATTGATAGTTATTGATTCAGCCCGAGGCGGACAGACTCGCTCCCGCGGTTCCTGCTCCGCGGCAGCTGCACTTTTCGGCGCGCGTGGACCACCTGCGGCGCTTCACAGGCTGGCAGAGACGCTCCAAAAGACTGTGTCTGTGTCCCAAAGCGCCCACTCGTTCACTGACCCCTATGTAGTGCACGGCAGTCGAGCGCACTAGATCAGCAAAGAGTGAAGGAAAGCCAAATGTTTCCTGCACGCGTCTGTAATGTGTCCTGAATTGTGTATTACTGTTCGTCATGTTTATTGAGAATAAAGAGAGAATAAAAACGCTATTTAGTACATTTGTATTTAAAACTATAAATAAATCGACCAAATGATCACATGATAATAAGTATATATATATATATATTATGATATAAACCTGCTTCAAAATATCTTTACAAAGATGTTCTGATTCATAAAAAATGACACTTACGTTTGTAGAAGTTGCCGTCCGCCGTATTTATTTTTCTTTCGCGCTCAATCGCGTTGGATTCTGGGTGACGGCGCTTTAACGTCGAACGTACGCTCAAAATCAGAGAGGATTGTGGGTAAAAGTCGCGAACGAATGTAGGGAATGCAGTCGTTCGCTCAGAATTCGGACAGCCCTACCGATAAAGTGCACTATATAGTGGATAGGGAGCGCTTTCGGACGCAGCTTGTGATCCTAAAATTCCAGAGGAAGAGCGGGACGCAGCTGTTATGTGGATCATGGACACACGTGCATGAAATCTGCAACTGTAGTCCGGAGCTGTTTGTTGTTTTCTTGTGTCTGCAGATAAGAGCGATCGGTCGGCGGGTTGGGTGTCGCGGCGGATGCCCTGCTAGGCTCCGTATGCAGGAACATTCTGATAAGATGAGGGAAATTCAAGGCCTCGAGCCTCTGAAAACAAGCGCGGAAAAGTCCTGCAGAAATGACTTTTCCTCCCCCGCCGGCTCTGTGAGGTTCAACAAACTCATCCGCGCTGGACGTGATGTTCGAGCCTCGCTCACGTCCGCTCGAGTCGACGGCAGAGTCACTGAGGGATCCGCCTGGATCAGGTCATCCCAATGACAGGAAACATGCGCTGAAGACAATCTTGCATCAGCATTAACTGAATAAAATCTCCATTTTCAAAAAACTAGTCAAGTTAAAAACGAAACTACCATATGATTCGAGTAACCTTCTCTTTACCAAAGTATTACGTCCAAAAAGGAAGTTTCAGTCATTAGTTCCTCTCCCTCAGGTCGTTCGACACCCATGAAGACAATAATCAGGAAGATATTTTTGGTTCAGTGAGTCTCTATTGACAGCGAGATTTTCAGTGCCCACTAAAACGTATTTAAAACAGTGACCACGGCGGTTCAAACTTCATATTATGAAGAGACGAGAATGACCAAAATAGAGACTTTTCAACGATATCTGTTTCCAAACACTGCTTCGTGAAGCTTCACGGATCTTTTGAGCGTGAATCAGACTGATTCAAACAAACACTTATGACGTTACGAAGCCTCGTTCACTGAAATCGTGTGACTTTGGTAGTTCCGGACCAAAATGGTGACCAAAACTGTTTTTGTGTTTATGTGTATAATGAAACGGTTATTACACTGGTGTAACGACGCAAACATGTTTTATGAGGACATTTCATGCGTCCTCATATTTCAAATAGCTTTAAAAACATACTAAACAATGATGTGTGAGTGTGTGTGTGTGTGTGTGTGTGTGTGTGTGTGTGGGTGAGTGTGTGTGTGAGTGTGTGTGTGTGTGTGAGTGTGTGTGTGTGTGTGAGTGTGTGTGAGTGCGTGTGTGTGTGTGTGTGAGTGTGTGTGAGTGCGTGTGTGTGTGTGTGTGTGAGTGTGAGTGTGTGTGGGTATTCCCTACGTTACGGGGACCAAATGTCCCCACAGGTATAGTAATACTAGTAAATCTTGACATTGTGGGGACATTTTGTTGGTCCCCATGAGGAAACAAGCTTATAAATCATTCAGAATGATCTTTTTTGAAAATGTAAAATAGCAGAACATTTTGTGTGATGGATAGGTTTGGGGGGGGGGGGGGGGCATAATGTACAGTTTATACAGTATAAAAACCATTACACCTATGGAATGTCCCCATAAACCATGAAAACACAACAAGTGTATGTGTGTATGAGTGTGTGTGTGTGTGTGTGGCTTGTGCAGAAGAAATAAATGCATGCAGGTTTGGATCATCATGACTTTGAGCAAATGATGACACAATTTTCATATTTGACTGACAGAAACTGATGTCGCTACTGTATTCACTGAATTTCACAGCATGGTATCAGAAGACGAGAACACAATGCACACGTCGCACTACTTTCACAGCGCCGATTTGATCCCCAAACTGTAGTGCACGATGAAAAATCCTTCAAAATACCGTTTCACCGGAAAAAAAAAAAACCAGGGCTCGGTGAACACGTGAACCGTCCCTTTAAACATTTCCGTCTCCCATACAGTGGAGCTTGTGTTTGTGGCTGGAAATATTTGCACCTGCATAAATTTGCTCCCCCCATGAATTCTAATGCTCGCGGCCTAATCAGAGTCTGCCTTATATCACGGAGGCCGTGTCATTTTGATGATGGCATTACGATGCCGCAACACTCGCCGCGTTTAACGTGTAATCTGTGTCGCCACTTTGAGCAAACCACCTGAACTTTCCTACTTACTGGAGGGTAAGAAAGCATCAGCATTGCATTGGTAAATGTGTGATTTATGTGGTAACAGAGATGCAATCAGAAGAGTCCGGAGTCATCAATCACAACTATGTTTTTCTCTGCTCAGCCTGTGTGTGGAGATGGAGCCGCCTCCGCAGTGCATTGACATGCAAACCAGATCCCACTGGAGACATGGAGAGAAGTATCAAACCGAGGACTGACTGATGAATGACTAAGGTTTGCTTAAAGGTTACCATCTCTTCTTTTCCTTCTTTCTATCGCTCTTTCTCTCTCCTGTCACTCTCATTCCCTCCTCCTGATTAATCCGTCTCCATGATATGCGGTGGAACGACACACACGTATAACCAGCTCTCCTGAAGTAACGTTACACATGTTCGCTCTCGTCGGCAGAGCCTTCCTGTTATTCAGTAGCCATTTATGAAATTGCTTTAGCTTTAGTCGTTCAGAAAATAAACTTTTTAGAATGGGAATAATATGGAATGTATTGCCAAATGGTCAAATGTATTGTAACTATGTTAATATTCCCTCTATATGATGTAGTGAAGTATATGTTTGATGGTGTATTTTTCATGAAAATCCATTCAAATAGAATTTAGTGATAGTATATATATATATATATAAAATCCACTAAAATGTTATGTAAAGTGTTCGTTTTGTATATTTGGTTTGCTTTATTTGACTTCAAATCAATTGAGGTGTTAGTGCTAATTAGTGCATTTATATTAAGTGTTCTTAAGCACCACAGTTGGGGAAATATACTAGGATGTTAGTCATATATTTTTAGTAAAATCAATTTAATTTTCTACTCAGACTCATTTTTACAGCATTCAAAGCACACTTTTAAGAAATACACGTGTAAAACTCTCCTCTAATTTCAGTGCACTAAAAATCAGTTTTAGTATTAGTGGTATTTAGTATGATTCTTTTGTTAGTGCAATGAAATAGAAATGTACTTTTAATTAATATAGTGTATAACTTTTAAAATTATAATGAAGTATTCTAAGTATTTCAGTACTACTTTGCACCAAATTAGCCCACTTTTTATTGTATACACTCTCAAAACAAACCCAGTGAAACCCATTCACTCAATGGGTTAAAACAACCCATTCGCTGGGTTAAAATAACCCAATTACTGGGTTAAAACAGCTAATTTGATGGGTTAAAACAACACATTCAATGGGTTAAAACAACCCAATCACTTTGTTAAAACAGCCAATTTGTTGGTTTTAAAACAACCAAAGTTGGGCTGAAAATGGAAAAACCCGGTAGGTTAAAATAACCCATTTGATGGGTTAAAACAACACATTCATTGGGTTAAAACAACCCAGTTACTGGGTTAAAATAACCCAATCACTGGGTTACAACAGCCAATTTGATGTTTTAAAACAACCCAATCACTGGGTTACAACAGCCAATTTGATGGGTTAAAACAACACATTCATTGGGTTAAAAAAACCCCAATCACTGTGTTAAAACAACCTATTCATTCGCTGGGTTAAAACAACTGAATTGCTTGGTTAAAAAAACGGAATAGCTGGGTTAAAACAACCCAATCGCTGGGTTAAAATAACCTATTCACTCGCTGAGTTAAAACAACCCAATCGCTGGGTTAATACAGCCCATTTGTTGGGTTAAAACGGCCCAACGACGGTTTTGTCGAAACGGAGAAAACTCTGAATTATGAAGGAACATAGGAAACAAATCAATACTGCTTTATACCACGAGCAAAAGCCAATAAGTTAGGAGTGTTTTCATTCAGTTTCCAGCAAATTGCTCATATTGTCTGATTTGTTTTGTACAATTGTGTTTAATTTGGCTGTATCCATATCGAATAATCTCAGCCTTTTCTCATATTCACATTTCAATTTCAACATAAGTTCATAGCTGTGCAATTTACAGCTTACCAGTTTTATATTATCCTTTGTACAGAAAAGATGTTAAATGATTGTTGAACTCTGTACACTGACACTTTGAACTGAGGAAATTCATTTCACATTTTGGCTTAAAAAAGTGTCCCGATTCATCTGAGCGCTCTTTAAACTTCCACAGATTGCATTATGGAAAATAAACACTTTTTACGTGATTTCCTGGAGTTTCATGCGGAAACTTTACAAACAACGAGCTCTGAAACTCTTCACAAGGAGAGCAGACAACAGTGTGTAGCTCACGACTGTTAAACGAGTCAGACACTCCCGACGAAACACGAGTCGGCACTTCACATCTCCGTTCCCTTTGAAGACATTCAAATATAGAATCAGGATGACAGTCCTAAAGATGGATGACATGGTTCATTGTGACTCAGAGAGAAACCAACTTCATTATTTGAGAGTATTCTGCGCTCTCAGATCCTCTTCCTGTTCTCCCCTGATGAAATAAGAGTAGAGAGGGAAAACATGAATGCGAAGGGAGGTAAATGTGAGTCACTCGGAGAGGTGTCGCCTAACACGGATTACCACAACACCAACAGGAAAGATTGACTCAAGTTTTGATGAATGGGGGATTTCTTACTCTAAAAAAATGCTCAAATTTGGGTAAAAAATGGCCAAACGCAACCGTTGGGTTAAATCTTTAAATTCAATTGAGAGATTCACTCTTAAAATGCGGGGTTAAAACCAACCCAAGTTGGGTTGAAAATGAACAAACTCTGCGGTTGGGTTAAATGTTTGACCCAACAGGCTGGGTAGTTTTATTGAACTCAACTATTGTTGAAAAATGACTGTATGTCTGGTTTAAAATGAACCCAAAATCAGACACATAATTAATACAGGCAACAATAATAATCAAAAGAGCAATTTAATAAATGTTTATTGTTTAATTATTATTCATTAAACACATTAATAAATGCTGATTTCCAACCTATTTGGGGTTGGGTTGAGTTACCCAGCAGGTTGGGTCAAACATTTAACCCAATCGCTGGGTTGGACCATTTTCAACCCAATTTGGGTTGTTTTTAACCCAAAATTTAAATGTCAATCAAAATGAAGTTAAAATATCCCACATTTCAAAGTCTGAAAATACCATTGAAGAGTTTCAGCCTTGATATGTACTTTTAGAATACATTAATAAATGCTATGCTCAAATATGGACAAACCCAACACTAAAAAATGTTGGGTTAAAAATAACCCAGCTGGATTGAAAATTTCAACACCGGCAATTTGTTGTTTTAACCCAGTAAATGGGTTAAATTAACCCAGCAGTTGGGTTGTTTCAAATGTTTGACCCAACCTGCTGGGTAGTTTTATTTAACCCAACTATTGCTTAAAAATGACTGTATGTCTGGCTTAAAAATGAACCCAAAATATGTTGAAATGAACATGTATTAATATGCTTAATAAATGAACATTTATTTACTATATATTTATTTCTTGCATAAAATGAACCCAAAATAGGTTGGAAATCAACATGTATTAAATATAAATGGACATTTATAACTAAGTTTAATGAATACTAATTAAAAAATAAACATATATTAAATTGCTTATTAATAATGTTCACCTGTTGATTATTATTGTTGCTTCTAGTGATTATTTTTAATTTCCAACATATTTGGGGTTCATTTTAATCCAGACATACAGTCATTTTTAAACAACAATGGGGGTTACATAAATCTTCCCAGAATGTTTAACCCAACATTTAACCCAACTGCTGAATTTGACCATTTTCAACCCAACTTGGGTAGCTTTTAACCCAACATTTTTTTAGACTGTAGTTAAAATATCCCACATTTCAAAGTCTGGAAATACCATTGAACTTGATATACACTCTTGATATGTACTTTTAGAATACAATAATAAATGCTGAGTTGATTCAACCCAAATTTGGGTCAAATATGGATAAACCCTAGACTAAAAAATGTTGGGTTAAAAACAACCCAGCTGGATTGAAAATAAACAAACCCAGCTAGTGGGTTGTTTCAACACAGGTAATTTGTTGTTTTAATCCAGTGAATGGGTTGAATTAACCCAGCAGTTGGGTTGTTTCAAATGTTTGACCCAACCTGCTGGGTAGTTATATTTCACCCAACTATGTCTGGCTTAAAAATGAACCCAAAATATGTTGGAAATTTCCAACAAATTTGGAAATTGTTTAATAAATGAACATTTATAACTATATATTTATTTAGGTTTGAAATCAACATTTATTAAAAATATAAATGGACATTTATAACTAAGTTTAATGAATAATAATTAAACAATAAATTTTATTAAATTGCTTATTAATGATGTTCACCTGTTGATTATTATTGTTGCTTCTAGTAATTATTTTTAATTTCCAGCATATTTTGGGTTCATTTTAATCCAGACATACAGTCATTTTTAAACAATAATGCGGTTATATCTCTACCCAGATATGTTTAACCCAACATTTAACCCAAACGCTGAGTTTGACCATTTTCAACCCAACTCGGGTTGTTTTTAACGCAGGAGTGTGTGGTTGAGTCAACATAAAGGCAAAAGTGACTTCCTCTGACATCTTAATACGCGACCACGTAAGCCCCGGTGACAAGGTCAAACCGCGACGCTCTCTCTCGTCACATACTAATGGAGAGCGGCCAGACTCTTATTGACCACAACAATGCCTTCAGTATCCTCGAATGACACCGCTATTATGAGAGCTCTGACCCTCATTAAACATCTGACACCGAATATTTCCAGGCTGAACGTTGTGTGGAGATTTGCTCATATTTCGTATTCTAAACTCAACCCACTTCCCTTGTCAAAAGATCATTTTCCTGCTTTACGCTCCTACTTCGAGGAACTAGTAAATTAATTTGGAGCTCAAATGAAGAGGCCTGGGGAATGATATGTAAAACTCCCGCTGCTCGGTTCTGTCAGAGCGGTTTGCGGAGGCAATCTCACGGGTCAGCGCACGCTCTAAATTAAGTTACACATCCTAATTGCTGCCTGTAGCAATTAGAGCCGAAATATGGGTGCAATCAAATTAATACGTAACTTTGGTTTGTGCGCTAACCTGCCGGTGTTTACAGGAGCGGTTGGACTGACGTCTGACATTTCAAGCGAGTGAAATGTGTCGCTATCACGCTCGGGTTCATCTAAATACGGCTGATTTTGTGTGTTCTCTTTTCTGTCGGTGCGAGAGAACCTCTGCACTAACTCCTAAACATTAAGTGGAAAGCTGTCGGGGAGCAGTTTGGAAGAGGAAAGATGATTATAGAATCTCGTGGCCCGACGCCAGAGAAAACATGTTTTTGTTTGTGTTCCGCGGCCCTTTGAGAGGAAAGCTTCCGGAATGTTTGGAATAGGTCGGCGGACGGTGGGTTTTTAAACTCTCCTGCCTAATCGAGTCGGAAAAGATCAAATGCTCGGGACAGAAGGACGGCCTGTTCCTCGCCCGCCGTTCCTCTGCATATCAAACACAGGAAGAGCAAAAGAAGAGAAAATGTCAAGGGGCCAGAGTCTCGTTTGAACCTAACTTCAGTAATTATCTAGGCTTATTTCAGTTGCTATTTTCCAGCAATTGGCAGAATGTAAAATCAGTGAGGCCAGGGAAATGTTGACTTCTTCGTTTTCCAGAAAATAACTGAAAATAATCAGTTGAGTCATGATTAATAAATGCGAATAAACGAATTTTAAGTTACGCCTCTCTCCATTAAAGGTTAATCAGTGGCGTCAACGATGGTTAGTATTTTTCTGTTGCGTGTGTTGAATGCATGAAAATGTGTTTTAATACGTTTTCTATAATATCAGTCTTTCAATGCAAGATATTTCAAGAGCTCCTTCTAATACTTCAGTAAATCTTCAGTTGAACCTCCACACCATTAACGTGCATTAAGTACAAAACGAGTTGTTCCAGACTTCACCAGTTTATATACCAAAAGTATTATTGCAGGGTATTTGTATTCAGCACATAAACATGTAAATGTATTAGTAGTGTACTTAGCACAAAGTGAATGTATTTCAAATTGGGTTTTTTTTTACTAGGGTATTCTGTGCACTATAGGCCAAATAACGTTTTATTAAAATGTCCTCTTAATCTTTAACTTTTGATAGAAATGCTACCGACACGAGAAAATGTGGACTACATTCAGAGCAAGGGTTTGAACTTTTATTTTGAAATCAGGATGAACAAAACTTCTATGTATTCCTCTGTGTTGGCTTCGATTTTTAATTGGTTTACATTACAAATCTAGTGAAATGACACACTCAGATGAACATGAGCAACCCAAACACATGCAGAAATGGAGCTTTTTAGCTGAGCTGTTTACATGCACTCCACACGCGATAATATTAAATAAAATTTAAAAATATAAAATTGTGAGATATAAAGTCAGAATTGAGATATAAAGTCAGAATTGAGAGATATAAAGTCAGAATTGTGAGATATAAAGTCAGAATTGAGAGATATAAAGTCAGAATTGTGAGATATAAAGACAGAATTGTGAGATATAAAGTCAGAATTGTGATATAAAGTCAGAATTGTGAGATATAAAGTCAGAATTGTGATAAAAAGTCAGAATTGTGAGATATAAAGTCAGAATTGTGAGATATAAAGTCAGAATTGTGATATAAAGTCAGAATTGAGAGATATAAAGTCAGAATTGTGAGATATAAAGACAGAATTGTGATATAAAGTCAGAATTGTGAGATATAAAGTCAGAATTGTGATAAAAAGTCAGAATTGTGAGATATAAAGTCAGAATTGTGAGATATAAAGTCAGAATTGTGAAATATAAAGTCAGAATTGAGATATAAAGTCAGAATTGAGAGATATAAAGTCAGAATTGTGAGATTTAAAGTCAGAATTGAGATATAAAGTCAGAATTGAGATATAAAGTCAGAATTGAGAGATATAAAGTCAGAATTGTGAGATATAAAGTCAGAATTGAGAGATATAAAGTCAGAATTGTGAGATATAAAGTCAGAATTGAGAGATAAAAAGTCAGAATTGTGAGATATAAAGTCAGAATTGAGATATAAAGTCAGAATTGAGAGATATAAAGTCAGAATTGTGAGATATAAAGTCAGAATTGAGATATAAAGTCAGAATTGAGAGATATAAAGTCAGAATTGTGAGATATAAAGTCAGAATTGAGATATAAAGTCAGAATTGAGATATAAAGTCAGAATTGTGAGATATAAAGTCAGAATTGTGAGATATAAAGTCAGAATTGCGAGATATAAAGTCAGAATTGAGAGATATAAAGTCAGAATTGTGAGATATAAAGTCAGAATTGAGATATAAAGTCAGAATTGAGAGATATAAAGTCAGAATTGTGAGATATAAAGTCAGAATTGAGATATAAAGTCAGAATTGTGAGATTATAAAGTCAGAATTGCGAGATATAAAGTCAGAATTGCGAGATATAAAGTCAGAATTGTGAGATATAAAGTCAGAATTGTGAGATATAAAGTCAGAATTGTGAGATATAAAGTCAGAATTGAGAGATATAAAGTCAGAATTGAGATATAAAGTCAGAATTGTGAGATTATAAAGTCAGAATTGTGAGATATAAAGTCAGAATTGAGATATAAAGTCAGAATTGTGATATAAAGTCAGAATTGTGAGATTATAAAGTCAGAATTGTGAGGTTATAAAGTCAGAATTGTGAGATTATAAAGTCAGAATTGTGAGATATAAAGTCAGAATTGTGAGATATAAAGTCAGAATTGTGAGATATAAAGTCAGAATTGTGAGATATAAAGTCAGAATTGTGAGATATAAAGTCAGAATTACGAGATATAAAGTCAGAATTGAGATATAAAGTCAGAATGGTGAGATATAAAGTCAGAATTGTGAGATATAAAGTCAGAATTGTGAGATATAAAGTCAGAATTGTGAGATATAAAGTCAGAATTACGAGATATAAAGTCAGAATTGTGAGATATAAAGTCAGAATTGAGAGATTATAAAGTCAGAATTGTGAGATATAAAGTCAGAATTGTGAGATATAAAGTCAGAATTGTGAGATATAAAGTCAGAATTGTGAGATATAAAGTCAGAATTGTGAGATATAAAGTCAGAATTACGAGATATAAAGTCAGAATTGTGAGATATAAAGTCAGAATTACGAGATATAAAGTCAGAATTGTGAGATATAAAGTCAGAATTGTGAGATATAAAGTCAGAATTGTGAGATATAAAGTCAGAATTGTGAGATATAAAGTCAGAATTGTGAGATATAAAGTCAGAATTGTGAGATATAAAGTCAGAATTGAGATATAAAGTCAGAATTGTGAGATATAAAGTCAGAATTGTGAGATATAAAGTCAGAATTACGAGATATAAAGTCAGAATTGTGAGATATAAAGTCAGAATTACGAGATATAAAGTCAGAATTGTGAGATATGAAGTCAGAATTGTGAGATATAAAGTCAGAATTGTGAGATATAAAGTCAGAATTGAGATATAAAGTCAGAATTGTGAGATATAAAGTCAGAATTGTGAGATATAAAGTCAGAATTGTGAGATTATAAAGTCAGAATTGTGAGATATAAAGTCAGAATTGTGAGATATAAAGTCAGAATTGAGATATAAAGTCAGAATTGTGAGATTATAAAGTCAGAATTGCGAGATATAAAGTCAGAATTGCGAGATATAAAGTCAGAATTGAGAGATATAAAGTCAGAATTGAGAGATATAAAGTCAGAATTGAGATATAAAGTCAGAATTGTGAGATATAAAGTCAGAATTGAGATATAAAGTTAGAATTGTGAGGTTATAAAGTCAGAATTGTGAGATTATAAAGTCAGAATTGTGAGGTTATAAAGTCAGAATTGTGAGATTATAAAGTCAGAATTGTGAGATATAAAGTCAGAATTGTGAGATATAAAGTCAGAATTGTGAGATATAAAGTCAGAATTGTGAGATATAAAGTCAGAATTACGAGATATAAAGTTAGAATTGTGAGATATAAAGTCAGAATTGAGATATAAAGTCAGAATTGTGAGATATAAAGTCAGAATTGTGAGATATAAAGTCAGAATTGTGAGATATAAAGTCAGAATTGTGAGATATAAAGTCAGAATTACGAGATATAAAGTCAGAATTGTGAGATATAAAGTCAGAATTGAGAGATATAAAGTCAGAATTGAGAGATATAAAGTTAGAATTCTGAGATATAAAGTCAGAATTGAGAGATATAAAGTCAGAATTGAGAGATATAAAGTCAGAATTGTGAGATATAAAGACAGAATTGAGATATAAAGTCAGAATTGAGAGATATAAAGTCAGAATTGAGAGATATAAAGTTAGAATTCTGAGATATAAAGTCAGAATTGAGATATAAAGTCAGAATTGTGAGATATAAAGTCAGAATTGTGAGATATAAAGTCAGAATTGTGAGATATAAAGTCAGAATTACGAGATATAAAGTCAGAATTGTGAGATATAAAGTCAGAATTGAGAGATATAAAGTCAGAATTGAGAGATATAAAGTTAGAATTCTGAGATATAAAGTCAGAATTGAGAGATATAAAGTCAGAATTGAGAGATATAAAGTTAGAATTCTGAGATATAAAGTCAGAATTGAGAGATATAAAGTCAGAATTGAGAGATATAAAGTCAGAATTGTGAGATATAAAGTCGGAATTGCGAGATATAAAGTCAGAATTGTGAGATATAAAGACAGAATTGAGATATAAAGTCAGAATTGTGAGATATAAAGTCAGAATTGAGAGATATAAAGTCAGAATTGTGAGATATAAAGACAGAATTGAGATATAAAGTCAGAATTGCGAGATATAAAGTCAGAATTGAGAGATATAAAGTTAGAATTCTGAGATATAAAGTCAGAATTGAGATATAAAGTCAGAATTGTGAGATATAAAGTCAGAATTGTGAGATATAAAGTCAGAATTGTGAGATATAAAGTCAGAATTACGAGATATAAAGTCAGAATTGTGAGATATAAAGTCAGAATTGAGAGATATAAAGTCAGAATTGAGAGATATAAAGTTAGAATTGAGAGATATAAAGTCAGAATTCTGAGATATAAAGTCAGAATTGAGAGATATAAAGTCAGAATTGAGAGATATAAAGTTAGAATTGTGAGATATAAAGTCAGAATTGAGATATAAAGTCAGAATTGTGAGATATAAAGTCAGAATTGTCTGAATGTCCAGAGAGATCGTCCCTCTCATGGGTCCAGTCCTGTTGTGGTTCTCTCCGCTCACCTGTAAATATGAGAACACACACGTCTCAGTCCTGACACACGGATGTGAAGTTGAGCATCAGTTCCGGCGTGGATTGTTTACTCTCCTGACGCAGACCTGAGAAACACAGTCATGATGAATTAAGGCTGCATTTAAATTCACTTTTTTCTCTCTCTTGCCTCTTCGTTGGAGGTTTTCTCTTAGAAGAGGTTTTCTCCTCTGTCTCCCAGGGCTGTTTTTTTATACATTCGAGGAAAACACTGAGGTGAGAGCACACTTATTAACAGTCTCTCACATTGTTAATTTGCTGACTCACTAGCGAGTGAATATCTGTTGGGAGTCCGTGTGGATTTATGCCCTGAATCCGGGCGGGAGTTTCAGCTGTCTGTCCTTTTAGAGAGGCTGCTGCGACCGGAGACGTTTAGGGAGGTAAAATATTGGTGCATTTCAAAGAGAATGGAAAAATACCAATGGAGAGTGTATATCTGTCAGAGATAAAAAAAGAAAAACTGCTGAAATTTCCATGTTTCTCCAGGCGGGACTCTGTGATCTCATCAGTATTCACAGGCCTGGTTTTTGTAAAAACAAAACAAAAAAAGTAGACCCTCATATTCACTATATCAACCGCTTATAAACAACAGCGTTCACTCTTCAGCCACCGCCGTCGACTAACAGAAACAAGAACTACTTCTACGATAGTTCATTGTTAGGGCATTAATTATTACAGAATACTAATAACCATGACGAATGATAAAGAGTGACTGAATTAATTACTGATCACGACATTAACGTGTCTTTTTTGCTCAAATGCATCACTAATTACTCAAGTTTGATCTAATCACTCTCCAGAAGCTGCTACTTAAAACGAGTTTTCACGGATGCCTTTTATGACCATATTCAGAGTAAAAAGATGATCGGAAATTAATCGGTGATTCTTTATCATTTGTCAAAACAATGCTGGGTTAAAAATGAACAAATCCAGCGGTGGGGTTAAATGTCAATAAATACTGAATGAGATTGGCATCATTAATAACTATCAGCTGACGACTCTCTTTAAAAACAACCCAAGTTGGGTTAAAAATGGACAAACCCAACGATTGGGTTAAATGTTTGACCCAACATGCTGGGTAGTTTTATTTAACCCAACTATAATTAAAAAATGACTGTATGTCCGGCTTAAAATGAACCCAAAATATGTTGGAAATTAAAAATCAGACGCATCATTACTAGAGGCAACGATAATAATCATTAACATTATTAATAAGAAATTTAATAAATATTTTAATATTCATTGAACTTATTCATAAATGTTCATTTATATTAATAAATGTTGAATTCCAAACTATTTTAAGTTCATTTTAATCAAGAAATAGTTGGGTTAAATAAAACTACCCAGCATGTTGGGTCAAACATTTAACCCAATCGTTGGGTTTGTCCATTTTTAACCCAACTTGGGTTGTTTTTAAAGAGAGTCGTCAGCTGATAGTTATTAATGATGCCAATCTCATTCAGTAATTATTGATTGCCTAATAAGAAACTATTTTACAACTAAATTGGATATTACACTCTAAAAAATGCTGGGTTAAAAACAACCCAAGTTGGGTTGAAAGTGAACAAATGCATGCAGTGATTGGGTTGTTTTAACCCAGTGATTGGGTTAAATGTTTGCTCAATCTGCTGGGTAGTTTTATTTAACCCAATTATTGTTTAAAAATGACTGTATTGTTGCTTAAAACAAACCCAAAATATGTTGGCAATGAACATTTATTAATAACTTTAACGAATAATAATGAAATAATAAACGTTTATTAAGTTGCTTATTAATAAAAGTTCACCTTTCGATTATGATCGTTGCCTCTAGTAATGATGTGGGTTCATTTTAATCCACACATTCAGTCATTTTTAAACAATAGATGAGTTAAATAAAACTACCCAGCAGGATGGGTCAAACATTTAACCCAACCACTGGGTTAAAACAACCCAATCGCTGCATGGATTTGTTCATTTTCAACCCAACTTGGGTTGTCTTTCACCCAGCGTGAGTTGGTGTTGTTTAGTGTGTTAATGACGGACTGTTGTTGTGAAGAGTCACCGTCACACGATATCAGAACAAACGAAGCTCGGTTCTCCAGGAAGCAAAAATAAATAAACATCAGAAAATATCAAGGATTTGAATGATTGATATTTGATATGTGTGTATCTAATGCAGTGATTTATATATATGTTTGTGTTCTAAACTAAATGTAAAAGGAGTTGCTGATGATATTAAGTCTGATGAAGATATGCATTATTCGCTGTTTTTGTGTCGTATTATGTCTAATTCAATTAAAACAAAGTGTGCTTCTCTCTTTGTCTTGTTTGTGTGCGATTAGACGACACTAAATCATCTCTCCTTCATTCTCTGCTCATCATTAATGCATGATCTGCATGGCAGACTCTTTAATCTGTTGGCTTGTTGAGACGCAGTTCTGATTTCCCTCTCGCTGTGTTTTCTGCTGATTATATTCACATGCCAGGATTGATTGAAATTGAGAGATAATGAGTTTAAACAATCCCGGGCATTAAGAGTTCCTGAATCATCCCGTCCCTGCCTCATATTCCTGAACACCACGTGGGATTGAGACGAGTCACCGTTCGAATCTTGGGCTGATTTTTTTGTTTTGTTTTTTAATTTGCGAAATTATGAGATTTTGCAATGCTTATTGGATGCTAATGTTATGCTAAAAGTGGCAAGTATGGATATTTGTCATCAAATAATCAGCTACTGTCACTTTAAGAACCGTTCTACGCATCGACTGATTCAAAACGATGACACTTCCTTCACAAAAGCACCAATATTTTTAGTCAACAACTTGAATTTCAATCAAATGCCTTCAGAAGACTTATAATACACGTGTCACTTCTGTGATGTTTATGGTGTCTTTTTTGCCCGTTTTGGAGCTTTAGTCTTCATTCACTTCCGTTATATAAAACAAGAGTGAAAAAAATCATCATATGAAGAAAGGAAGTCATTATAAATGGAGGGTGACTAGACTAACACAATTGAAAAATATGACAGAATTTTTTTTTTTTTTTTTTTTTTTTTGTGAACTGTCCCTTTAAGAAAACAAGTTCTTTGAGTATCAGGCAATGTGAATGAACTTAAAGCATCTGTACTCAACCTCCTGTCATTTTCCCCATAAAAAGAAGAAATTTGAGGAAACAAATGAAAAACGAACAGGTGCACGACGAATCACTGAATCACCGAATCATCACACTTCTCAAACGCACCAATAATTTTGGCTAAAATGTCGATCTGAAGACTTCAGAAGACTTGAAATGTTCTTCAAAAATTCGCTTTTCGAGTTCAAAGAAAAAATGGCATTTTGTATGACAGAATGAGGATGAGTGACAAAATGTCATTTTGTGACAAAATAATTTTTAAACAAATGTAAATTTTTACTCAGTGTATTAATGTTTTTACTCCACATCTGTGGAGTTTTTAGAGCATTTATCATTTTTTTTTAAAATTTCTATAAATAAATTAAAAAATATTTTTAAAATAGCTTTTTATGTAAAATTCACTTTATAAAAGTGAAAATTTTCTACATTTCTCTCATGGGGATAACGTGATCATTTCACTCTTTCAAGCCAACTTAAAAATGAGTTTTTCTCAACGTGTAGCATTTTTGTACTGACAAAAAATCATTATTTCAGTAATGTTACATTATGATCAGAATCAAACCTGAACAAGATGTTACAAAGAGAAAAGTTGGAGTCTTTAGAGTTTATCATCTGTTTTCATTTAATTACTAAATAACCAGAACAGAAATGAACATACTGAGTACAAATACACAACATGAACGTCAAAATGAACTGAAGAGCAAATGAGCAAATAAAGTTCATGGACTCTGTGAGTGTGTGTGTTTTTGTGATTTATGAGGACACAAATTTATATAATGACACGGGTATTACACTGGTATTATGACGTAAACGTGAAATATGAGGACATTTCATGCATCCTCATATTTAAAATAGCTTTAAAAACATACTAAACAATGATGCGAGCATGATTTTGCATTGTGGATGTTTCATTCATGTCTGTCCGTTTCTGATTTTGAGGATGAATTCTGTCCATTTTCTGAACAGCACGAGCGTGACTGCTTTTTTTCACGCCGACATAAAAACAGATATCATTCCAATTTATGTCTTTACTTTTGTAGATCCACGAAGTGTTGACATCCCTACAAAGTCTCAAGCCATTTGGACAAAGAGAAGATTTTTTGAATTTCAGCAAACGTCATTTGGAGAACCCGAACAGCGCCTGAGGCTTCAGAAAACAATTTCTATCATCAGGCTACAGTGGTTGAACTAAATATGCATGTTTTTTTTGTTTTTTTACCTTTTGCTGAGAAAACCATGGATATTTTTTCATTTGTGCAGGAGGACTTTTAAAACACCTGTGTGTACAGCTCATCAGCCCTGTTTACCAGTCGATGTCACACAATGCGATTATCCGAGCGCAGTGGCTGAGATCAGAGCGAGCGGTGAGCATGTTTCCTCAGAGCAGTCACCAGTGATGACAGAGTCACATTTTATATCTCTATGCTAATGTGATGAGCCTTCGCTGGGCCGGGCTCATTAATCTCACGGACGAGTCTGCCCGCTCTGGGCCCGAGCCACCGGTTCCACCACCGTGTGTGTCCGCTCAAAACCCGCTCCCCGAGGAGTCGTCACGGCACCCTTCACTCAAACTAAAACAGATTTCATCTACATAAAACACATTTTTAATGCTGGGCGGGTTACTTTAAAAATGTATTTCACTACAGATTATAAAATGCATGCTTTAAAATGTCATTTGTAACGTATTTCGTTACATTACTCAAGTTTAGTCACTTCATCTAAATACTTTAGAATACTTTGGAACACTAATAATTATGTAACAGACAAAAATAAGGTAATTGTGAGTTTTCACACTTTTTCTCGGAATTGCATGATATAAAGTTGCAATTGTCATAAAGTTAGAAAATCAAAATTATATGAGATATAAACTTGCAATACTGAGAAAAGTCAGAGTTATGAGATAAATAAGACTGAATTGCAAGCAAAGAAGTTGAGATATAAACTCGCAATTGCAAGAAAAAAAGTCAGAATTGCAAGTTTTTAATCATGTAATTCTGACTTTATAACTTGCAATTATGAATTTATATCTCCCAATTCTGATTTTATAAAACGCAGTTGGATTTTTGAAAAAAAATTAGAATTGTGAGATTCAAACTCGCAATTGCCAGGAAAAAAAAGTTGAATTGTGAGATAAAAAGTTGCAATTACCGTTTTTTTACAATTACAAGTGACTCAAACAACTGTCGCAAAACATGAAAACAGTCGTGGATCGTCCAGTGATGTTTACATTCATGTTTAAATGACATTAAAACTCAAAGTAATCACTTTGGTAATCTAAAACACTTTTCAGATGGAACTGGAATCTGATTACCAGCCATTTAAAATGAAACACAGTCACTCAAATTCTGTGTTTTAAATACGGAACCAAGTGACTTGTATTTCGTTACTCCTCAACCCTGGTGACATGACAGGTCTTTTCTGTTTTTGCCTAAAATCCTTGATAAAAATAATAAAAAACAAAGAATATGACATCCAAAGTATGTGATCTCCTTTATTGAATGCAAAAGGATTCATTTTATAACATATAAAGGTATTGTTAAAGAGTGTCAAAATGTCATTCGGTTTAACCGTTCATTAGTGATTAAAATGTCTTAAAATGTAATAAATGGATACATTTGTTTTATTCCGGCATGATTTCATAACATCATATATCAACATAGAGCACAATGATATTGAAATGATGCGTAGAAGTCGTCGCTTTGTTACGAGACAGAAGTGATGTCATTTGGAGTAACCGATATAAACGGACCATTTCGGATCAAGTCATGTGGTCAGTATCAGGATGTGACATCATTCAGACGCCTGCGAAGGATCACATGAAGTAAAGGAACTAACTCTCTTTTAACTATTTGAAAAATTCACATTTTCACTTGTTCATACGCAACATCAGGTCATTCGGTGCAACCGCTGAAAAACATGGAAAATGCTGTAATATTTTAAAAACTTGCACTTAATATAAAATATTTGATTGTCCTTTTACTAGCTAGCTCGATTTCAGCCTGTTTGAAAACAGTGTCATTCGGTAAAACCGAAAACCAAATGACTTTTTTTAGTGACAAATTTTGTCCGTCTCGTAAAAAATGACAAAAGCAGTGTTAATTAATTTAAAAAAAAAACACATAATCTCATTGTTAACACTTAATAAAACTGAATTATATCTCCATTATGGTTTTTTTTTACACTTTTTTTCGTCAATGACTCATTTATATTTTAATGCAGTGGCTTTAATTTGCCAATACACCAGTTTTATTGCTCGCAGTAAAAGCGACGCTAATGGGAATGTTTGAATTAATATTAAAATGAATTTCTCCAGCACTTCAAATGACATTTTCAAACATTATTATTTGTTCGTCCTTCTGAGATCGTCTCCATTTGAAACCAAACGTCTCAAAGACGTTGATAGAAAACACTTTTATTTAAAAATGAAAAAGTGTTAGTTCACATAAAAATGAGTTCCTCTCCCTCGTGTCGTTCGTTCGTCTTCAGAACACAAATGAAGATGTTTTCGATGAGGTTTATGACTCGTCCACAGACACTTTCAAGCTCCAGAAAGGAAGTAAAGACGTTAAATCAGTCGACGTGATGCAGTGGATCAAGAGACCGGAACACTTCTAGTGCGCAAAAACAACAATCTCAATGTCATTCTCATACGCTGTTTTCATCCAGCGCTTCCAACGACTCAATATTTCGTTATTTCACCTGCGTAAGGATAATGACCGGGAAGAGAAGAGATTGTTTTGCAATCACACGAACAAATCACATTTTATAATATATTAAAATGGAAGACATTTTACACTGTGACTAATATCGCTGTTTTTTGCCAAATACAAAAAGACGTGTGTATTTAGGCAACGTCTCAACTTAAATTTCAGCCTGTTTCTGCCTCAAAGCTGCTGTATATCTTCAGAACACTCGAAATCAAGTGTGTGGAACTCAGAATGTTACTTTTGAAGTGTCACGAGGGTTAGTTAAATATGACGGAACGTTCGGTTGAACTAACCCGTTAAAAAACGTGACATTGTGACGTGTTGTTAGGTTGCTTATACTTGCTTACGAAGTGTTCGCTGCGTCACAGAAAGTCCAGCACACTTCCGTCCAAATGAAAACCATCAGCCGCTCATAACGTGACATCTCTTCACAGCCACTGATTCTCTTTCATCAGTTCAATACATTCTGGTTTGGACAAAGATGCTGCATTATATTTATTATATAGTCTTTCCAGGTGGAGTTGATGAATGATTCATTTTCTAATTCATTCGTTTAACCAAACTGAATAAAAAAGAGAAAAGAACTCAGGGAACAAAAAGAGGTTTCTTTAGCAGGAAGTTTCCTCGTTTGAGCAGGTTCAGAAAGACGTTTAAAAAAAAAAAACAGGAAAGCCTTGAACACGTCCGGCAATAAGCGTGCCTTAAATGTGAGGACTATTACACCGGCAGCAGTTTTTGCATTGTATTCGATCGCAAATGTGTTTCTCTGTCCACATGTTAGTAACGTTAAATTTGATGCCATGACATAGACTTGGGTGATAAGAAATTGAAAACTTAGGGTAAACCTAAAAGAAAAGCTCCCTGTCGAAACATATACGTTTGTTGAATAGCATCAGATTACTGGAGGAGTCTGAAGTCTGGCCCTTTCCAACATGAAATTAAAAAATGCAGTGCAGGTGAGCAAAAGTCACACAAATGTTGACGGAGAATCAGTGTTAGAAATGTCTTGATGTATATTTGTTAACTTTAGATGACGGCAGAGGCATAAACGATAAGTTTAGGTTAGGACTGTGACGAGCAGGGCGGGCGAGAGCCGTGAGGGAACGGCGCGAGGATGATGAGCGTCACCTGCGCGCTACACCGGTCTCGTGTCTCTCACGGAGGAGCGACTACAGTGAAGGACGAGAGAGGAGCAGGCCTGGATTTTATGTTGTGTTTTTATTATGTTTGTGTCGCCGTGAGGAACTGCCGCCCTTTTACTTTCGTTTCATCGTTTGTTTCTTTATTTGATTAAAGTCGCCGGTTCCCGCCTCCTTCATTGAACCCCGTTACAAGGACTTACTTACTATAATAATCGCCAAATCGATAAATACGCGCACTATTGATTATTGAGTCAAAATTATTTTATAACCTTACCTGTAAGCTTATCTTAAAGTTTGTTTTCCACAAAACAAACAAAAATAACACTGACTGCAATAATATAATACTAATACTGAAGTTCATTTTCGTTACAAACAATAACTAAATAACTTTGAAATCACCAATGAAATCTGACATCAATTGTCTCATCAATTTTGTTAATAATTTGGCTCTAATTCCGTATTGCTTGTTGCACTTTCTCCTAATCATCATAATATGAGTTTTTCTATCTCTGTATAAAGTTTTCGGTTATAGTCAACTGTCTGAAAACTTGCTGAAATATGTTCACCTCGGCCCATATTTAAGCGTACAAGCGACATGAAATTGCAACTTAGTAAGAAATATCATCATTTGAACGGCTTTGAAGTTTTTAGATTTTTATTTTTACATTCATAGCATTAGATAATCAGGTAAGTTTAATAAACTCAATACTTAAAAGTGTAATCTGACAACTTCTGTCACAAAAAAATCCCGTCGGCACAATGAATTCTGGGGTTGAGAAGTGTCCATCTGTTGTATCCTTCATTCCCAGGGAAATGAAGGCCGCATTTGGAGGAGCCTTCGAAGGTTGCGGCCTCTGAACTGACCCTTCGCAAAACCCTGTTACTGTGTCCGACGCTCTCACGCCACACATCATGTTCTCACGAAGAGTAAAGAGGACCCTGACAACGTATGAAACTACAGTAATGTTTTAAAGCAGTTCAATAGCGTCTAGTGTGTGTTTAATGTGTCGCTCCTCCATCATCTCTAGTTCATTTATAGCATCAAATAAACATGAATGAACATCAGAAGGAATGTTGTTTCAAGACGCTCACCATCTACTGACTCCCCCGACCGCTCTGACGGGGTTATGATTGGTCCGATCGCCTGTCAATCAAACGCGTCTATACCGTAAACAAAAATATGTTCCAAAAAAAACCGTTTTGAGTTGAGTTGTGAAAACGTTGTCTCTGGACGTTCTAAACGTCCTTGGTTATACGAACGTTAAGGAAGTATTCCGTTCCTCATGGGAATGTTACTTTTAAATGTTCTAATAACATTCCGAGAACGCTCCCTGTTAGATGGGCAAGTAGCGCCAGTTGACATGGAAGAATATCTGACCACTCGATGCTCCTGAACTGAATATTCCAGAGAAGCTCATAATAACGTTCAGACTTCGGTGTCAGTTTTTCCTCGTCCTCGAATGCGTGCAGGTAGATGGAGATGATTCAGGGCTTACATCAGAATTTCTGACCAATCAAATTCACTCAGGCCTCCAAGTGTTTTTCCGAAGGGAATACAGCTCCATTTTCTCTCATGCCGGTCCTGAGGGAAGCACTCCCTCATCTCCGAAGCCGTTCATTTCACACGTTCAGCAGAAACACGGCTTCATAACTATGACCTCGCACTCGTTTTCTCTCCCGCTCTTTACAAATCTTAAGAACGGTTCTTATATCTTGCTGTCGCTGTCAGTGTCAAAACAAGGAATTAGTAACTCCCACATGCATCCGTTAAAGTTGTACACATCATTAATTTAGTCCGGGCTGTCGGTAACTCTAAACCCGTGAGATAACAGGGACGGATGAAGCAGAAAATCACCATCCAAACATGTATTTTCGGGTCTGAGATTATACGGTCTGCGTTACAGAAGAAGATGATAGGCATTGGTGGCTTTTGTCATCTCATAGCCGACTGTGTGTTTGTGTGATCGTGTCCCACACACACACACACACACACACACACACGTGTATTATATCTCTTAAGGTCAGAGATGCCATGTCGGATTAGGATTAAAATTGTGTTCAGAGAAAAAATAATCCTAGTCCAAATGTTGATGGTTGTCATCAGTCCAATATGATACTGTATAGATATTTCCTCGTGATGCTGCTGAATTTTGGTAGCGAATGTTAGGAAGCGTTTCACGTGAACTTGAGCGTTACGTCCATTCTGTTATGAAATAAAATTCATTTTTATGGTGATGACCTTGATGGATGTTACCTAAATCCTCAATTCTGGGAAAAAACGACAACAACAACAACGACGTTCCAGTGTGCTTTAAAAACAAAATGCTGGGTTTAAAACAACCCAAGTTGGGTTAAAAATGAACAAACGCACCAATTGGGTTCTTTTGACCCAGCGGTTGGGTTAAATGTTTGTTTTTAACTCCACAATTGTTTAAAATGTCTGTATTTCTTGCTTAAAATGAACTCAAAATAGGTTGGAAATGAACATTTATTAATAAGTTTAATGAATAATAATTAAATAATGAACATTAATTAAATTTCTTATTAATAAATGTTCACCTTTTGATTATTATTGTTGCCTCTATTAATTTCCAACCCATTTTTGGTTCATTTTAAGTCAGACATATAGTCATTTTTAGGGTCAAACATTTAACCCAACCACTGGGTTAGTCCATTTTCAACCCAACTTGGGTTGTTTTTAACCCAGCATTTTTTTTAGAGTTGTTTTAACCCAGTGGTTGGGTTAAATGTTTGACCCAACCTGCTAGATAGTTTTATTTAAGTCAACTATTGTTGAATAATTACTATATTTTTCGCTTAAAATGAACCCAAAATATGTTGGAAATGAACATTTATTAATAAGTTTAATGAATAATAATTAAATAATGAACATTAATTAAATTTCTTATTAATAAATGTTCACCTTTTGATTATTATTGTTGCCTCTATTAATTTCCAACCCATTTTTGGTTCATTTTAAGTCAGACATATAGTCATTTTTAGGGTCAAACATTTAACCCAACCACTGGGTCGTTTTTAACCCATTTCTAGCCCTATGCGTATAAAAGAGAGTCATTTTAACTTTCACACAAATTGAAAACACGAAGGTACCGCAGTAAACGCTGCTTTCTTTCATAAAACAACCCATAACAGAGAGAGAGAGAGAGAGAGAGAGAGAGAGAGAGAGAGAGAGAGACAGAGACAGAGAGAAAGAGAGAGAGTTGTGGCAAACCAATATTCTCATCAATATTACATCTTGCAGCTCGGGTTTCCCACTTCAGCTGAACAAAATAGGAATTTGAGTTTCTTTGGAGGAAAGTAAATGAAACTTTCCATTTCTTTATACCACACATGCCATTTGAGATTTAAAGCGATACCTCGCCCAAAAATGAAACCTCACCATTCCCTTTCTTCAGGCGGGGAAGCGGTTCACGGACTCTCGTGTTTGTTCCCAACCTTTATGACGTGTGGAACACAGAACTCAACGTTCGGAAAAGCCAACGTCACGTGACCTTTCCAGCGTGATGACGTGATGTGTGGCGCATCGGAGCAGTGCAAGACGAGCATTTGTGCTTAAAAACTATATTTTTGTCATAAAATGTGTTTCTCTAGATCAGACTCTTATTCCTCGTCTGGGATCATGTAGATCTTTGAAGCTCCACTGAAACTGACATTTGCACCCGTTGAACCCCATTGAAGTCCACTATATGGAGAAAAAACCCTCGACTGAAAATAGAAAGACATGGAGGATAGCATTCAAAAAAAAATAAAAAAGTTATGCATGCCGGAGACGAGTGAAGAAGAGAAGCTCTTCCTCATTCATCTCACTGAAGCTTCTCAGCGTCTCACAGTCCCGTCGCCAAACAATCACAGGCTGCGTATTGTAAATACAAATATGTAAATTCGACTAGTGCCGTTTCAGCGACAAAGTTGCAGACATCATTTGTTTGGGTTCATTTGCGCAAGATCAGGGTATTTTGAGAAGAGAGACGTCAGTCATGTTAGTCATGTGATCAGTGTCTGATCTTTTCATTCACCGCTCGTCGTGTTTGATTTGGAAGAGGCAATGAGATTGAGGTAAAGTAGTGTTAATGGTGCAAGCTGTTTTATTTATAGACTCTGTAAGGCATGCTACCCTCGCACACTAATGAGGCAGAATGTGAATCAAAAGCCATGATCCACCAGCACAGCTCTCTATGAGCAGCAGCGCCGGGGCTCAACACTGCCCACTAGCTGTGGAGGAGGAGCCGAGCGGCTCTGTTGATTTTGTGTTTCACTGAGAGTGAAATGACACACTGTCTTCTTTTGCAAATGAATCATGACTTTGAGCTCATCAGAGGTGGACATTCACATTGCACTGCTCATTTAGCAAGTCTATCTTTCAACAACAGCAAAACCATCATCTATTTGACATGACTTTTTTTTTTTGTCAGTCGAGTGAAAATCATCATCATTTAAAGACTTTTAAAACATCCTCATGTGTGTTTGTCATTTCTATGCTGTATGTAGACATGGATGTTTATTTCATTATTTACTTACTGTCAACTGCTCAATGGGTTAAAAACAAGCAAATGTGGGTTAAATATGGATGGGTGGGTTAAATGTTTGCAAAAATGTGTGAGTTAAAATGACTCTCTTTTATACGCATAGGGCTAGAAATGGGTTAAAAACGACCCAGCGGTTGGGTTAAATGTTTGACCCAACCTGTAACTCAAACTGTTGTGCAGACATGACCGTAGTGCTGGAGTAAAACGAACTCGAAATAGTTTGGAAATTAAACATCTGACACGAAGTTAGAGGAAACAATAATAATCAAAAGGTGAACAGCCTGTTTTGGGTTCATTTTAAACAAGCATTACAAAATAGTTGCGTTAAATAAAAACAACCCAACGTGTTGGGTCAAGCATTTAACCCAACCCCTGGGTCAAAACTAGCCAATAGTTGGGTTATTTTTAACCCAGCATTTTTTAGAGTGTAGAAAGGTTTTATATTTATTTATCTGCGTTTTATATAGTTGTTTATGTAGCATTTGTACTCTTTATATGCTTCTTGAAGTTTATGGGTTTTTAAACATTTTTGGTTCAAGTAATTTCAAAATAATTTCATTGCACTTGATATTTTATTTCGATATTTCATTTTATTATTTTAATTTTGATTAATTCAATTAATTTAATTTCGTTATTTAATTTGATGTTTTATTGATTTCATTAATTTAAGTTTTATTTTATTTCATTTCATAATTTTATTTTTGATTGATTTGATTAATTTAATTCATTTTATTTTACTTTATTTCATTTTCTATATTTTTTTACTGATTTGATTAATTTAATTCATTTTATTTTTATTTTATTTATTTTCATAATATTTTTTACTGATTTGATTAATTTAATTCGTTTTAATTTAATTTTATTTCATTTCATAATTTCATTTTTTTATTGATTTGATTACTTTAATTAATTTTATTTAATTTAATTTCATAATTTCATTTTTTATTGATTTGATTAATTCAATTCATTATATTTTTATTTCATTTCATTCTTTTATTTTTTACTGATTTGATTAATTTAATTCATTTTATTTTTATTTATTTCATTTCATAATTTTATTTTTCAATGATTTGACTAATTGAATTCATTTTATTTTACTTGATTTCATTTTATAATTTATTTTACTGATTGGATTAATTTAATTCGTTTTAATTTAATTTAATTTCATTTCATCATTTCCTTTTTTATTGATTTGATTATTTTAATTCATTACATTTTTATTTTATTTCATTTTGTAATTTTTTTTTTACTGATTTGATTAATGTCATTCGTTTCATTTCATTTTACTGAATTGTATTTGTCCACTGCTGCTCGCGCTCCTGTGAGAGACGCGCCGTCTTTACGCGGACGTCACCGCGCGAGCAGAAGAAGCGCGCGGGCGTGCGCCACAAACGAAATATCGCGCCGCTGGTGTTTGGGAGAGAGGAGCGCGCGCGTGTTGGGAAAGTGGGTGTCGCTTGTGGAGCTCCAGCGCGGTGTGTCGAGGACTTTAAACACACTGTGTCACACGGTGGTGAGGGGAGCGAGAGCGCGCCGTGCTGGACCGAACACCGCAACATGAGTCCGAGCGTTTCCGTTCCGATCCAATGCGTCTGACGAGCCACTTTCCGCGCGCGATGCTCCGTCTGCCGTGCGTTTATATGGAGACACCCTAAAAACAGTCAACCGGGAAATGGTCACACATGAACCTCCTCACTGGAAGGAACATGGTTGAGAGGAGCAGTAAATTTCTGTTCATCGTTGTCGGCTCGGTTCTGTTCATGCTGATTCTGTATCAGTACGTGGCTCCGGGGATGATGAACTTCGGCTCTCCGCACGGGTACATGCTGGAGGACGATGCGGATCTCTTCCCGACTCCTGATCCACATTACGTGAAGAAATTCTATTTCCCCATCAGGGATCTGCAGCGGACGGTGGATTTTGAGATCAAGGGGGATGATGTGATCGTGTTCCTCCACATCCAGAAGACCGGCGGCACCACGTTCGGGAGACACCTGGTCCAGAATGTCCGGCTGGAGGTTCCGTGCGACTGTAGACCGGGACAGAAGAAGTGTACCTGTTACCGACCCAACAGGAAAGAGACCTGGCTCTTCTCGCGGTTCTCCACCGGCTGGAGTTGTGGCTTACACGCGGACTGGACCGAGCTGACCAACTGCGTACCGGGGGTTTTGAACAAGAAGGAGAGCCGGATGAAAAACCAAAGGTGATGCCTCTAGAATTGCTTTGATCTGAAATGTTATTGGCTGTGTGAAAACCCAGAGAGCGGTTCCGATGTTTGGAAGCGCTGTCCCAGTGGAGAAAACTTTCACTTTTCCGGCGTCACGAATCTCTCGTGATGCGAGTCAGGTTTAACCCTGGGTTAAGCAACGTTTCACGTTCGTTCACTAAAGTTGTTCTGAAACAGGCAAGCAAACCTCATTAAATATTCACGCCCTCACGTGCTTACGTCGCGTAGCGTCAAGGGTTAAAACACCGAGCAGCGACGGTCAACGCGTTAATTGGAGTAATTAACGAGAAAGTTTCGGCATATGTAAGACGAGCACGGCGAGTGTCATACTTGATGGGTTTTTAAATAAGGTCGCGAGCTGTTTAACCCCTTGTTGACCTCATACCTGTAAATAAGAACGCGATTATAAAACCTCAGAATCGTGTGAAACTTGAAACGAGATGACCAAGGATTGAGTTTAGCTGCGGGTTAACAAAAAAAATAATAAAAAAATGCGGGGTTAAAAACAACCCAAGTTGGGTTGAAAATGGACCAACCCAGCCGTTGGGTTAAATGTTTTATTTAACTCAACTATTGTTTGAAAATGACTGTGTGTCTGGATTAAAATGAACCCAAAATAGTTTGGAAATTAAAAATCGGACGCATAATTACTAGAGGCAATAATAATAATGAAAATTTTAACTATTGATTAAACTTAATAACGAATATTAATTTATCAAACATGTTAATAAATGTTCATTTCCAACATATTTTGGATTCAGACGTACGGTCATTTTTAAACAATAGTTCAGTTAAATGAAACTACCCAGCAGGTTGGGTTAAACATTTAACCCAACTCAAAAAAAAAAAAAAAAAAATGCTGGGTTAAAAATGGACCAACCCAGCCGTTGGGTTAAGTATTTTATTTAACTCAAATATTGTTTAAAAATGACTGTATGTCTGGATTAAAATTAACCCAAAATATGTTAGAGATAAAAAATAACAATAATAATCACAAGCAATTGAACACATATTTGTATTAATACACGTTTAATTTCATTTTAAGCAACAATACAGTCATTTTTAAACAATAATTGGGTTAAATAAAACTACCCAGCAGATTGAGCAAACATTTAACCCAATCACTGGGTTAAAAAACCCAGGGTTTTGTAGCGCGTAGGGTTAATGAGTTCATTTATGAAGTTGCGATTTCTGCGGTTTTGCTGACAACCTTCAAAGCATGTAGTATTTTACTGTATTCACTGCTGTAAATGATGTCATTTCCTCTACAGTCAGAGGAATTTTAGTAATTATTAGGCTTCGTTTTAACGAAGATTTTTTTACGTTTTAGCATGTTAAAGTTGTGTACGGTGAAACTCGTGTCTCCAGCCCGCGATTTCAGGTGGAAAACAGGACTTCCCGGGTCAAATGTTTGTGTCGTTTTTCGATGTTTGCGTTTCCTCCAATGATGGGGGTGGAAAACCGCCGGCATCAGGACTCTGGCCGGAATAACTGGCCGTTGGTTGTTTTTACGTGTGAAGTGTGTGACGTTTACTCTTTGCAGTGATGTGAAATCCATGATGACGGAAGACTGCTTTAGTTTTTAATAGGATTTTGTGGATTAAATTATCTGAGCTCTCAGATCAGATTTACTAAATAACCAGCAGCCCGACTCCTCCACCTAAAAGTCTAGAGTAAAGCATCCACCATTCCGGCGACCTCAGGAATGCAGCGGTGATGCGGATGCACATCCCTCTCCGTGATGAATCTGTCCTGCGATAAAGGCAGACGGACCACACCGGCGCTGCTCCGGCCTCGTTCATCGCGCTCGTGTCTGTGAGATTAGCTCAGAGGTGAGACGTTTTGTCATTTCTCATTTTCAATATTCCGATAATTAGATGGGAAACGCTGTGCGTGGATGATCCGGATTTGATACGCTGCTTTGTTGCTCAGATCGAAGCGCTCTTTTTCCATTAGTTGCAGTGATTTCAGAGGACCAGTGAAGGATCCAAACTTTGCACATAAAAGCCGTAAAAATCTGAATAAATGTTTTTTTTTTGATAGTTAAAATGCTCAGAATTTGTGCTTTAAAAAAGACGGATGGTGGTCACGCCGACGGCTGTTTCGTGACCTGTGAAGATTTTGAGCAGCTGAGGATTTCTGGGGAGCTTCATGGCCTGTTTTTAGACACAAATATCAGAAAATATCAACGAGAGTTATAATTTATGCTTGCATATATTAACCTACTAGTAAGAAAACAACACTTTAAAAGTAGTCGCCAGATTGCTCGATGTAAAGGATTGTTTGTGAAAGGTGCAGTACGTAATTTCAAACAAGTGGATCAAATGGAGGACCACAACACACTTGTAGCCAATCAGCAGTAGGGGGGCGTGTCCATTCATAATGAGGAGGAGACATAGTGAGCTAATCAGCAGTTGGGGGCGTGTCCACTCATGATGGGGAGGAGAGAGGGTGAGCCAATCAGCAGTAGGGGGCGTGTCCATACATAATTACGGAGGTGAGAGAGTGGGTTGTGTCTAGATGGGATACAGCTACGGCCGGACGTGAGGCAAAACCTCACGATAAATAACAGTAAATTAAATGTGCTACTTATCAAATTGCGTTTTTAAAACATCTACACCTACCCTTACAATACTGCTTATTAAATTAAATAAATACATATTAAATGACGTAATGTCCAGTGGCCGTAGCTGTATCCCTTCTAGTCGTTACTAAGAGCGTTAGAGCTAAGAGTGAGCCAATCAGCAGTAGGGGGCGTGTCCATACATAATTGGGGAGGAGAGAGAGTGAGCCAATCAACAGTAGGAGGCGTGTCCATACATAATTGGGGAGGAGAGAGAGTGAGCCAATCAGCAGTAGGGGGCGTGTCCATACATAATTGGGGAGGAGAGAGAGTGAGCCAATCAGCAGTAGAGGGCGTGTCCATACATAATTGGGGAGGACAGAGAGTGAGCCAATCAGCAGTAGGGGGCGTGTCCATACATAATTGAGGAGGAGAGAGAGTGAGCCAATCAGCAGTAGGGGGCGTGTCCATATATAATTGGGGAGGAGAGAGAATGAGCCAATCAGCAGTAGGAGGTGTGTCCACTGCTTCGTTATCGTTCGCTCGTCATAACTTTATTTTTTTTAAGTATTATTTTGCTTCTCTTCAGCTATGATAAAGAAACATCAACTCTTGCATTGTGCGTTTGTGTATTTTGGGGGCGGAGCAATGAGGAGAGGGGCGTGTCTGATTTCAAACATCAACAGTGTTTCTCAGAAATCGCCTACTGCACCTTTTTAAAGTAATTTTATGCTCTGCCGATTGTCATAATTGCGGGATCTGCTTTGGTTGAGGAATAAAGGGGTTCATCAGTCACCTGTCTCTGTGGATTGGTTGCATTTGCTGTCATTTTAATTGCTGTCTGGCTCCCTAATTATACGTGTTGTATTGACGTTGACAAAGTCACATTTGTGAAATGCATGTTATTCGGAAATATTCGGAGAGACCCTCTTCAGTCTTGATTGCTAATTCTCGAGGTCAGGAGCCCGTCGGGCGTCCACGGCTCAGGCTTTAACACCTGTCGTCCGTCCGGTGCGTTACAGTCGACGGGAGCCGGCGCCGTTCCCACCGACAGGCAGGAAGCCATCTGACAGCTGTGCCAATCTGCATGCTTGTTAGACATGTTTAACGGGCTTGTTTACATTCAAATCTCTCTCGGCTCCTGAGACTTCTTCCTCGCTCTCCTCGTCGTGACCGTTAGCGTGGCGGAGGACGAGCGTTTAATTACACACAGGTTTTATTCGGATCATATTTTCCAAATATTTGCCGCTCCCTTGGGGAGCTGGCGGACATGCGAGCGATGGGGGCATTTTAATTGCTTAACGAGATGTGTATCGCCGCACTTTCTCATTGAGGCACCGGTTTCAGTCGGGAAGCCATCTGCTGAGCGGTGTGTGTGTGTTTCTCTCAGGCTTGAAGCACAGGGGTTTCTGATGGACCAGTGAAAGGAGACCAGCTCCTCGTGTGGGTGTGAGAATGATTCCCACAGCGATAGGCGTGTGCAATCAGCCACCAGCGGTTGTTTTTTTCCCCCCGATGGACCGGCAGTCATGGCCCTGCTGCTCTAGACAGTGTGTAATCTGTTTAATGAAGGGTCTGCGTCTGCGCTTTGACCCGCAGGCTCGGTCAGAACAGTAGAAGAGGGGACCGCTGTGACGGTTCACCCCAAAATGAAGATGTGTCATCATCTTCATCATCATCATCTACTTCTCCTCATGTTGCTCATATCTGGGGATGCACTGACAGATAATGATGAGCTGATAATTATTTTCATGTTACGGCTTGTCATTAATTTGGTATGGAAGCTTGATTCCATCACTGAATGAAAAAAATAAAAAGGTAATTGCAACGTTTTATATCTCACAATTCTGACTTTATATCTCACAATTCTGACTTTATATCTCACAATTCTGACTTTATATCTCACAATTCTGACTTTATATCTCAATTCTGACTTTATATCTCACAATTCTGACTTTATATCTCAATTCTGACTTTATATCTCAATTCTGACTTTATATCTCACAATTCTGACTTTATATCTCTCAATTCTGACTTTATATCTCACAATTCTGACTTTATATCTCAATTCTGACTTTATATCTCTCAATTCTGACTTTATATCTCAATTCTGACTTTATATCTCACAATTCTGACTTTATATCTCAATTCTGACTTTATATCTCAATTCTGACTTTATATCTCACAATTCTGACTTTATATCTCACAATTCTGACTTTATATCTCACAATTCTGACTTTATATCTCACAATTCTGACTTTATATCTCACAATTCTGACTTTATATCACAATTCTGACTTTATATCTCACAATTCTGACTTTATATCTCGCAATTCTGACTTTATATCTCACAATTCTGACTTTATATCTCACAATTCTGACTTTATATCTCACAATTCTGACTTTATATCTCACAATTCTGACTTTATATCTCAATTCTGACTTTATATCTCACAATTCTGACTTTATATCTCGCAATTCTGACTTTATATCTCTCAATTCTGACTTTATATCTCTCAATTCTGACTTTATATCTCGCAATTCTGACTTTATATCTCGCAATTCTGACTTTATATCTCGCAATTCTGACTTTATATTTCAATTCTGACTTTATATTGTATATACATTATAATGTATGAAAATGGATGTTAATTTTTAGATTTGCCAGTGTAATGACACTGTTAAATGTTTTAACAGAAGTATTGTGCATTCTTAATCAAGTTTCCTTAATTCTAGAAATCGATTCCCATATTCTATTTTCTACGTAGAGTGTTATCAATCACAATAAGCCACAAAAAAGGACCCGATGCGGCAAAACGGTAATCTCGAGTCGTATCTATGCATACATCGAATTGAAATTTGATTCTCAGATTTTGGCTGTCGGGCTCCAGAAAATGCAACACTTTTGCAGCTTCTATAGCCAAACAAAAGCTGTGAGAGAGTGACTGAATGCAGCTGTTCTGTCGTTTCATAACAGAGTTCTCATTTACGGGTGAATTGTCTCTTTCAGTAATCTATTTGCTGTGATTTCTCATTTCTAGCCGTCATAGATGAAGATAGAATCTCAGTCGGGGGCAGCCTGGTTAGGAGGCCCGGCGCAGTGATCAAGCAGACACAATTAACTTGAAATGACAAGGTGCCGATGGGGCACCAGACCACACTGTCATGTTCCTGTTCTACTCCACATTTATTGTGATTATTTTGGGGAAAAATGAAATTGAACGTTTTATTGGCAAGCAATTGTGAGCTGCAAAGAGTCATTTGAAAACTGCCATATTAGAGCGACGGATCACGGAGAGAGAAAGATCTGCCGCTTCTGTAATTATTAAAGGCACAATATGTAAGATTTTCTGATCCAAAAACCACTAAAGCAGTTTGTTGACTTGTGGACTGCCATTATCCCAGATGTTTCCAAGATCGTTTAAATCCAGAGAGATAAGGAAACAAGGGAACAACTGTTTGGATGCATTTATAGACAGAAAACTAATAATGTTATATAACTCGACATTGTTTGAATCTCTTTTTCTTGATTTACCGTGCCTAATATCCATCTAGCGAATGTAGCGTAGCGTTATAACACCTTTCAACACTCAAATGCATCTAATGTAATAAACAGTGCTGCGTTACTCCATATTTGCAAGAGCGGAAGCAGCGACTGTGGCATAATAAAAGTCCCGCTGCTGTCGAGCCATGTGTCGCGCTCGTCCCTCATTATCACGGCTCTGCTTCGTACTACAGTAACGTTAATAATCGCGTCCATGAACATGATTTCTGCCCGCGTCCTGTCAAGATGATTTTCCACCGGCTGTGAGGAGAAGACCACATGCCCCAAGATTCTGCGCTCATTCTCAAGCCACGCTTGCTTTTTGAGTAGGCGACCTCTAGTGGCGAAAAATTACATATTGTGCCTTTAAAATACGAAATAGAATGAAAAAAATGAATCGAGTAAACCAGAATGAAGTGAAGTCCAGCTGTCTGAAAACACACCGGAAATCCAATTTAGAAGGAAAAAAAAACAATTTAAAACGAATATATATATATATATGGAGAGACTTTTGTTTTTGTAATCAGGCTCTCAAAAATGATATAAAAATTTTGATTTAGATTTATCAGCTTTCAAGCACAAAGAATTATTGGGTATCGGCATTGGTGAAAATGTTCATATCGGTGCATCTATAACACATATATTTATATATGCCATGTCCCGATAACCGATAATTGTTCTCAGGTCAGTAACGACAGCATTAATAATCAACACATATCGGCAGATACCGATATGGCGGCCATATATTATATCTTTTTTACGGTTTCTAATTTAATAATCGAAGCATTCGTGATCTTAGACTTCTGGACCCGCTCTTGAGTGTCTATAAATGTGTGTTCTGCTGGGACTGAGTGATGAGAGAGGATTCTGGGCCGTGTGCACCCACTGTCACTTCTTTCCTCATGTCCTGTCTATTTAAAGATATTGCAGCAGATTTTGAGTCCGAGTCCAATAAACTGGCACAGAAAATCCTGCGGTACTGCTGTCAGTCTTTTCTTTTAATTTCGTAAATATATACACACTCATTTCTTCAGCCTCTCTCTCTCTCTCTCTCTCTCTCTCTGTGTCTCTGTCTCTCTCTCTCTCTCTCTCTCTCTCTCTCTCTCTCTCTCTCTCTCTGTGTCTCTGTCTCTCTCTCTCTCTCTCTCTCTCTCTCTGTGTCTCTGTCTCTCTCTCTCTGTCTCTCTCTCTCTCTCTCTCTCTCTCTCTCTCTCTCTCTCTCTCTCTGTGTCTCTGTCTCTCTCTCTCTCTCTCTCTCTCTGTCTCTCTCTCTCTCTCTCTCTCTCTCTCTCTCTCTCTCTCTGTTTCTTCAGCAGTGTCAGTGTCTAATCAAACAGGCAAGATAATTTTCCACACTGTGCGTTTATGGATAAGGGCCGCACAGTTTACCCCAAGCGTGACTAGAACATTACAGAGAATGTATTTTCATGGAAGATTTACCATGGCAGGTCTTACTAATGGACAACTGCCTTCTGTATTATGAATAACAATATTTGATATGCGGGACACACCCACAGTCCCATCATGATGTCATAAACCGGTGACATTTTGATGATCCGTAGGTCAGCAGTGACCGTACGCGCACCGTCATTCATCTTGAGATCATGCGATTCGATTCGCGTCTTCTGATTGGTTCTCCTGACGAGATGCTGGGTTAAAAACAACCCAAGTTGGGTTGAAAATGGACAAACCCAAATGTTTAAATGTTAAATGTTTGACCCAACCTGCTGGGTACTTTTAGTTAATTCAGCTATGGGTTAAAAATGACTGTATTTCTTGCTTAAAATGAACCCAAAGTATGGAAAATTGTACATTTTAATGAATAATAATTAAACAATAATTTCCTCTACTAATTGTGTGTCTGATTTTGGGTTCATTTGAATCCATAAATACTGTGATTTTTAAACAAGAGTTGAGTTAAACCAAGCATTTAACCCATCCGTTGGGTTAAAATGACCCAATCACTGGGTTTGTCCATTTTCAACCCAACTTGGGTTGTTTTTAACCCGGCATGTTTTAGAGTGTGGACTTTTTGGAAATAATTTTATGCAAAAGTATTTGATGATTGGAGAGCATTCGCTCAATATCGTGATCTAATTTTTGGCGTTTGCATCGGATCTCTTCATATGTTGGTTGAGGAAAGTTGGTGTGCAAATAATGTTAATGCTGAAGAAACGTGTGTTCTTCACCTGCACTCAAACAAATATTTCAGTCTAAACATAAGTTTGATGTCATTTAATCACATAGCAATTTTCCATCCATTTGGATGACATAGTTTTAACATAAACAAACTAATGTGATTCATATTCGTCAGTCATACGTAAATGAATTAGATTTATGTAAAAGTTCACAGGTTAGTGAACACTGTTTAGTGGTCATGTGTGTGCGCACTACTGAGTTAAAGTAGCGTTGAAGAGTTAATGAGATCATGAAGTGATGGTTATTGATGAACGCCTGCTGTTAACAAGCAGAATCACTGAAGGACAGAGAAACACAAGAAATCAACAGAAGACACTATTCATAAACTCAACTATTACATAAATCTGACCTATTTCATTTACGTATGACTGACAAATATGAATCACATTAAGTTTATTAGTTTGTTTACGTTAAAACTATGTCATCCAAATGGATGGAAAATTGCTACGTAATTAAATGACATAAAACGTATGTTTAGACAGAAATATTTTTTTGAGTGTGTAGGATTATTTGAAAAACATAAAAGCCTAAATTCAGTCTTCAGACAATTTGGACTGAACCACTCGAAGTGTCCGAGTGTCTGTGGAGGGCTAGATTTCATTAAAAACATCTTCATTTGTGTTCCGAAGACGAGCGAAGGTGTGGAACGACACGAGGGAGAGGAATTAATGACAGGAACTTCATTTTCTGGTGAACTGTGTGTGTTGCTGGAGATTTTCCGCTCCACAAAGTCTAGTCTGATGTGGTGAACAGTTGTGATCGTTGTGGTTTGGAGGTCAGTAGCTCAGAGCTTATAAAATCCTCCAGCTCTCCGCGTGAACCCGGATTCTGGCTCCGGGAGCGTGAGCCAGATGGCTTGGCGTTCTCCGGATCTGTTTGGAGCAGAAAGCAGAGGTTCTGATGGGCCGTTTTTTTCCCGGGCCGGTAAGGAAAAGCGCTTGGAGCCGGGCCTGATAGCAGTAGCCTGACCTCGATGTGTTAATCCCATCAGATCAGTGTGGATTAAATACAGGCTGCTCAAAGCCCGTTATGTGGTAATGCGGAATCTGTTCCCGCCCTCCATGAAATCAGCCTTTGCTTTCACACCGATGACTCGAAGAACGCTTGATTTCTATGTTTGGCTCCTATCTGCATTTTCACTTCCATTCTGATATGAATAATTACTGTAGTTTATTAGATATTTGAGGTCTAGGGATGTTAACTCAGTGTGTATTACCTCTCTTTAGTGTGGTGTGTGTGCTACCATGATGGTGTTTTGTGTTTGTGTGCATGACATTAGTGTTTGGGTCAATCAAATGCATTGTTTCCTTCTAAAATTACTTTCGTGATATGTATCGTTTATATTCTATAAAACCTCTTTAGTTGGAATTCATTTTTAGTACATTTAGATAATGCATATTTTACGTTTTGCAACCCCCAAAATGTCAGGTGGTGCGACTGCCTGAACAAATGAATGTGTTAGTTTACCCAAAAAATGAAGTTTCGGTCATTAGTTCCTCTCGCTCGTGTCGTTCCACACCTTCGTTCATCTTGGTGGGCGATTTCAGAACTCGAATCTTTAGTTTCGAATCAGCGGTTCTGATCGTGAATCAAACGGGCAACGTCAGTCATTTTGAAATCGTCCGTCACTAGATATTGTTGAAAAGTCGTTATTTTTGGCGCACAAACAGTATTCTCGTCGCTTCATGACGTTAATGTCGACCCCACTGTAGTCACATGACCTGATTTAAATATGTTTTAGTGTCTTAAAAGTGTAAACCAAAACTGAAACCATCGGATTTCATCAGAAATATCTTCGTTTGGACTAACAAGTAACAGGTGAACACCAACACTTTAATAATAAACAATTAAATACTATGGCATCATGAAACCTTTCACATAAACAAGTTTGATTAATATCAGTAGTTTGAGAGCAGTTTTGTCCAGTAACTTGTAGGCCTTATATTCTCGAACACGGCGCTTTTATTATTATTAATTGACAAAATATTAAATGGGATAATGCATCATCTAGACGAGAGTGAAAATTTGTTGATGTCTCTCGAAACACTTTTGGTGCGCTTTCCATGTCAGGTGGTACAACTATAGTATGTTATTTGGTCGTACCACCTGACATCTCAAAACTCTTTGTAATGTTATTTTACAACTCCATGAGATCATTTACTAGTCAGTCAGGCAACCTACCGACTGAAAATATGTAACTTTGCACATCCCTTCTAAAATTACTTTCGTGATATGTATCGTTTATATTCTATAAAACCGATTTAGTTTGAATTCATTTTTAGTACATTTAGATAATGCATATTTTACGTTTTGCCATCTTAAACCCCCAAAATGTCAGGTGGTGCGACTGCCTGAACAAATGAACAGAAAACTGTTTAAAATGTTAGTTCACCCAAAAAATGACGTTTCAGTCATTAGTTCCTCTCGCTCGTGTCGTTCCACGCCATCTTCAGAACGCTGAACAATGGGCGATTTCAGAACACGAAGCTTTGCGAATCTTTTGTTGCGAATCAAACGGGCAAAGTCACGTGAGCTCTTGAAATGTTGAAATCGTCCGTCACTAGATATTGTTGAAAAGTCGTTATTTTTGGCGCACAAACAGTATTCTCGTCGCTTCAAGACATTAAGGTCGAGCCACTGTAGTCACATGACCTGATTTAAATATGTTTTAGTGCCTTAAAAGTGTAAACCAGAACTGAAACCATCGGATTTCATCAGAAATATCTTCGTTTGGACTAACAAGTAACAGGTGAACACCAACACTTTAATAATAAACAATTAAATACTATGGCATCATGTTCAGTTTGAAACCTTTCACATAAACAAGTTTGATTAATATCAGTAGTTTGAGAGCAGTTTTGTCCAGTAACTTGTAGGCCTTATATTCTCGAACACGGCGCTTTTATTATTATTAATTGACAAAATATTAAATGGAATAATGCATCATCTAGACGAGAGTGAAAATTTGTTGATGTCTCTCGAAACACTTTTGGTGCGCTTTCCATGTCAGGTAGTACAACTACAGTATGTTATTTGGTTGTACCACCTGACATAAGTCAAAAAAAATGAATTCAAACTCTTTGAAATGGTATTTATTAAATATGTAACTTTGCACATCCCTTCTGAGGGCATCATGGGCCTTCAGGTTTCATATCACCGGCTCTGACTACTGAAAAGCTTCTTGTTTACCTCTTTCTTTGCTGATTATCTCGGCCCATTTCTGCTCGTTGTCTGTGGAGGTTTGGTAATTGCTCGACGGCGTTCAATAGTGTTTCTGTTAGATAAGCTGTTTTTTTTCTTCTTCTTCTTTCAAAGAACGCCTTGCGCTAAGAGGTGCTATCGCTCACATTTCAGAGAGAGTGTTTTTTTTTGTCATCTGACATCTCAACTGTGTGAAGACAAAGTGCTAACAGAGATTATAAGTATGTGCGAACTGATCTAGGGCGGTTCAAGGGAAGGTCGTGACGGGCTGACGGTGTTTTAGGATCAGCATGCTAAATTAGCCAAGGACGCTGAGCTCGAGCAAACAAAGTGCTTACCTCGAGAACCTTCCTCTCTGTTTGAACGTAAGCTTACATGCGTAAGTCCTCTGCTGCTCACATTAACATCTCTGTGTTTCACCTTCTAAAAGCCCAGTACAGTAAAGTGTGTGTGTGTGTGTGTGTGTGTATGTATATATTAGGCCTGTCAATTCACAAAATTGACACTAAAAATCTTTGTATCTCATATAGTATATATCATGATTAATAGCACGAGTGCAAATGTGACGTTTTGTTTTTATTCAACACATCTGTTGTTAGTTTAGACACAATTTTGCCCGATTTTCCACGAAAGTATTATGTGTGTTTCTGAATGAATCCGTGTTAGGAGCGAATCAATCTGGTGAATCAATGATTCAATGACTCATTCATAAAGAGAGCCAGTTACTTCATTCCTGAATGAGTCAATGAACAGGGTTGAGGAGTAACGAAATACAAGTTACTTAGTGACGTATTTAAAACACAAAATTTGAGCGACTGTGTTTGATTTTATATGGGTGGTAATCAGATTCCAGTTCCATCTGAAAAGTGTTTTAGATTACCAAAGTGATTACTTTGAGTTTTAATGTCATTTAAACAGCGATTGGTGATTCTCTGACTCTGACCGTCTGAAAAAGACGAGTTCAGTTTCATCAACATTTTAATACTTTTAAGAGGATCATAAAAATGTTGTTATTTTTATTTAGTTCTGTCCTGAACAAGACAAAATGACTGAATTTATAAAACAACTGAACTGTCCTGTCATGAGCTGATGATCCACGACTGTTTTCATGTTTGTGAGTCATTTTATAATTCACTCGTCTCTGTGACTTTTTCTCACAATTTTTTTTTCCCTCACAATTGTGAGTTTGCATTTGCAATTGGGAGAAATAAACTTGCAATACTGACTTTTTGTCTTGCAATTGTGAATTTAGTATGTGAGTTTATATCTCATAATTCTGAATTTTCTCAATATAGCGAGAAAATATTGGGAAAAAGTCAGAATTATGAGATATAAACTCACAATATTGAGAAAAGTCAGAATTATGAGATATAAACTCACAATATTGAGAAAAGTCAGAATTATGAGATATAAACTCACAATATTGAGAAAAGTCAGAATTATGAGATATAAACTCACAATATTGAGAAAAGTCAGAATTATGGGATATAAACTGACAATATTGAGAAAAGTCAGAATTATGAGATATAAACTCACAATATTGAGAAAAGTCAGAATTATGGGATATAAACTCACAATATTGAGAAAAGTCAGAATTATGAGATATAAACTGACAATATTGAGAAAAGACAGAATTATGAGATATAAACTCACAATATTGAGAAAAGTCAGAATTATGGGATATAAACTCACAATATTGAGAAAAGTCAGAATTATGAGATATAAACTCACAATATTGAGAAAAGTCCGAATTATGGGATATAAACTCAGAATATTGAGAAAAGTCAGAATTATGAGATATAAACTCACAATATTGAGGAAAGTCAGAATTATGAGATATAAACTCACAATATTGAGAAAAGTCAGAATTATGAGATATAAACTCACAATATTGAGAAAAGTCAGAATTATGGGATATAAATTCACAATATTGAGAAAAGTCAGAATTATGAGATATAAACTCACAATATTGAGAAAAGTCAGAATTATGGGATATAAACTCAGAATATTGAGAAAAGTCAGAATTATGAGATATAAACTCACAATATTGAGAAAAGTCAGAATTATGAGATATAAACTCACAATATTGAGGAAAGTCAGAATTATGAGATATAAACTCACAATATTGAGAAAAGTCAGAATTATGAGATATAAACTCACAATATTGAGAAAAGTCAGAATTATGGGATATAAACTGACAATATTGAGAAAAGTCAGAATTATGAGATATAAACTCACAATTTTGAGAAAAGTCAGAATTATGGGATATAAACTCACAATATTGAGAAAAGTCAGAATTATGAGATATAAACTCACAATATTGAGAAAAGTCAGAATTATGGGATATAAACTGACAATATTGAGAAAAGTCAGAATTATGAGATATAAACTCACAATATTGAGAAAAGTCAGAATTATGAGATATAAACTCACAATATTGAGAAAAGTCAGAATTATGAGATATAAACTCACAATATTGAGAAAAGTCAGAATTATGGGATATAAACTCACAATATTGAGAAAAGTCAGAATTATGAGATATAAACTCACAATATTGAGAAAAGTCAGAATTATGAGATATAAACTCACAATATTGAGAAAAGTCAGAATTATGGGATATAAACTCACAATATTGAGAAAAGTCAGAATTATGAGATATAAACTCACAATATTGAGAAAAGTCAGAATTATGGGATATAAACTCAGAATATTGAGAAAAGTCAGAATTATGAGATATAAACTCACAATATTGAGAAAAGTCAGAATTATGAGATATAAACTCACAATATTGAGGAAAGTCAGAATTATGAGATATAAACTCACAATATTGAGAAAAGTCAGAATTATGAGATATAAACTCACAATATTGAGAAAAGTCAGAATTATGGGATATAAACTGACAATATTGAGAAAAGTCAGAATTATGAGATATAAACTCACAATATTGAGAAAAGTCAGAATTATGGGATATAAACTCAAAATATTGAGGAAAGTCAGAATTATGAGATATAAACTCACAATATTGAGAAAAGTCAGAATTATGGGATATAAACTGACAATATTGAGAAAAGTCAGAATTATGAGATATAAACTCACAATATTGAGGAAAGTCAGAATTATGAGATATAAACTCACAATATTGAGAAAAGTCAGAATTATGGGATATAAACTCACAATATTGAGAAAAGTCAGAATTATGAGATATAAACTCACAATATTGAGAAAAGTCAGAATTATGGGATATAAACTGACAATATTGAGAAAAGTCAGAATTATGAGATATAAACTCACAATATTGAGAAAAGTCAGAATTATGAGATATAAACTCACAATATTGAGGAAAGTCAGAATTATGAGATATAAACTCACAATATTGAGAAAAGTCAGAATTATGAGATATAAACTCACAATATTGAGAAAAGTCAGAATTATGGGATATAAACTCACAATATTGAGAAAAGTCAGAATTATGAGATATAAACTCACAATATTGAGAAAAGTCAGAATTATGGGATATAAACTCACAATATTGAGAAAAGTCAGAATTATGAGATATAAACTCACAATATTGAGAAAAGTCAGAATTATGGGATATAAACTCACAATATTGAGAAAAGTCAGAATTATGAGATATAAACTCACAATATTGAGAAAAGTCAGAATTATGAGATATAAACTCACAATATTGAGAAAAGTCAGAATTATGGGATATAAACTCAGAATATTGAGAAAAGTCAGAATTATGAGATATAAACTCACAATATTGAGAAAAGTCAGAATTATGAGATATAAACTCACAATATTGAGAAAAGTCAGAATTATGAGATATAAACTCACAATATTGAGAAAAGTCAGAATTATGGGATATAAACTCACAATATTGAGAAAAGTCAGAATTATTAGATATAAACTCACAATATTGAGAAAAGTCAGAATTATGGGATGTAAACTCACAATATTGAGAAAAGTCAGAATTATGGGATATAAACTCACAATATTGAGAAAAGTCAGAATTATGAGATATAAACTCACAATATTGAGAAAAGTCAGAATTATGGGATATAAACTCACAATATTGAGAAAAGTCAGAATTATGGGATATAAACTCACAATATTGAGAAAAGTCAGAATTATGAGATATAAACTCACAATATTGAGGAAAGTCAGAATTATGAGATATAAACTGACAATATTGAGAAAGTCAGAATTATGAGATATAAACTCACAATATTGAGAAAAGTCAGAATTATGGGATATAAACTCACAATATTGAGAAAAGTCAGAATTATGGGATATAAACTCACAATATTGAGAAAAGTCAGAATTATGAGATATAAACTCACAATATTGAGAAAAGTCAGAATTATGGGATATAAACTCACAATATTGAGAAAAGTCAGAATTATGAGATATAAACTCACAATATTGAGAAAAGTCAGAATTATGAGATATAAACTCACAATATTGAGAAAAGTCAGAATTATGGGATATAAACTCACAATATTGAGAAAAGTCAGAATTATGAGATATAAACTCACAATATTGAGGAAAGTCAGAATTATGAGATATAAACTCACAATATTGAGAAAAGTCAGAATTATGGGATATAAACTCACAATATTGAGAAAAGTCAGAATTATGGGATATAAACTCACAATATTGAGAAAAGTCAGAATTATGAGATATAAACTCACAATATTGAGAAAAGTCAGAATTATGAGATATAAACTGACAATATTGAGAAAAGTCAGAATTATGAGATATAAACTGACAATATTGAGAAAAGTCAGAATTATGGGATATAAACTCACAATATTGAGAAAAGTCAGAATTATGAGATATAAACTCACAATATTGAGAAAAGTCAGAATTATGGGATATAAACTCACAATATTGAGAAAAGTCAGAATTATGGGATATAAACTCACAATATTGAGAAAAGTCAGAATTATGAGATATAAACTCACAATATTGAGAAAAGTCAGAATTATGAGATATAAACTCACAATATTGAGAAAGTCAGAATTATACCTCATATTTTTGATTTCTCAAGATTGTGAGTTTATATCATAATTCTGAATTTTCTCAATATTGTGAGTTTATATCTCAAAATTCCGACTTTAAATCTCGCAGTTGCAACTTTATATCACACAATTCTGAGGGAAAAAGTCAGAATTGTGAGATAAAAACTCAAATGACCTAACTTTCTAAAGTATTTAAATTAAGTCACTAAACTTGAGTAATGTAACGAAATACGTTACAAATGACTTCTTAAAGCATGTATTTTATAATCTGTAGAGAAATACATTTTAAAAGTAACCCACCCAACCCTGTTAATGAATGATTCAATGACTTTCTCATTTCATATTTCCATATTAAATATAAAAACTATTAAAGATATAGGCCTTGTTCACCCAAAATGAACATTCTGTCATCCTTTACTCCCGTTTATGATATATGTGTGTATGTATACATATGTGTATATATATATGTGTGTGTGTATATATACAATATATATGTTATATATATACACACATATACATATATATATATATATATATATATATAGGTCTGTATACTTTGTGACAAATTCTATTTTATTGCATATATCCCTTTGACATATCTTCTATTCACTCTACATTCTAAACACTCGGATCCGATTTTTTGGCGTTTGTGTTGTTTTGCTTCACAGCTAGGGTCAGTCTCTCAACTTACTCGTATATTAATATGAATGAGATGAAGGAAGTTCCCGGCCGCCGCCTGATAATATGGATCTCGTGGCCCGTGAAGAGAAACGTGCCCTTGAGCCGGACCTAATGTCGGCACCGCATGATTGAGCGCTTCAGTGCCTCCTCTATCTCTAATGGCTTTTTAATAAACAAAGACTTGACCACCCTTCAGCCTGTCCTTTGTGTTTAGCATAAATGAATGCATGAAGATGAACACAACTCCGCTGTTAATGCTCGAGTGAATGTGTTTGCTCTGCTCTCTCGCTCCCGCTATCGCTTTGTACGTGTGCTTGTTTACAAAAATGTGCTCGCTGCCCGTCTCTGCCTTTCGCTCTCAATACTTTTTATTATTATTCCTGTGTGGTTTGAAATCTTTACTTTCCAGTTTTGTCCAGTGCGGCTCCCGCTGGCGTTATCGCGGACATTGGCTTTGAAGTCTTGTTGTGCGCCGCGCTGCCAGGTAAATCCCTCGGCGATGGCACCAAATTGATTTCCGCGTGCTGTGGACAAATTGCCATGCAATGACTAATTAGCAAACATTTTTATAATTCATAATTAGGGCCTCCACTCTCCCTGTGTGAGTTGGCTCGCTGCCGAGCGTTAATTTGCAAAGCCACAAATTCTACCTCGAAATTATAAAGACTCTCAACCTCCCTCCCCGGACAGCTGAAGCAGGTGTCTTCTCTTGTTCTTCAAGACTGTCTGATGTTCGGAGACTGTTTTAGTGTTCGTTTCTGTCGGAGAAATCCCAGGCTGCCGCAGAAACTTGTGTCAAGTGTAAATGCAAGTTTATATGAGCTAGGTGTAGTGAAAGATTTAAATACTTGATTCTAAATGGTCAAGCACAGCAAATATTATATATGTGACCGTCTCCATACGTATATGATAAAAACTATTTAAAGGTGACTTATCACGCCCCTTTCACCAGATGTGATATCAGTCTCTGGTGTCTCCAGTGAAGTTTCAGCTCAAAATCCCCCACAGATCATTTATTATCGCTCGTCAAATTAGGGGTTTTTTTGTGCGTGTCCCTTTAAATGCAAATGAGCTGCTGCTCCAGAAGAGGGCGGAGCTTTAACAGCTCAACAACAACAAAGCTGGAGAATCTCACGCTGACAAAATGAGGAAAGTGTTCAAACGGATGGAGAGACTCAGGAAGACGTTTCTGAACGGTTAGTGGATAAATTGATGTCGTTGCGTTCAAGATATAGTTCATCTATAAATGAAAATTGTCGTCATTTACTCACCCTCATCAAGTCTTAAAGTTTGTTTAATAAATACGATGTTGAATCAAATATAACATTTCTTTCTAAAGCTACTTTTTGTAATGTCTATTTGATGCTTTTGTCATTTAACACAATAATGACTTTAAATGATCTTCTGGGGGTAAAAGCAGTCCGGCGTAAAATGACGGCATCAACGACACTCGACGACAACAACTCTTCCTCTTCTCTAAAGCAGCTCGACATGGCCCCGCCCCCTTTGTTGAGTGTATTCAGGGGCGGGGTTTATGTAAATTTTAGGGTTTGTGATGTCACAAACCCAGGAAGAAGCTCGTTGTAGTCTCTACCAGCCGTTTAAAAGTGATTTCTGTAAAACTCTTCACATCGAACTTTGAGGGTTGTTTCATTACACACCGACTAAAGTTACAGAAGTGAAGTCATAATCGAGGACCCCTTTAAAGCAGAGCTGGAGCAGAACACCAAACTTTCTCCCTCACAGTTACTTTCACTTTCTTAAGTTAATTATTCACAGTACTATCATAAGTATCTGTGTGAAAAAGACTAAGTGCAAAACAACTGAACAGAGGTTTGTTTGTAATGACTTCGCTCATGAGTTTGTCTTTCGTCTTTGCTATTTTATTTGATAAAAGCACACATTAATAATTTTCTAGTGCAGGTGCTTCCCACTTAACAAGCACTCCTTTAATGAGCGTTTGCAGATCTGCACAACATTTGCATAACAAGCTCCTTTCTATAAACAAATGATTTTAAAGACAATTTTTCCAAACTTTATAAAATTGCTTGCAGCATTTTTTTCTGCATCTTAATGTCTTTCTGATTTTTTATGCATTTTTTATGATCCACCTCACCATTAAATCATGATTTTTTTTCCTGTAAAATGATTCATTTTGCTTGTTTTTTTAAAGAACAAAATGGTGCCAGCAAAAAGCTTGTCATCTTTTCTGAAATGCTTGAAACTGGTAAAATTTTGTGCATGTACGGTGCATGCCTTTGTAAAGTTTATCCATTTTTAAAGAGGTCTCCCAGTGACCTGCTGATGCTGTTTGATAAAGCTCAAGACGGGTCAAGTGTGGATCTATCATTTATGTACCTGTGAGGCGTGTCGAATAAGTAACGCGCCAAAAGTTGTAGAAAGTTGTTTGATGGTTCAGCGAGTCCATTTGACATCAGGTTTCATGTTAGCTGTGTGCAATGATACGAATGAAGTGCAAAAAGGGTCTAAAACGATTGGTTTTTAAAAATGGTGTTTGAGATTTGATACTATTAAGGACAGATATCTGCGATTTCATCTCTTCATACTAGTTCATTTATAAAACATGAATGAACATCGGAAGGAATGTTGTTTCAAGACGTTCACCATCTACTGACTCCGCTGACCGCTTTACGGACACGATGGCGGATTCGGGGTTATGATCGGTCCGATCGCCTGTCAATCAAACTGTTTGCGAAGAGTCGATTGCGACTTCTCACTTTCTCGTCTCATTCGCTGTGGTTGAATAGTGCTCGTGTTGGGATAATTGTTGTCATTCCCGCTGGTTTTGTGTTCACGCCAAAAGCGTGTGCAGCGCTGATCTATATAAGTGTCGCGCACATAAAGCCGCCTCTCAAACAGCTCACGGGTGCCAAATTAAGCTCTTTTTCGTGGCTTCTTCAGCTTAAACGGTGAAATACATACGCAATTCTGTCAAAATGTCTGACTTGCTGAGTATTCAGGTAAATACAGTTTTCCGTTTTGAACCTTAAATAGTTGAGAAAATGCATGTTGCGTAACAGTATATTGGATCCGTGCATAAGCTCTAAAATGAAAAATATCCAGTGCTATTTTATGTTTGATTACTTTCATTTCTGAAATATTTCTAACCTGAACACTACTGTTAGACCCACCTGAAAACAATTAAAGCCATGTTTATTTTTTCTGTTGTATTTATTTGTGCTTTCATTTGCAGTTTGTTCGTATTTTATACATTTTTTTTTTTCTTTTTGTTGCAAATTTAGTTCAACGATTCAAACCAAGCCTGTGCTGTGTGTAAGAGATCACACCAAATTATCAAAAAATTATGAGATAAATTTATGAGCAAATTATTTATGGTATTGAAAATGGTATCAAATATCAATAATTTTTTGAAGTTGGAAATTCCAGTATCGTAACAGCACTATTCCTTATATAATTAAGCCTCGGCAATGGCTGTTTCGAGCAGTTCACGATCAGACTCTCCTCATTGACTTATTATTTGTCGTTTGGCCCAGAAATCCGGCTATAAGGAAGGTGCACACGACGGCATTTCCTTTCTGCATGCCATTCGATGAAGGTCAAATGAAACGAGGAGAGTTGGCCAGAAAAAAAACAATAGGCAGTTTGCTTCTTAATTTCAACATGACATGTTAAATCCCAACGGGATAAAACCCCCATGCATGTCTCGTCTGAGTAGGGCTTAAGACTCCCAGCCTCCCGTTCCCCGTGTCCCGTTCCGCCCCGCGCTGGAGAGCCCTGAACCCGGGGAGGAAAGTTTATTTGTGGGGGCCGTATTATGGCACATGATGTTCTCGTATTATGCGCTTTTCTGCTGATACGGCCGTGCTGTCGACAACTCCAGTGAGCTGGCAGCTCTGTGCGGCGTTATCTACTGAAGTGAGGGAGAGAGAGAGAGAGCTGGCTTGATTTATTGCCTCTGCAGAGGAGAGAGAGAGAGAGAGAGAGAGAGAGAAAGGAGGGGTGAAGAGCGAGATTCTTTCTTTGAGTCTCTGGAGTTGAGTGAGACAGGTTGGAGGAGCCGAGAGGACGAGGAATCCAAATGAATGAAGAGGTGCTGATTTTTCTCCCCCCTCATCAGCAGGAGACTTTTCCCAAACTTTCTGCTTCTCCACATCCTCTGTGGGCAGCCGATTCTTCTGTGTCCTTCTCCTGGGAACCTGTTATAGACCTCATCTGACCGCTGCTCAACAAAAGCCTCTCGGGAATTACCCAGCATGCCTCACGGTCTGCAGAGAGTTGTGCCTTGATGCTTTCCGGGCGGTGGAGGGAGAGAATCCCCGCTGTGTTATTAAGTCCAAACTCAGCCGTGAGAATTCCAAGACGGCTTGTGTGCAGCTTTATTCCTGGATGTGTGTTTGCCCAGAGAAATTGCATAACACCTCTTAAAATTGTACAATCGGTTACACATTAGCAATGTCTGACTAAGCAAATAAACTTTAGTAAATCATTCGCGGAGGGTAATAGTAGATTCCAGCGTCACTCTTACAGAAACACACCATGCTTTGCTGTGAAACATTTTTTTCCAATTCAATAAAACTAAAGTTTGATTACCGTTGAAAACCCACACATCAGTTACATTTTAAATAAATAAATGGAAGTTTCTGGACCAAGATATTCAGGAGGTTTTAAAAGGTTAAATTGTCACTTTCTCTCTCCAAAAATGTATTATTTGAACTGTACAAGTAACGTTTTAGTGTTTTAAATGTTATGCTATATTATATTATATAGGTGTTTCTGGTTCTCGAATCTGATTGGCTGGAAGCGTTTAACCATTTGTATCACTCCACTTGCGGCGCCTGTAATGGCGGTTGAGCGAATACACCGTTATGTTTTACAAATATTAGTTGTTGTGTCAAGGAATGTAGTTTTAAGAGTGTAGTTTTTTAGGTGAAAATGTAGTTATTGAGACATCAAATGTGTGACTCATAGCCCTATTTTACAATTTGTTTGGATGTTTTCGGAGACGTGAGCTCCAGGCCGACAGCAGGCGATCAGAGCTCGAGTACCCGCTGAGAACAGCTTCATCTCGGCCAATCCTTCGGGAATTAACTCCTTCCCAGCCTGCATCAGCATTTTATTTTTATTATTTTCACAAAATGTAATAGCTCCCATGGTATTTTGTTGTATTTATATCTAAAAATTCAGTATATTGAAAGAAAGAGCAGGGCCTGTGCTTTCCAACTAACAAAACATTTTATTACAGTTGTATGCATTCACTTGATTGTGGGTGTACGTTTCAATAAAAAAGGCACAATTCTGAATAAAAGGCTGAGAATATCATTTTTTTTTTTTGTCAAACACTACATACAGATCAGATTCAGATTGATTAAAACATGGACGCAGTAGATCGAGTCCGTCAACACACCGAAACCTTCGCAGTCGTATCGTTTCGTGGGTTTGACAGTCTGCAGTTTTGATTTATGCGCTATTGAATGTCTGATGGCGTACGTGAGCAGTTCCGTCGCATGAATTTTCAGGGAAATTCTGTCCGTGTCGAGGAAGCGTCGTGCCATCTGTCAATGGCGAGGGAAGAGGGATTTTTGAGAAGTCATTCGCTCCGACTCCATTGTTTATGTTCATTTTTGTTCACGAGAAGTGTCTGTTTCCTGGACATTAGCACCATTCTCCCACTTGAGTGACTTTACAGATCTGTATTGACACGAAGCGCCTTTATGTTTGGGAAGGTTTATTTAATGAACTGTTCATATGAAGTGCATAAATCTCTTCCCGCTCTTTGTGCCGGTCGGGCCGTCAGTTGTCCTGTGTGCCACAAAAGCCCTTCTCTCTCCGTCTCTGAGAGCAGCGGGAGGGAGATGGGATCTCTGCTAATGTGAGGCCTCTTAAAAACAAGCTCCCAGATCTCTTGTTTTCCAAAGGGAAGATTTACATTCTTTTGCATGGAAAAGTGGGGTCATTGTTGGTTAAAACGACCTCACCCTGCATCTACAACCCGCTGAGATTAGAGTTCTGATGAACTTGAATGAATCGTGCAACTTTAGCTTTGTGTTTTTTATTGCTGCACACTCTGGATGTGCTTTTTTTTTGTTGTTTTTGCTTCTGAATGAGTTTATGAAGTAGAATCTTTAATATTTGGGTGATCTGTCTTAAAGGAATAGTTCACCGGAAATTAAAATTGCGTCATTTACTTCTCCTCCTGCCGTTTTTCGACTCGTACGGCTTTTTTCTTCGGTGAAAAGCGAAAGGAGATGTTTCTCAGAAAGAGTGAGCTGCTCTTTTCCAAACAACAAAAGTTGAGTCAAATTTATGATGATTATTTATTGTTTCCGATTCAAACGGTACATGTTGTTGTTGTTTTTTTAATGATACATACATTTCAATTAATTTAAAAGATGTCATTTTAAAAATCCCCTCCAAATTCAAATATGAACATATTTTTTTATATTTATTATTTAGCACGATTATTAAATTGTGCACCTTTTAGCAAATCGAGGGAACTAAATAGTAAATCAAAAAACGTTTTTCCCCTGCATGACGCGTGGGGTTCCAGTCATTTTAGTACTTTAGCTTCAATTTATTTCATTTCCAACATTGCTCATTGTCATTTAGCTTCATGTTGATTTCATTTCAGCTTCATTCAGTTTTAGTCAAACGCTCCAGACAAGTCTCACGCGGGCGACGCTTGTTCAAATCCAGGTTTTGACATTTCCTAGTCCCATTCCTTCTCTTTTCCCCTCAGTAATTTCCTGTCCCTGTCAATAGAACGGGTGTAAAGCCCAACACGAACTGCAGTGTTAGTAGCGACGGCCTGACATTTCAGCAGCCGTTGATATACTCCATATCACTGCTTAAACATGATGGATGACTCACGAGAGCTCTGTCGACTTGTTAGTAGATCACACAGCAGCTCCTGGTGTCTGAAGATCCTGGAGCTCGGAGCGTTGCCTCTTGTTTTGTCAGGTCAGGTCAAATTCTTCCTAAAGTGTTCTCTCTGTTGGACTAGATTTAGTGGAACGTCTCTTGAGGGCATAGTGAACGCTCGTCTCTTACATCTCAAGTCAAGCATCGTGCATATATTTCTACCATCAGAGTTTGAACACTTAAAGGACGCCTTGAGGTCCGAGGGTAATTTTGGGAATACTCCGTCATAATCCGGCCGTGACACGAATGACCTTTAGCTGTCCATTACAGAAGATGGTTTGCCATCAACGAGAGAAGAAAAATGCGGGAGGCTGCCGAGGAAGCAGAAAAATGTACATCCATGACAGAAAGCCGTAATGTAAGAGAGGGAGATGGAGGGAGGAGGAAATGAAGAGTGAAGGAGCGCGAGGACTTGGCAGGAGTACAATGAGATGTCATTTTTTTTCCGGCTCTGTTTGTATGTCGATGTATTGAAAGGATTTGTCTGCCTGCCATGAGTGGGAGTGTCCCTCGTGGCTTCCTGTTGTCTGGATCACTTTTTCATTTGTTACACACTCGATGTCCACGAGGATTTCACCTGGATCTGCTCTTCTTCATGAGTCTGTGTGTTTTCGCTGGGCCTTTGCTTGACAAGCGTGCTAATTGAATTGTGGGAAAATGCTAATCGTGGACATGTTGGTTTCTGTCTCTGCTGCCTTTGCAACGGATTCCCCGCAACCACGAGAGCCGTTGACGGATGTGATTTTATGTAATTACACCACAGATCATCAGAATTGTCCCACAGTGTGTTGTGCGGTAAAGAGTAGGAGTTAATTCTGTGATCCTGTGAAAAAGGACGTGGATACTGGCCACATGGTGGCGCTATAACAGGGAAAAAAACCCCATGAAAATGACTAACTACTTCACCGTTAGTCTGATCGACCTGAAAATTGGCATGCGGTGTCTTTGTCCGAGGTGTCGAGATTGTTATTGAGAACATCGAAGTATCGATGTCGGACAGAGTTAATGGAGGCTGATCGGAACGGAACTCGCTGGGCCTGTTCGACTCTCAGCCCTGTGTGAAATGCTGAAGAAATCGGCCACCGGGGGGCGCCTTCACGTGTTTTATACAAAGGATTGTATATCATATGCTTTTTCCCACATGCCCACGACATTCACACACGGTAGAACTCCTAATTCTGAGCAACTTTGCCTCTAGAACCGCCACTGTGATTCGAATCTGGCCTGTATTTGCCGTAAATGGTGTTTTCCATCTATGGTCAAGATTGTTAAAGCCGTAAAACATAATATATTAAAGCTTAAAGCGCTCGAACCCCGATTAATTGCTGCTCGCAGCTTTATTTTTATTTATTGTTTTTACTTTTAGTCATTTAGCAGACGCTTGTAAGTGAGGAATACAAACAAAGCGATTCTTCACGAATTGGCAAATAGACACGCATTTATTTTTTGAATAAATCTCTTATGCACACTGACGCCGCATTCATTTCAGCAAAAATACGTGAAGAATTGTGAAATATTATTATTTTCTAAGCCAAAATGTAATTTATTCCTGTGATCAAAGCTGAATTGTCAGCATCTTCCTCCAGAAATCATTCTAATATGCAACAGTGTGCAATTTTACCCGAACGTAACCTTTCTTATTTTCGATGTAAAAAACAGGTGTGCTGCATAATTTATAAACATGATTGTAACAACGTTCGTAAATGTGGGAAGAAGGAGGTTGGAACCGGCGAACGTTCAACGTAATTTTAATAAACAAATAAATAAACAATGAAACGAAAGTAAAAGGGCGGCAGTTCCCCACGGCGACACAAACATCCTCCTCTCTCGTCGCTCCTCCGTGAGAGACACGAGACCGGTGTAGCGCGCAGGTGACGCTCATTATCACTCGCCCGCCCTGCTCGTCACAATTATTATTCATTTCATTCTAGTTTATTAATTAGAAAACCTTTGAGCAGTAGTTTCATCACGTTTCATGTATTCATCAGTAATTTTCTTGTAGTTTTTTGTTGCTTCATCTCGTCTGGCCCGGTTCCGACGATGACGCGGCCGGGTTCGAGCGAGCGGTGTGAAGTTCGCGAGGTGGTCCTGACGGCCAAGAGCAGATGCTGGTGAAGAGAGAGAGAGGAGAAGGTGTCTGACAGAAGGAGACGAAGTGTTTCTCAGCGATACGCCGTGTCCGCCCTCACAGTCACTTAGCGTTTTGACAGAGCAACTCGAGCTTTTCAAGCTCCGAGCCTCTAAAGTGCACTTAACAGCTTACTATAACAACGTGTTTTCAAGGCCCGCTCCGAAGAGCCTCGCAGGGGTCGAAGATGACGTGCTTCTCTTCCTCTTTTACTCTCTCTCCGCCGTGTTTATTTTCACGCCGTCATCAGTCGCGTCTGATTGACGAGCGCGCCGAATCATCCGGAGACGGCTAATGCACATTCCGTGTTTCGCAGAAAGTGCATTCGGGTGAACTCACCGTCACCGTGTGTTTGTTTTCACACAGCTTGCCGTTTTTTGATCATTATGCATATGATTTATAGTAAGCATTTATTCAGGCAGCGAGTGAGTTGTTTTCCACTCGTCAGGAAGAGATCAGCGATAGGATCAATGAAGTCATGCGATCTTCTTCTCTGTTAAAGGTCGGAGGTCAGGGTTTGTGTTCCTCACTTATTTTAACGATGCAAAACGAATGCAAATCTTCAGCTCGGGGTCGTTTGTTTTTGTGTCGTTGAGCCTCTCTGTCTTCATCTAATTTTTGTCCCCTTGCGTGGGATAGAAACAAATGAGATCGCTTGGTCGTCTCTCTTGCATAGCAATGAGTTAAAATTGTGCTTTCCTCATATTTCCTCTCGAGCGCACCGACAGGGAGTTTTAATACCCAAGCATCTCTGCGGACTTCACTGCATTGCTTCTCCTTATCATTCTGTATCACAGGGATGCTTTTGTCCCTTTGAATTAAAACATTGACTAGTTAATATTTCAATCGTTCATCCGCGAATTCCGTTGTTGGTTAATGTTCGTGTGGCATGCAAGTAAGTGTTTTTTTTTTCTTTTTCTTTAATGTATTTACAGAAGACCTGTGATGGCATTACTCCCGTGTCACATGACCCTTCAAAGAAATCCTTCTAATCATTGATGCTCGAGACACTTTATTGTATCAATCATCAAAACTTCATACATCAGTTTCACTGGTTAAAGGGTTCGTTCACCCAAAAATGAACTTCCGGTTCCTCTCCATCATGTGGTTCTAAGACCATCTTCAGAACACAAATGAAGATATTTCCGATGAACTCCGATGGAATCTGAACCACGTATCGGTCTAGAGGTCCAGACGGGTGGTAAAAGGCTGATTAAAATAAGAAAGACCGCACTAATTTGACTCAAAGTCGTTTTTTTTGTTTTGTTTTTGCGATCGAAAAGTATTCTGGTGTCTTCATAACATTAATGTTGAACCGCTGCAGACTGTTTTAACCGTATTTTTACCTCCTTTCTAGGTTTTTCTTGTATTAGAAATAGATTAATTTGCGTGCTGAAGATGGTGTGGAACGACATGAGGGAGAGGAATTCATGACAGAAACTAAAGTAAGACTAAACCGTAACATTTTTTTTTCTGTAGTCAAATCACCTTGGATAATTAATTTGCTTCAGATCACAGTTTTCCAATCGCCTTCTTCGTGATAACTTTTTTACGTTCAGTGAACCAGCTGAACGTACTTTTTGTGCTGGGCACTAAAAACTGCAATCAAAATATTGCATTTGTCAAAAGGTCTCGTTCTGAAACGTACTTCTCCCGTAGAATTTTCGGAGAAGCTTAAGTTTGAATGAAGCCCTGAGCTGTGAAAGAGCATCCTCTGAGCTGTAAATCTTCTGGACGAAACCCCGGCGATGGCATTGCGTGAAACAACCAGCTAATGAAAAGAAGAGTGCGATGATTGTGCCGGAGTCCTCGGCGCTCCGGGGCCGTTATCGTCTCATCCATCCGTCTTAACTCCGCTCCTCACGGTGCTCCGAATGGAATTCTCTCCCTCCCTCTGCCCTTTTGGAGGGCTCGCATGTGTGAAAAATTGTTAAGCAGCTCTCTCCTCTGTTTTCCCCCTCTCTCCCTCTTTCTGTCCTTTGTGCTCGAGCAGGCGTGTTCCAAACTCTTGACATCAAAAGAAGGCGTAACTCATCAGCCTCTCACCGGGGAAACTCTTTTCAGAAAGAGGAATAGGAGCGAAACAGGATCCGTTCGGGGCCGCGAGGAGCCGTGGGGGTGATTTCTGGCCCTCCGTGTGTGTGTTTGAGGGGGCGGGAGGGAGTTGTGGGAGTTGAGTGTGCGGGACCGGGCCGCTGGAAACATAAACACAGGCTCATAATCACACCGCTGGACACGCAAACACACACACGCGGCCCTCGTTCGTCAGGATTTGCTCTTTCGCTTCTGTTTCTTCCTCCTTAAAGGATTAGTTCTCTCTCTCTGACGCTTGTCAATTTTCTGATCATTTACTCACACCTCCATGTCATCCGAGATGTCTTCAGTGGAAAAGAAATGAAGGGTTTTTCTCCATATAGTGGACTTCAATGGGGTTCAACGGGTGCAAATGTCAGTTTCAGTGCAGCTTCAAAGGATCCTCATGATCCCAGACGAGGAAGAAGAGTCCGATCTAGAGAAACCGTCGCACGTTTTATTAAAAAAAATAAACATTTATATACTTTTTAACCACAAATGCTCGTCTTGCACTGCTCTGATGCGCCACGCATCACGTCATCACGCTGGAAAGGTCACGTGACGTAGGAGGACGTACATCATTTTTATTTATCTTTTAATATTTTAAAACCTTGTTCTAAATATAAAATGTTTGATTGTCCTTTTGCTAGATTTCATTATTTGAAAATATTGTCATTCGGTAAAACCGACATTTTTATTAAACCTAATTGTTTTTTTGGATACAGATCTTGTAAAAAAAATGACAAAAGCAGTTTTAACTGATTATAAAAACCACATAATCTCATTGTTAACACTCAATCAAACTTCAAAATTAATTATATCTCCATTGTTTTTTTTAATAAAATTTCACTGATGTCATTTGGAGTAACCAAAATAAATGTTGTCAATATCATGTGACAGGATGTGACATCATTCAGACACCTCCAAATGATCACATGGTCGTGAAGTATAAGCTTTTTATGAACTATTTTCACGTGTTCACACGCATATCTCGAAACATCAGGTCATTCGGTGCAACCGCTTTAAAACATGGAAAATGCTGTAATATTTTTAAACCTTGTTCTAAATATAAAATGATTGATTGTCCTTTTGCTAGATTTCAGCCTGTTGGCATTTTTTGAAAATATTGTCATTCGGTAAAACCGACATTTTTTATTAAACCTAATTACACATTAATTTTTTGGATACAGATCTTGAAAAAAAAAAATGACAAAAGCAGTTTTAACTGATTATTAAAATCACATAATATCATTGTTAACACTCAATCAAACTTCAAAATTAATTATATCTCCACTGTTTTTTTTTTTTTTAGAAAATTTCATTGATGTCATTCGGTGTAACCAAAAGTGTCATTCGGTAAAACCGACATTTTTATTGGATACAATAAAATATACAATTGGATACGGCTTTTTTTTTGGATACAAATCTTGTAAAAAAAAAAAAAGAAGAAAAAAAAAGTTTTAACTGATTATTAAAACCACATAATACTCATTGTTAACACTCAATCAAACTTCAAAATGAGTTATATCTCCATTGTTTTTTTTATTTTTATTTTTTAGAAAATTTCATTGATGTCATTCGGTAAAACCGACGTTTTTATTAAACCTAATTACTTTTTTGGATACAGATCTTGAAAAAAAAAATGACAAAAGCAGTTTTAACTGATTATTAAAATCACATAATATCGTTGTTAACACTCAATCAAACTTCAAAATTAATTATATCTCCACTGTTTTTTTATTTTTTAGAAAATTTCATTGATGTCATTCGGTAAAACCGACGTTTTTATTAAACCTAATTACTTTTTTGGATACAGATCTTGAAAAAAAAAAATGACAAAAGCAGTTTTAACTGATTATTAAAATCACATAATCTCGTTGTTAACACTCAATCAAACTTCCAAATTAATTATATCATTGTTGTTGTTTTTTTTACGCTTTTAAAAGCTTTCACTCTCTCAGATTATTCAGTCATTTGTCTGGTTTCACTCGCTCATTTACACCCGGCGCGTTTCCTTCCGTTCTTTAAACGGCTCTCCCTCAGCCTCTCAGCCAGGCGTCCTGTCGTGTGAAATGGGTCCGTCAGTAGAATCAGCAGCAGATTGTATAACATAACTTTGGCAAAGGGCTCCATATGGCTCAGCGTTCACTCTCTAGCCCTGCCCACCGACTAATACTGCTCTCTCTGAGCCTGAGTGCTGCATTAACATAATTAAAGTGGCCACACACACACACACACACACACACACTCCTTTAGCCTTGGCCTCTGTTCAACCGCCCTCCTCTGATCCAGAGGCTGTAAAAGATGTCAATATGGCAACTTGGTGTTCTGTTTGATTAGAGTAGTTCACGTCTGTTACTGTCATTAGAGATTTCGATCTCCGACCTTAAACAGACAGTTGCCGTCAATTCAGCGAAGGGTTGTAACGTTGCGAGATAAACCCGGTAGACCCTGTCATATCGTTCTATCGTTTGCTCTTAGATGAAACGGCGGTGTAATTATTCACGTACGGCTGTGCGGTCGGACGTTATCTCGTTTTCACTGGTTTCATGACATGCCCACGTGTTGACTCGAGCGCGGCACTTTTAATTATAATGCGCAGTGACTCTGTCGCGTAAACGTGAACCCCTCACGTGATTTGTGGTCGTGATTATGTTGTGCAATCCGTCAACATTTTCTTGCATGTCACTTGAGACATTGAGTGCATGTTTTTGATGAAGACCGAAGACTCCGGAAAGTCTCGGAGAACGGCAGAAACTGCGAGTGTGATTTACGTGAGTTTATTAAAGATTAAAGATATGAGGAATTCAAATCAAGGAGAGAAGCAGTGTTTCAGAGAGCAGAGAGAATATATATATATATAGTCTAAATGTTTAACTAATGTAGTCGTGGCCTAGTGGTGAGGGAGTCGGGCTTGCAACCTGAAGGTTGCAGGTTCGATTCCCACGCCGGCAGGAATTGAAGGTGGGGATTGTGAATGAACAGCTCTCTCTCCACCTTCGATACCATGACTAAAGAGCTTTGAGCAAGACACCTGACCCCTGATTGCTCCCCTTGTAAGTTGCTTTGGATAAAAGCGTCTGCTAAAAAATGAAAATGATGCAAGACTTTTATTTTGATAGAGGTGCATAAAGCTGCTGACGCAGATGCAGTTTAAGTGAAGCGTGCCTGAGAAAAACCCATTGTCCTGATTCAGTGTCTCCGGTCAGATGAGATTTCGTCAGCTACATGTCAGTGTCCTTATTCTGACTTTATTTCCGTAACTTGTTATGAAATCGATTGCGTGCACAGACGCTGTATATCACTTCACCGCATATAAAGATCAAAATGCATTTCAAAGCATGCAGCGGCGTAGTCACGTTGACCGTAAATAAGTCATGAAATTACTAAAAAGTTCCAGTGAATTGCATCACTGGGAAGGATTTGCATGCAGGCATTCATTAGGATCAGTGTCCGTGTTTTATTAACCGTTCGAAACCTCGAAATGCCACTTTATTTCCACTTTGTGTTACGTTATCGAAGGCCTGCGGTGGCTCCTACAAACTCGTTTACTTTATTATATATATATATATATATATGAGTCGAATAAGGTTTATAAAAGTGTAAAACAACATAATGTGGTATAATTTATAATTGTAATTATTTTTTATTAAGTGTTAACAATGAGATTATGTGGGTTTTATAATCCATTAACTCTGCTTTTGTACAAATTTGTCACCAAAACAGTCCTTCAGTTTAACCAAAATGTCGTTTGCACCGAATGAGGATATTTTCACACGATGCAAGCATTTTATATTTAGCACGAGTAAAGTTGCAGCGTTTTCCATGTTTTATATGATGCTATAAAACCATGCCAGAATAAAACAAATGTATCCATTTATTACATTTTAAGACATTTTAATCATAAAATAAACGGTTAAACCGAACGACATTTTGACACTCTTTAACAATACCTTTATATGTTATAAAATAGAACTAAAACCTTTCGGATTCAGTGAAAGCAGTACGTCCTTACATACTTTGGATGGTTTTTTATGATTATTAAGGCGTTTGGACCCGTCGCGTCACTGACCCGTTAACAAAACCCGCTCTTTTTTTCATGCACGTTAGTGATATTCTTGCAATTAATGCGTATGTTTATCTCCCAAATGGTTGACGCACACAACTGCTGTGCATTTTCTGGGCTTGATGACCATGGGAAAGTGGCCGAAACAGTTGGGAAGCACTGCACTGGAGGCATGGTGGAAAATTCACCAGCATTTTTCACGTTTTTTGGTTGAATCCGGTTTCGCTGTCGACCCGCTCTGGCCCTCTCGAGCGCAGTGAGCTGCGCAAACACTCGCAGATCCCGACCTCACCCCCTCCCATCTCCTCCTCTGTTTATCCTGCTTTTCTTTTGCCCCCCGTTTACCCCGGAGAGACAAAGGCGTGAAACGGCTCTGTTTCTCCACCTAATCCCCACCTGGAGGCTTTGTCTGAGACCCCCTTTCAAACACACATATGCGCTTTTGTCTCTCCTCTCCACACGTATGTCAAGATCTCGCAGCGAATCGGTTGAAAACCGTCGGTCGCTGTGCTTTTAATAGACTGGTTGTTTTCCCGCTGCAGCTGGAGTCTGTTTCCTCTCATATATTGAGGCCAAATGAAAGCGTTTAACCTCGGTTTAGATGGAAACAGGATGACGCTTTCTAGACAGCCTCCCACCGATGATACCTTTAAATGGAGTGGAGTAGGTCGACATCTCTTCTGTTTGCTTTATTTAGAGAGCTGGCTTTTATACATCTGCCTTGCCACTCATTTAAGTGGGCAGGTTGACGGCCAGCTTTTTCTTTTTTTGGGGGGTTTGCTGGAAACAGGATGTGGTGTGTCTAGTTTAACACTTAAACTTGACCTCACATGAGGCGCCGGTTCTGACTCAAGCCGCCTTTCCACTACACAACAAGCAAGTCGTTCATTTTCAATGCACGGCGTCCCGACTGTATGTGGTTTCCCACTTATTTGAGCTTCTGCGGCTGAAACGTATGTGACCGATTTGAAAGTTCTTCCACGGAGACACACGGCAGCGCTTGAAATCCCTAGTGGATAGACGCTCCCGTGCAAGCGCTCGCAGATGTCTATTTACAACTTGCTTTTGAAGCGTTGATCGCTGTAGCCAATCATCTGTTGAGTGCATGAAGGGCCCCGCCCCCTTTAGTTACTGTCCGCTCTCACGCCACACATCATGTTCTCACGCAGTGAAAAATACATCGCGGAGCAACGTATGGAAATATAGTAATGTTTTAAAGCAGTCGAATGAATAATAGCGTCTAGTGTGTGTTTAATCATCTCTTCACACTAGTTCATTTATAGCATCAAATTTATAGACTTGATTTATAGCGTCAAGTCATCTTTATTTATATAGCGCTTTTTGCAATGCAGATTGTGGCAAAGCAGCTTTACATTAATAAGAAAATGGGGTCATTGTGCAGCTTATTCTATATATTATTGATTCATTCCGTTGCAAATATCAGTAGTTATTAGTCTAGTTTATTTATGTATATCAACACTGCAGAAAACAGTGACGTAATTGTCCGGCTCGGCTCAGTTCACATACAACCACACCAAAAATACTGATGAATATCAAGCAAGTGTCCCCAACTTAAGAAGACAAAGGACCAAAACTCCAACAGATGGAGAAAAAACCAGGCTCAGTTCTCCTCTGGCCAACAGTGAACACTTGACCGATACTCAGAGTTACGGGTCATTAAACCCATTAGGAATCGCAACAGTCAAAATATTTAATCCAGTTCCATCTTAGTGCAAATGTCTGCTTGTCTTCCGCCTTTTTTGGGTCAGAGACTTAGTCAATCCAGTTTTGTCTCTCTGACATGCAGTCGTAAATGATATGTATTCATTCACATTTTCACCTTCAAAGCGAAGCCCGGTTAATCCAACACCACACTCCACACCGACCCGCGACGCTTAAATATTAATGCAGGCGTTCTTCGTCCCCAGCGCGCCGTTCTCATGGCTGTCACTCTCAGGCGGGCTCACGGTATTGTCCCACGCTTTCGTTTTCAATTAAAGCAGGCGCACAGGGACGAGGAAAGTGCCCACAAGAGGAGAGAATAAATACCTGTTAAAACGCAACGCGTGCCGCGGATCGATAAAAGATCAAAGCGCTGAGAGTGATCGGGAGTTTGTTGACACTTTTATCTAACATGCTGGAACAGATGGAACCGATTTTTTTCAATTCAATTCAAAATAGCTTTATTGGCATGACTGTAAATAATACAGCATACATAAAATAATAATAGAAACATCTGCATAATAGAATAAAATAATATAAAATCTTACAATACTATCAAATATTACAACATAACTTAAATTAACAGTGTAACCAAATGTAACCAATTCATGCCTCATATCCTTGTTTCTCTTTCTCTTCCATGAAATGGTGTTTTTTTTTTGTAACGAGGCACGTCCTACGGAAAAAGATTTTCAGACGAGCCTCATTCGTGAGTGTCTTTCGGGTGTTTCTCGTGATGAAAGTTAGTTAATGCAAACATTACAAATATTAACCCTTATGTGCCGTTCGGGATGTTTTCATCCACTATTTGAGTCTTAATTTGGCCGTAACTTTCAGCAAATGGAATGATTTTTGGTGACAAATCTTATTTTGACACACATTTTGGGAAAATGCTTTGAAAATGTTCAAAAACTCAACAGTGCTCTGTGGGCAAATTCACCACCCTTTCGTTTCAACTGCTTTAAAAATGTATCAGATAAATATTTTTTTTGCTTAAATCTATTAATCAACCTCAGTCCTGATCAAAACTACTACATTTTTTTTTTAAAAAACAGGATTTTAACTCTTTAATTGCCAAATTCATAAATGATGTCACTGATTTGGGAAAAAAACGTGTCAAAGATCAGAAACAACATTGTTAGTTTTTGTGCAGCATCAGATTTGAACGTTTTAAAGAGTTAAAATCCTGAATTTTTCTTTTAAATGCAGTAGTTTTGATCAGGACTGAGGTTGATTAATAGATTTAAGCAAAACAAATATTTATCTGATACATTTTTAAAGCAGTTAAAATAACAAAAGGGTGGTGAATTTGAACAATGCGCAAGGGTTAACATTTGTGGAAAAGTAAGTAAGTAAGTAAAAACCTTTATTTGTCCCGCCGTGGGGAAACGGCAGGGGTACTAATATAGAAACAGAAAACTAAATAAATCTACAGAATTGAATACACAAAAGAAATATTGCACGTTGGAAAATTGTAAAACTGTACAGTGAAAAAATCATCACAAAGATATGAGAGTGAAGCAAATCATTGAAGTCAGAGTTTGAACAAGAGGACAGGAAATGATGGGGAAGAGAACGGGGGTTTTGATCTAATGATCAGTATTAGTTTTCACTTTTCTGTGCCGTTTTAGTCCACATGATGAGTTTTAGGAGAATGAAGCGCTTCTGACATTGAACCACATCCTGGAGCTCGATTAGTATTAATAATAATCCGCAGCGTTTGTTCTTCGACCTCGAATCGCTGGAAGCGTGACTGCGGACGGACACTGATTCAGCTCGTCCTTCGTTCGCACCTGTACAGCGGCGCGTTCGTTCGTGTGCGTTTGAGCCAACATCATGATGAGCTTCTCGCCGGCAGATCTGGATGAATCTGCGCCTCGATGTTTTATGACACACTTCGGCCTCTCTTAAGTCTCTTCTGCAGGTGTTCTTGCATATGTTTGGACGCTAAATTGCCACATTATGTTTGCCAAATGGAGCTCATCTCTTCACCAGAAGGCGATTTGTCTTCACAAATGAAATCGCATTTGTACCCAATAACATCAACTCCTCATTAAAGAAGTGTGTAAAGTGTGTAAGTGACCTTTAAGATGAAAACGAAAGAGAAATATATCTCCCATTGATTCAGGTAAAACATTCGCTTTGATCTAGAGCTGCAACTAACCATTATTTTTTCTGTCAACTAATCTAACGATTTTTTAAAAATTATTTTATTGTAATTTATTTATTTATATTTTTTTCCCCCCGAGTAATCGACTAATCTAACGATTTAAAAAAAAAAAAATTATTGTAATTTATTTATTTATATTTTTCCCCCCGAGTAGTCGACTAATCTAACGATTTTTTTATATATTTTTTTCAATTAGTCGACTAATCTAGCGGGGGTTTTTTTTGTTTTTTTTTCCCCTGATTAGTCGACTGATCTAACGATTTTTTTATTGGTTTTTTTATTTATTTATTAATATTTTTTTCCCCGATTAGTCGACTAATCTAATGATTTTTTTTTTCGATTAGTCGAGTATTCTAGCGTTTTGTTTTTGTTTTTTCCCCCGATTAGTCGACTGACCTAAGGATTTTTATTTTTTTATTTTTTTATTAATATTTTTCCCCCGGTTAGTTGACTAATCTAACGATTTTTTTTTTTTAATTTTATTTTAGTTTATTTATTTATATTTTTTTCCCCCGATTAGTCGACTAATCTAACGTTTTTTTTTTTTAAATTTTATTTTAGTTTATTTATTTATATATTTTTTCGACTAATCTAACGATTTTTTATATTCCCCCCCCCCCCCCCGGTTAGTTGACTAATCTAACGATTTTTTAAAATTATTTTATTGTAATTTATTTATTTATATTTTTTTTTCCCCGATTAGTCGACTAATCTAACGATTTTTTTAAAAATTTTATTTTAGTTTATTTATTTATATTTTTTTTCGACTAATCTAACGATTTTTTATATTTTTTTCCCCCCCCGGTTAGTTGACTAATCTAACGATTTTTTAATATATTTTTTTTGATTAGTCGACTAATCTAGCGTTTTTTTTTTGTTTTTTTTTCCCCTGATTAGTCGACTGATCTCTAACGATTTTTTTATTGTTTTTTTTATTTATTTATTAATATTTTTTTCCCCGATTAGTCGACTAATCTAATGATTTTTTTTTCTGATTAGTCGAGTAATCTAGCGTTTTTTTTTTGTTTTTTTGTTTTCCCCGATTAGTCGACCGACCTAACGATTTTTATTTTTTTATTAGTATTTTTTTCCCCGATTAGTCGACTAATCTAATGATTTTTTTCCCCGATTAGTCGACTAATCTAATGATTTTTTTTTCTGATTAGTCGAGTAATCTAGCGGTTTTTTTTGTTTTTTTGTTTTCCCCGATTAGTCGACCGACCTAACGATTTTTATTTTTTTATTAGTATTTTTTTCCCCGGTTAGTTGACTAATCTAACGATTTTTTTTTTTTCGATTAGTCGGCTAATCTAGCGTTTTTTGTCCCCCCCCCCCGATTAGTCGACTGATCTAACAATATTTTTTTCCCCCAATTAGTCGACTAATCTAACGATTTTTTATTTTTTCCCCCTGGTTAGTCGACTAATCTAGCGATTTATGGTTTTTTGGGCAGAAGCCGCCATTACGCCAGATGAATGTAAACAGTGTGACGCGTCGTTGCAGCACCAGTTTGATCTTCCAAAAGAAATAACTCGCTCGTGCAAATCTTCTTGCGTTGCAGGTATCGATGTTGCGAGTGGCTGGCTAATTCCGCTCGAGGCTTCTTTGACCATTTGTAATGTCTAAAAAGATCTCACAAGAGTTCAGCCGATACGTGTGAGGGTTCGACTCGCGCTGAAGTTGTTGAAGGCTGCGTTTGAGACCTTCAAAGGATCTATTTGTGGATTTCCTGCTCTTTGGTTCCTTCTAGGCTGCTTTCTGTGGTTCAGTGGAGGAGGTCAGACTCTATGGACTCTACAGGGAAGCTCTGTGAGGAAACTTAGGTGAACAAAGTCCTCATTAGCACCATTAATATATCTCGCAATGGTTCCATGGCAGCCTCTCTGGCTCCTCATTAGCTGATTTTAACCTTTCACAGTGACCCATTATGGATCATTGTTGACCCCAGGATGAGGAGACTTATAACAGAACCAGGAAACAATGATTTATAAGAAGCCAGAGGCCTCGGCGCCAATTTAAGAGCGCTTTTAAAGCAGAGCCGAGAAGCGTTGCTTGGAGACATAACTTTATAATGAGGAGCTGAGCTGTTGATTGATCACTTGTCTTTGTGTGTTTACGTCCAAGGTAGTTTGGCCAAACTTTTGTGTACCGGTAAGCTCAGATTGCGTTATTGTGCCGAAAGCTTCATTAGTGATGGTTGTTGGTGACGTTATTTGCGTGAATTCATCTGAATTGTGGTTGAGTTGCAGTAGCGAGTCAAGGAGACCGTTCAGGAATCCCAGCAGGATGCTGTCTAATCTTTGCAGGTGTAGTCCTTTGTTTTACAAGCGTAACAATTAAAATTTGTATGAAAAGAGATGTTTAATTAGCTAATAATGCAGCAGTCCTTCAAGTGCTGTTATATAACGAGTCGTGGTTGCCGTGGGCAGATAACGAGCTCCTCATGCTTCTTCGTGGTATTAGAATCGGTTGAGCTAAAAACAGGAAGATATTCTAAACTGCTGTCAAAGCTGTTTGTTTATTCATTTTTATTAATTTGATGATTGATTGATTGATAACCGGATATTGAATTATATTCGATATAGTGTCGTGTCACATTATAGCATAAATAAATACAGCAGAATCAAGAGACAAATGAAATAAACATGGTTTTAGGTTTTTACATTAGTGTTCAGGTAAAAATACTGCAGAAATGAAAGTAATGTGAAATAACTCTGGATCGTTTTCATGACAAAAGTTAAGTGTCTTTGATGGACACTTTGATTAGGTACTGTCACTTTAAGAGCTTATGCACGGATCCAATAGACTGTTACGCATGCATTTTCTCAGCTATTTAAGTTAAAACTGTCTGTATTTACCTGAATACTCGCCAAAACAGAAACAATTTCGTGTGTATTTGACTGTTTAAGCTCAACAAGCCACGATAAAGCAGTAGTTTGGTCCCGTGAGAGGCGGCTTTATGTGCGCGACACTTCAGTCGTGCGGGAAGGACTACAATTGCGAGCACTATTCGACCAGAGCGAATGAGACGAGTGAGAGAGAGGAGGAGTGTCAGTTCAGAAGGGAGATTTTTGTTAAGTATATTTAATGCATTTTAACACATTTTCCTGATTTTCTAAAGGCTGGTTGGAATAAAAGCAGCCGTGCAGGTGACTGAGTTCAGTTTAGTTTTATTAGCAACAAATCATAGTTGGTTCACCCGATCATCTTCAGAACACAAATGCAGATATTTTAGATGAAATACGACAGGTTTTTTTTTTATCCTCCATCGAAAGTGACAAAATTACCACCATCACTGTCCGACGATTTTATTGCTTTAAAAAAAAAAAAAACTCTTCATTTGTGTTCTGAAGATGAACGAAGGTGAGTAATCATGTTTAATTCATTTAAACAAAATCCATACATTAAACATCTTTTATGCATATTTGTTTTATATATGTTTTACTTGACACGTCAAAGAAAGCACGGCCTTGCAGTTTGTCCCGCCTGTCCCGCTAAATGATGGTGAATTGGGCTGAAGGCAGTGTCTGCGTGTCACGGGGTGAGGAGTCTCTTGAAGCTCTTCACTCGCTCTCGTGGAATGGACAGCCGCTTGTCCAGCTCTCAGGAGCTCCGATCCTCAGAAAGAGGAGGAGGGGTTTGATTGGTGACGGAGTTGAGAGGTTGAGGTGAAGGTTTTGTGCTGTGGATGGATCCATCGTACGGCCTCATATTTTGATTGCACGTGTGCACAGCGCTGAAGTAAGGAGGCAGTGACTGCTCTCCTCAGTCTCTGGTCTAAGATGTTTATGTTCACTCCCCCCCCTACCCGCCCCCCCCCCCCCCCCCCGCCCCTCGTCGGTTTCCTGCTGATCACCCGTGTTCGTTTTCACCACTTCCTGTTATTGTCTAGTCGGTTTCTTTGAATTTGAATGCATTTGTTGTCATAACAACAGAATCTGAATACAGAACACTCGCTGAAATCTGACTGAGTGATCCTGATGATCGCGAAGAGATGTTCAGTGTTTGCATTGCTGCGTCTTCGCTCGTCGTCCTTTCAAAAGGACTAACAAAGGAAGTGATCGTCTGCGGCGAGGAGGTGTCATATTCATTGTGCTGCGCTTTCAAAACAAACAAACATTTATACCGACAGTGACGAGACGAATGCTAGACACGTCTGTGGTCTCGATGTTTAACTGTGAGTTTTGGCGGGAGGTCAGAGGTCAGAGGTGTGCCGGTGGATGCGGCGGGAGAGAGGGAGCGTGTGATAATCGGGATGAGTGGCAGTTTGTTAGTGCTCTTTGTTTTCTGAATTGCACTGTAATTTCCTCTAACAGGCTGAGTCCAGTCAGCCGTGTGTGTGTCAGGTCCACGCCGCTGTCTTTATGGTGGACTTTGTTGAAGGAAAAAAAAGAAAGCGGAGTTTATCCCACTGCGTTGTGCCAGCTGAAGATGCCCTCTGGTGAAGATGCCACACACACACTAATGGAGAGATCGCTCCTTCACTGCTGATGTTTCAAATCCAGATTGTAATTATGATATCCGTTTAACAAGGCCTCCCTCCCTCCCTCCCTCTCTTCTCCTTCTTTTTTTCCTCTCTTCTGAGATGTTACAGTTCAAGATTCATTTCATTTGGTCTCTTCTCTTATTGTATCTCTTTTCTTCTCGTCTTGTCTCGTCTCTTATCATCTCACCTCTTCTTGTCTCGTCTTGCCTCTTGTTTGTCTCTTATCTTTTTGTCTCGCCTCTGCTCATCTCATCTCACCTCGTCTCGTCTGGTCGAGTCTTGTCTTGCCTCTTCTCTTCTCTTCTCTTCTCTTCTCTTCTCTTCTCTTCTCTTCTCTTCTCTTCTCTTCTCTTCTCTTCTCTTCTCTTCTCTGCTCTTTTTGTCTTGTCTTGTCTCGTCTCTCTCTTCACTGATCTCTTCTCATTTTGAACGTCATTTTTTTCTTGTTGCCCTGTTTCTTTTCTCGTCTCGTCTCGTCTCCTCTCTTCTGCTCTCGTCTCGTCTCGTCTCGTCTCCTCTCTTCTGCTCTCGTCTCGTCTCGTCTCCTCTCTTCTGCTCTCGTCTCGTCTCCTCTCCTGTCGTCTCCTCTTTTCTGCTCTTGTCTCGTCTCATCTCATCTCATCTCGTCTCCTCTCTTCTGCTCTCGTCTCCTCTCTTCTGCTCTTGTCTCATCTCGTCTCGTCTCGTCTCGTCTCCTATCCTCTCATCTCCTCTCTTTTGCTCTCATCTCATCTCGTCTCCTCTCTTCTGCTCTCGTCTCATTTCGTCTCGTCTCGTCTCCTCTCATCTCGTCTCATCTCGTCTCATCTCGTCTCGTCTCATCTCGTCTCGTCTCGTCTCCTATCCTCTCGTCTCCTCTCTTCTGCTCTCCTCTCATCTCGTCTCCTCTCTTCTGCTCTCGTCTCGTCTATTCTGCTCTCGTCTCATCTCATCTCGTCTCGTCTCGTCTCATCTCATCTCATCTCATCTCATCTCATCTCATCTCGTCTCGTCTCGTCTCCTCTCTTCTGCTCTCGTCTCCTCTCTTCTGCTCTCGTCTCGTCTCCTCTCCTGTCGTCTCCTCTTTTCTGCTCTTGTCTCGTCTCATCTCATCTCATCTCGTCTCCTCTCTTCTGCTCTCGTCTCCTCTCTTCTGCTCTTGTCTCATCTCGTCTCGTCTCGTCTCGTCTCCTATCCTCTCATCTCCTCTCTTTTGCTCTCATCTCATCTCATCTCGTCTCCTCTCTTCTGCTCTCGTCTCATTTCGTCTCGTCTCGTCTCCTCTCATCTCGTCTCATCTCGTCTCATCTCGTCTCGTCTCATCTCGTCTCGTCTCGTCTCCTATCCTCTCGTCTCCTCTCTTCTGCTCTCCTCTCATCTCGTCTCCTCTCTTCTGCTCTCGTCTCGTCTATTCTGCTCTCGTCTCATCTCATCTCGTCTCGTCTCGTCTCATCTCATCTCATCTCATCTCATCTCATCTCGTCTCGTCTCGTCTCCTATCCTCTCGTCTCCTCTCTTCTGCTCTCCTCTCATCTCGTCTCCTCTCTTCTGCTCTCGTCTCGTCTATTCTGCTCTCGTCTCATCTCATCTCATCTCGTCTCGTCTCGTCTCGTCTCATCTCGTCTCATCTCATCTCGTCTCGTCTCGTCTCCTATCCTCTCGTCTCCTCTCTTCTGCTCTCCTCTCATCTCGTCTCCTCTCTTCTGCTCTCGTCTCGTCTCGTCTCATCTAGTCTCGTCTCGTCTCGTCTCATCTCCTCTCCTCTCTTCTTCTCTCGTCTCGTCTCGGCTTTTCTTGTTTCATTTCTCTTCATGTCTCTTCTCATCCTTTCCCATTAAGTGTCATCAGTTCTAGTCTATTCTAGCTTCTTCTCACCATGTGTCTCTTCTCTGTCCTCAGCATGACCACAGGTGCCACAGAGGTGAGAAGGGAAGCCAGTTTAATCTGGCTGGTCATCGTTAATTTCACGCGAAAAGTCTTCCTTGAACAAACCAGCCAACAGTGATGTTCTGCTTTTTATGTTCCCTTCTTTTTGACGCATCTCCCGCTCTCTTACTCACTTTTATTTTCCGTCCATGCCCTCCGTTTCTTGTATGATGCTCCATCTGTGCGCTTTTGTCCCATCCTCTCTGTCTCTCATCTCATATTTCTCTCTTTATCTTCATCTTGCCTTTCCTTTGCTCTCTTTCCCTCCATCTGCCGTCTTGCGGCGTGCCGGAGAGCTGGCGGGCGTTCTGAAGGTTCTCCGCTGGGGGCAAGGCTTTCTGGAAAGCAACAAAAGGATTTAAAAATAAGTTTGGTCTTTTCCTTATTTTAATGAGCCCTTCAATATTTCCCAGCCTGCTGCACTTTGTATTTTGGTACATGGATATGGATAGAAATTATTCCTACAGTACATATTTGATCAGTATTTGTGCGGTGGCGTATGGATGCGAGATGAAAAGGCATCATAAACCTCCCCCCTTTGCTTTTGTATGAAAGTAATTATAATTTTAGCTTTGTTGAGTGGATTATCTTTAATTGGTCGGATTAGAATGTAGTCCACGAGTTGCTCTTTTTATTTATTTTTTTATCATTCAGTATGAACGTCTTTGAAGTGTGTTCATATCATTGTGGAATATAAATAGATTGTTTATTGCAGCTTCTTTGTGCTCAGAAGAATATGCTTCGTCTCGTATTGATCATGCTTTTCTTGCGGCGCGAGATAATTATTCTGCCCACAGAAAGCTTTGCACTTTAACTTATGAAGGAAGTTCTTATCCTCTTGTTGATCCCGGTCAAGAGCATTATCAAACACGTCAAATGAGAAACGGGGGAAGGGCCACGTCCCCGCAATCCCTTCCCGTCCCATCTGTTTGGACAGAACGAGTGCTTAGATCATCTGAACCGCTCTTATTCTGCCGCGCTCTCGGTTTTGTCGGCGGTACGATTTAGCTGTGACAACAACGAATTAGCAACACTTTTAAAAAAGCGCTTACAAATCACAAACAGAGTGCTGATTGTCGTTCACCGTGAGCAGAAACATGGTGTATTTACACATTCAGCACTGTTTTTTTTAGTCTGTTATCTGGCAGTTTTTCACCTCTGTGTAATTGGGTGTTGTTGAGCGGGATGGAGCGCGCAGTCGCTGTAATCTGAGGTTATTTGTGGTCAAACGTTAGACTCTCAGTTTGCCTCATAATCTGTCCTCAATCCGGTTAGAATCGCGTGAATTGTTATCCAAATTACAGGTCATGGATTTCGTAAACTTGCACACACACACACACACACACACACTCACACCACACACGATGGTTTGTCACAGAATTGTAAGAAATAGTTCATTCTTATTGTGAGCACATGATGACGTTGTTTACATTTTATACAGCAATGCATTTTTTATTTGGTTTTTCACGGTGAAGGTAAAGCAGAAAACAACTCAACTCTACTTTAAAAAAAACTCACAAAACGTTTGAATTTTGAACTTTGATATTTTTTGACCATTAATTAACTTATATTTATGTTGTTTCATGATTTTGATGACTGTTTTTTTTTTTAAATGTGTTAAATTGTCTCAATAAAGACATAATTAGTGTGTCCAAACTTTGCTCTTTGCTCACAATTCTGATTATATTTATCACACAATCCCAACTTTATTTCTCAGAATTGTGATGTTTTAAACTCTCAATTGCGAGTTATAAAGTACGAATTGTGAGATGCAAACACAGTTGCGAGAAAAAGTCAGAATTGTGTGTTATAAAGTCAGAATTGAGAGATATAAAGTCAGAATTGTGAGATATAAAGTCAGAATTGTGTGATATAAAGTCAGAATTGTGAGATATAAAGTCAGAATTGAGAGATATAAAGTCAGAATTGAGATATAAAGTCAGAATTGTGAGATATAAAGTCAGAATTGTGAGATATAAAGTCAGAATTGTGTGATATAAAGTCAGAATTGTGAGATATAAAGTCAGAATTGTGAAATATAAAGTCAGAATTGAGATATAAAGTCAGAATTGTGAGATATAAAGTCAGAATTGAGATATAAAGTCAGAATTGTGACATATAAAGTCAGAATTGTGAGATATAAAGTCAGAATTGTGAGATATAAAGTCAGAACTGTGAGATATAAAGTCAGAATTGTGAGATATAAAGTCAGAATTGCGAGATATAAAGTCAGAATTGAGATATAAAGTCAGAATTGTGAGTTATAAAGTCAGAATTGTGAGATATAAAGTCAGAATTGTGAGATATAAAGTCAGAATTGTGAGATATAAAGTCAGAATTGCGAGATATAAAGTCAGAATTGAGATATAAAGTCAGAATTGTGAGATATAAAGTCAGAATTGCGAGATATAAAGTCAGAATTGAGATATAAAGTCAGAATTGTGAGTTATAAAGTCAGAATTGTGAGATATAAAGTCAGAATTGTGAGATATAAAGTCAGAATTGCGAGATATAAAGTCAGAATTGAGATATAAAGTCAGAATTGTGAGATATAAAGTCAGAATTGCGAGATATAAAGTCACAATTGAGATATAAAGTCAGAATTGTGAGATATAAAGTCAGAATTGAGAGATATAAAGTCAGAATTGTGAGATATAAAGTCAGAATTGTGAGATATAAAGTCAGAATTGAGTGATATAAAGTCAGAATTGAGATATAAAGTCAGAATTGAGATATAAAGTCAGAATTGAGAGATATAAAGTCAGAATTGTGAGATATAAAGTCAGAATTGAGTGATATAAAGTCAGAATTGTGAGATATAAAGTCAGAATTGAGTGATATAAAGTCAGAATTGAGATATAAAGTCAGAATTGAGATATAAAGTCAGAATTGAGAGATATAAAGTCAGAATTGTGAGATATAAAGTCAGAATTGAGTGATATAAAGTCAGAATTGTGAGATATAAAGTCAGAATTGAGTGATATAAAGTCAGAATTGAGATATAAAGTCAGAATTGAGATATAAAGTCAGAATTGTGAGATATAAAGTCAGAATTGTGAGATATAAAGTCAGAATTGAGTGATATAAAGTCAGAATTGAGATATAAAGTCAGAATTGAGATATAAAGTCAGAATTGAGAGATATAAAGTCAGAATTGTGAGATATAAAGTCAGAATTGTGAGAAATAAAGTCAGAATTGTGAGATATAAAGTCAGAATTGAGATATAAAGTCAGAATTGTGAGATATAAAGTCAGAATTGAGAGATATAAAGTCAGAATTGTGAGATATAAAGTCAGAATTGCGAGATATAAAGTCAGAATTGAGAGATATAAAGTCAGAATTGTGAGATATAAAGTCAGAATTGTGAGATATAAAGTCAGAATTGTGAGATATAAAGTCAGAATTGAGATATAAAGTCAGAATTGTGAGATATAAAGTCAGAATTGAGATATAAAGTCAGAATTGTGAGATATAAAGTCAGAATTGAGAGATATAAAGTCAGAATTGAGATATAAAGTCAGAATTGTGAGATATAAAGTCAGAATCGCCTTTTTAGTTTATTATTTATTGGCAGAAACAAGCTTCCATGCAAATCGTATGATTTCAGGATATTTATCAGATGTATATATTTTTCTTGGGTTCCACGCTTTCAAAGATGTTTCAAACTCTAGCTGAGATGTTTATTTAGGGAACTTGCTGGAAACTTCCTGAAGCAGGAATTCCTGAGTTCTACCTTTATCAGATTCATTGGATTCATATTGAGTTACACAGGCTTCCAAACCCTGACTGCCTTGATTAAAGCAAAGTACGGCAGGTTCATCCTCGTGCCTCAAGGCCGAGGACTAGCTGCTCAGATCTCAGGTGCAGATCACAAGAAAAGGCTCTTGACTATCTTTTGTAAAAATGTTTGTGCTTTTTCGTTAATCCCTGTTTTTTAATGTGCTGTAACCCGAGCGTCAGAGTGGAGGGGTGAAGGGAGGGAGGCGTGGAGAGGCTCTCCGGGTCATTTTCAGCTCTTTGTGCTGTTGTTTGGCGCTCACATGCCAGGGCGTGCTTTGACTTGCACAGTGCTGTTTGTTTTCTCCTCGGGCTCCCTGCAGTGCAGAACGCCTCAGTACCTCTGAATCTCTCTGCTTTTTACTCTCTTGCTCTGATGGGTCCTGCAGAGCTTTTCCAGTTTATGTTTGCATTGATATTCCAGTTTACTTGTCCACCAGTATGAAACGGCATTCATGTTTACAGCAGGTTTAAGAACACATTATTCTTTGAAACTTTGAGGCGTGTTAGTACTACGACTGTGCGATCATTTTTTCAATTTTCATTTTGGCTTCCGTTAATTATCAAAGATCTTTGATAATCGAAATAAAACGGATTCCTTCCAGCGTAGCTTCCTTTACGAGATATAAAGTCAGAATTGCAACTTTATATCTCTCAATTCTGACTTTATATCTCAATTCTGACTTTATATCTCACAATTCTGACTTTATATCTCAATTCTGACTTTATATCTCACAATTCTGACTTTATATCTCAATTCTGACTTTATATCTCACAATTCTGACTTTATATCTCACAATTCTGACTTTATATCTCATAATTCTGACTTTATATCTCATAATTCTGACTTTATATCTCACAATTCTGACTTTATATCTCAATTCTGACTTTATATCTCACAATTCTGACTTTATATCTCACAATTCTGACTTTATATCTCATAATTCTGACTTTATATCTCACAATTCTGACTTTATATCTCAATTCTGACTTTATATCTCACAATTCTGACTTTATATCTCATAATTCTGACTTTATATCTCACAATTCTGACTTTATATCTCGCAATTCTGACTTTATATCTCAATTCTGACTTTATATCTCAATTCTGACTTTATATCTCACAATTCTGACTTTATATCTCACAATTCTGACTTTATATCTCACAATTCTGACTTTATATCTCGCAATTCTGACTTTATATCTCGCAATTCTGACTTTATATCTCACAATTCTGACTTTATATCTCACAATTCTGACTTTATATCTCGCAATTCTGACTTTATATCTCGCAATTCTGACTTTATATCTCACAATTCTGACTTTATATCTCACAATTCTGACTTTATATCTCACAATTCTGACTTTATATCTCGCAATTCTGACTTTATATCTCACAATTCTGACTTTATATCTCACAATTCTGACTTTATATCTCTCAATTCTGACTTTATATCTCACAATTCTGACTTTATATCTCATAATTCTGACTTTATATCTCACAATTCTGACTTTATATCTCACAATTCTGACTTTATATCTCGCAATTCTGACTTTATATCTCACAATTCTGACTTTATATCTCACAATTCTGACTTTATATCTCACAATTCTGACTTTATATCTCATAATTCTGACTTTATATCTCACAATTCTGACTTTATATCTCAATTCTGACTTTATATCTCAATTCTGACTTTATATCTCACAATTCTGACTTTATATCTCATAATTCTGACTTTATATCTCAATTCTGACTTTATATCTCACAATTCTGACTTTATATCTCATAATTCTGACTTTATATCTCGCAATTCTGACTTTATATCTCACAATTCTGACTTTATATCTCACAATTCTGACTTTATATCTCACAATTCTGACTTTATATCTCATAATTCTGACTTTATATCTCACAATTCTGACTTTATATCTCAATTCTGACTTTATATCTCAATTCTGACTTTATATCTCACAATTCTGACTTTATATCTCATAATTCTGACTTTATATCTCACAATTCTGACTTTATATCTCAATTCTGACTTTATATCTCAATTCTGACTTTATATCTCGCAATTCTGACTTTATATCTCGCAATTCTGACTTTATATCTCACAATTCTGACTTTATATCTCACAATTCTGACTTTATATCTCGCAATTCTGACTTTATATCTCGCAATTCTGACTTTATATCTCACAATTCTGACTTTATATCTCACAATTCTGACTTTATATCTCACAATTCTGACTTTATATCTCGCAATTCTGACTTTATATCTCACAATTCTGACTTTATATCTCACAATTCTGACTTTATATCTCTCAATTCTGACTTTATATCTCACAATTCTGACTTTATATCTCATAATTCTGACTTTATATCTCACAATTCTGACTTTATATCTCACAATTCTGACTTTATATCTCGCAATTCTGACTTTATATCTCACAATTCTGACTTTATATCTCACAATTCTGACTTTATATCTCACAATTCTGACTTTATATCTCATAATTCTGACTTTATATCTCACAATTCTGACTTTATATCTCAATTCTGACTTTATATCTCAATTCTGACTTTATATCTCACAATTCTGACTTTATATCTCATAATTCTGACTTTATATCTCAATTCTGACTTTATATCTCACAATTCTGACTTTATATCTCATAATTCTGACTTTATATCTCGCAATTCTGACATTATATCTCACAATTCTGACTTTATATCTCACAATTCTGACTTTATATCTCACAATTCTGACTTTATATCTCATAATTCTGACTTTATATCTCACAATTCTGACTTTATATCTCAATTCTGACTTTATATCTCAATTCTGACTTTATATCTCACAATTCTGACTTTATATCTCACAATTCTGACTTTATATCTCAATTCTGACTTTATATCTCAATTCTGACTTTATATCTCAATTCTGACTTTATATCTCACAATTCTGACTTTATATCTCACAATTCTGACTTTATATCTCACAATTCTGACTTTATATCTCATAATTCTGACTTTATATCTCACAATTCTGACTTTATATCTCAATTCTGACTTTATATCTCAATTCTGACTTTATATCTCACAATTCTGACTTTATATCTCACAATTCTGACTTTATATCTCAATTCTGACTTTATATCTCAATTCTGACTTTATATCTCAATTCTGACTTTATATCTCACAATTCTGACTTTATATCTCACAATTCTGACTTTATATCTCTCAATTCTGACTTTATATCTCAATTCTGACTTTATATCTCACAATTCTGACTTTATATCTCACAATTCTGACTTTATATCTCACAATTCTGACTTTATATCTCGCAATTCTGACTTTATATCTCAATTCTGACTTTATATCTCACAATTCTGACTTTATATCTCACAATTCTGACTTTATATCTCGCAATTCTGACTTTATATCTCGCAATTCTGACTTTATATCTCACAATTCTGACTTTATATCTCACAATTCTGACTTTATATCTCGCAATTCTGACTTTATATCTCACAATTCTGACTTTATATCTCACAATTCTGACTTTATATCTCACAATTCTGACTTTATATCTCTCAATTCTGAATTTATATCTCACAATTCTGACTTTATATCTCATAATTCTGACTTTATATCTCACAATTCTGACTTTATATCTCATAATTCTGACTTTATATCTCACAATTCTGACTTTATATCTCAATTCTGACTTTATATCTCACAATTCTGACTTTACTTCTCATAATTCTGACTTTATATCTCACAATTCTGACTTTATATCTCGCAATTCTGACTTTATATCTCAATTCTGACTTTATATCTCAATTCTGTCTTTATATCTCGCAATTCTGACTTTATATCTCAATTCTGACTTTATATCTCAATTCTGTCTTTATATCTCACAATTCTGACTTTATATCTCGCAATTCTGACTTTATATCTCATAATTCTGACTTTATATCTCACAATTCTGACTTTATATCTCGCAATTCTGACTTTATATCTCAATTCTGACTTTATATCTCAATTCTGTCTTTATATCTCGCAATTCTGACTTTATATCTCAATTCTGACTTTATATCTCACAATTCTGACTTTATATCTCGCAATTCTGACTTTATATCTCACAATTCTGACTTTATATCTCACAATTCTGACTTTATATCTCACAATTCTGACTTTATATCTCACAATTCTGACTTTATATCTCACAATTCTGACTTTATATCTCGCAATTCTGACTTTATATCTCACAATTCTGACTTTATATCTCACAATTCTGACTTTATATCTCACAATTCTGACTTTATATCTCTCAATTCTGACTTTATATCTCACAATTCTGACTTTATATCTCACAATTCTGACTTTATATCTCACAATTCTGACTTTATATCTCTCAATTCTGACTTTATATCTCACAATTCTGACTTTATATCTCATAATTCTGACTTTATATCTCACAATTCTGACTTTATATCTCATAATTCTGACTTTATATCTCACAATTCTGACTTTATATCTCAATTCTGACTTTATATCTCACAATTCTGACTTTATATCTCATAATTCTGACTTTATATCTCACAATTCTGACTTTATATCTCGCAATTCTGACTTTATATCTCAATTCTGACTTTATATCTCGCAATTCTGACTTTATATCTCAATTCTGACTTTATATCTCGCAATTCTGACTTTATATCTCAATTCTGTCTTTATATCTCACAATTCTGACTTTATATCTCAATTCTGACTTTATATCTCAATTCTGTCTTTATATCTCGCAATTCTGACTTTATATCTCAATTCTGACTTTATATCTCAATTCTGTCTTTATATCTCACAATTCTGACTTTATATCTCACAATTCTGACTTTATATCTCACAATTCTGACTTTATATCTCACAATTCTGACTTTATATCTCACAATTCTGACTTTATATCTCACAATTCTGACTTTATATCTCACAATTCTGACTTTATATCTCGCAATTCTGACTTTATATCTCAATTCTGTCTTTATATCTCACAATTCTGACTTTATATCTCAATTCTGACTTTATATCTCAATTCTGTCTTTATATCTCGCAATTCTGACTTTATATCTCAATTCTGACTTTATATCTCAATTCTGACTTTATATCTCACAATTCTGACTTTATATCTCACAATTCTGACTTTATATCTCACAATTCTGACTTTATATCTCACAATTCTGACTTTATATCTCTCAATTCTGACTTTATATCTCGCAATTCTGACTTTATATCTCTCAATTCTGACTTTATATCTCACAATTCTGACTTTATATCTCACAATTCTGACTTTATATCTCACAATTCTGACTTTATATCTCAATTGTGACTTTATATCTCAATTCTGACTTTATATCTCACAATTCTGACTTTATATCTCTCAATTCTGACTTTATATCTCATAATTCTGACTTTATATCTCAATTCTGACTTTATATCTCACAATTCTGACTTTATATCTCAATTCTGACTTTATATCTCACAATTCTGACTTTATATCACTATTTCATGGCAGAATTAAGCTTCCATAGTTTAGTACAGTGTGTTAGTATATCTTCCTGAAAAACTTAAGTTGTATTTATATCTGTTTTGTTTGTAATTCGCTTCTTTGTTCTTGCTGTATTGCTGACTCTAATCATTTTGAAGACCCTTTTCTTACGTTAGTTAACCGAGTACTAGTTTTGTCTGAAATAGCGATAATTATGTAATTTAAAATTGCATATATAATGAAATGAGACTTTGATGAAATCACCCTCCACAAATCATGCTAAATAACCGTGATTATGATTCTTGCCATAACTGAGCAGCCCTACTATAACTAAACGCGAAAGCGCGCGTCCCGGTGTTTTTGGAGTGATTCCAGCTCGCAGAAACTCCCGCTACTGTCATCTGTTTTATTTGGAGATCCATTGAATCTGAAAGCGTTGATTACATCGCTCATGGAGAGCATAGACAGCGTTCCTCCAGATCTCATGGGAACCACAGGAAGATGACGGCCGATGGTCCCTTCTCCAGAGACTCCAGCGCACGAGCTGTGACGTGAAAGGCAACAGCCCATTTCACGCTCTCCGGCGTCCTCCACAACATCTACCGTTACATAATGAAATAATTGCGATTTATATGTCGCTCGCAAGAACGTCATTTCTCCAGAATGCGCGGCTATTATGCGCTGATTGAAACTGTGGTGTGAACTGGTAATGGGCTATCACGCAGCGAGTGCCTCAGTCATTGTAACCTCTGCCGTCCGCCCGCCGTCCTCTCCTCCGCTGTAATTGCATTTCTAACTGACTGCTTTTAGCTCGGAGGATCCTGCTCGCTTTCCCTCCTTCATCTTGGGTTCCGTAACAGCTCTGTACAATTAGTCCGGGCCGGCGTTTAGCGAGGAGCCGCGGCTGAACCGCGAGTCCATGTAATTGCGTTTGGCAGGAGGGGCGACCCGACCGGCTTGATTTCACACCTTGCGGACGCAAGACCATTTACATGCAAACGGCTCCAAATTACAGCTGTGGGGAGCGTTCGGCCCAAAACGAGTGTGATTGAATGAAGGAAATCAGCCTAATTATTACCCAGCCACATTAACGACAGGTTAAGGAAAGATACGGTAATGGCGCAGAAGGGGTTTGGACTGTGATATTACTGTCACGTTCGCTCAGATGTCGCCCGTTGGCGCCCTCGAAGCGGAGCCGGGAAACAGCCGTGTGGAAAATGAAGTTGCTAAGTGACATCACCTTCGAGATCGCTGCAGCTTTTGGCACGACAGATGTGAAACGTTGTGACGGATTTACTGTGAACGGATTGAGATAATGTACTCCACTGCAGCGTTTTATGAGATTGTCAGCATCTCCATGCGTGTTAATAATGACAGAGGGGGCAGAAGGACGTGTGCGGGACAATCCCATACATTCAGTGCTTTTCCTGTTAATGCAACACTGGTTTCGGGACGATGGTCACGAATTTATACAGTCAGTGAATCTTTATTGGCTTGACTCTCAACCAGAAGTTCTTCTTCGAGGGATAAGAGTCTGATCTAGAGAGACCGTTGGACATTTAATAAAAAAAAATAACAATATATAGTTTTTAAGCACAAATGCTCGTCTTGCACTGCTCTGATGCGCCACGCATCACGTCATCATGCTGGAAGGGTCACGTGACGTAGAACGTCAAAGACTGAGTCAAACGGCCTTTAGAAAAAAGGTGAAACAACGATTTTGAAGTTGGAGGAGAAAATGAGATGTTTTTACGTATGTTTTCCGCCTACGTCACGTGACCTTTCCAGCGTGATGACGTGATGCGTGGCGCATCATAGCAGTGCAAGACGAGCATTTGTGGCGAAAAAGTATATTTTTTTGTATAAAATGTGTTTCTCTAGATCAGACTCTTATTCCTCATCTAGGATCATGTAGATCTTTGAAGCTGCACTGAAACTGACATTTGGACCCGTTGAACCCCATTGAAGTCCACTATATGGAGAACAATCCTGAATGATTTCCTCAAAAACCTTCGACTGAAGAAGGAAAGTCATAAACATCTCAGATGGCATGATCAGTGAATGATCAGGAAACAGTAATTCTGAACTGAACTGGTTTATATAAGTAACTCTAGAAAATAAGCACATTTCAGATGATACGAACAATGCAACTAATACCCCAGAAAATACGGAATATAATTAAGTTTTGTTGAGAAATTCTATTGCAAATAAATGAAAAACTAATAAAGCTACACAGTGCTGGCTGGTGGTATTGTCAAGTCCACATGAAATAAATTTAGTATGAATATGTGAGCCTAAATAGTCCAGTGTGCTCCGAAACAATGACAAAATTCACATTTAGAAGATATAAACGCTCAAAACTTACCTTTTCTCACTTCCACTGATATGAATCAATGCGTTTGATTGGATGAGTCCAATCAAATGCTCTCTAGAATCTAAAGCGTCCTACATTATAAACCGAGTCGGTCTCTTATTCTACAGGGTGAATGGCACATAGTGCACTATATAGGGAACTATAGGAGTATATTGCACACAGTCTGCTCCGGTTCAGATAGATCATACGGGATCGTACGACAGCGCAAAACGTACACAAAACGTATCGGACCACTTGAGTTCTGCACAGAAAGTTGTGTTTTAAAGCCATATGGAGCAGATTTGGAGGAAACTGAGGCTTTACCAAGTTCAACAGCTCTGTAGTGTTGGGCAGAGCGAGGCTTCATGAAACACTGAAACAGTTGAAGCAAATGTGCCGTATCGTGTCGAGGCTTCGAAACTATATCTCCACGGCGACACCTAGTGGTCAATCGCACATGTTACCTGAAACAACTTTGACAGCAAGCCATTTAAAAAAAATAAAAATGTTGTGCTTTTGTTAATGTGGTGAGTTTTTAACATCCTCACTATAATATATAATAATAATAAGTAGGTTATTTTTTTATTTGTATTTTTTACAGATTTTTTTTTAATAAATGTCACTATATCGTAAACGCCATCTCAAAATCTTTCTCCCCACGAGGTGAAGGTGCTTCAACTCCTCTTTTAAACTCCGTGGGAGTTGAGACGGATGTGCGATCGTGTGATTGGCTCCCGCCCCTGTCAATCAAACGCAGTCTCGGCGAGCACGCCCCCCCGACGAACCGCGCCGTTTAGCCGTCGTCACGTGACGTGGGTGTTTTTGAATCGCTTCGGGATCTCGACACTGAAGCTGCGACATAAACAAAACGCTACTGGCCGTTTTAAAAAGGCCGAGGAGCTGTCCCACCCTGTTTCGCAGTGTGTCTTTAACCCTATCCTAACGTGAACGGACTGTCAGGTCAGATGCGCTTGTTAGGCCTCGCAGTCGCACATACACGCGTGACATTGTGTTTTACGCAGCGACCCTCGGGCTGCAGGAATGAACATGCTACATAGATGGCAGATACATACTGTAGCTCTGGGAGCTGTGTGACCTTTCCCGAAATCATTTCAATTTTCTTTTTCTGTTTTCTCTCTCCCTCCCTTGTTCTCCGCACACTTCAAAAGCAGCGAGAAGGTCACAGCCCAGCGGTAGCTGTTGTTAATATATCAGCCCTGGTGTTTTTGACTGTAATTATGCAGTAAACTCCTAGAGGTCTGGCTGCAGCGTGTGCGTGGAGGGCTCTGGGCCAAACGCAGAGGGGGAAAGCAGATATTTTCCCTCTTTTCGGAGTCCGTTTCAGCTGTTATAGCACTTATCGGGGCTCTGTTCTCTTTTTGCGTGCGAGATTTAGTGCCACCCACGTTAAGATGAGCTGTTTAGGTTTTTGTAATGGCTGTTTTGTGTGCAACTGTTTCTGAGATTTATGGGGTGGAGCTGGAGGATGAAGTACTGACCCGGTTTGCAAAGGAAACTCTGGTGTTTGTGAGAATACAATCCGTCTTTGTTTGCCGCAAAACAACAACCTGGCCTGAGGTTTGTAGCTCGCATATGGAAGGCATCATACCGTTTCCAGTTCGTGGACTGAGATTGGCACCGCAGCGACCCGGTCCGCGTCCCACGGCAGTGGCGGCGCATAGTTATCAGGGATTCTTTTGATATTCTCAGAGAGGAACTCGCAGACCTACACGGAATTCGACTGCAACATTCTTTCACAAGGTTTCATTCTTTGCTCCATTTTTTAAATATTTTTTGCTTCATTCGACGACGGCTGTAACCTTCAGATTTAAAGGGACGGTTCACCCAGAAAAGACGATTTACTCAGCAGTCGCTTGGCACAGTTTTGCATTCTGATTTTGCGTCCGGTCATTTTAATAGGAATTAGAGTTTTGCATTAGAATAGAGATTTGGCATTGGGTTCAAGTCGGTCGTGTGAATTCATGCATTGACAGATGGGTTGGGAAGTGACCTCTGTGTGAGCCATTGCCCAAGTATGTTGACTAATGTCACTTCTCCAGAACATATTATGTTTAAGAATGGTTTGGGAGCAGTTTAATGTATGCGGATGGGGTCCAAAACTGCGCTGGACCCTGTTGACTTTCATGTGGAGAGAGTTTTTAGTTTACTATCCTTTTAGCGCAATTTATCACGTTACAAGTAAAGTGTATAATTTCTGTGGCAAATGGGATTGCAGAAGTGTCTGGGTTCATCCAAACATGACTGTTTCAAAGTTTGCGTTTCCATCAAGTTGTTCGAGCGGATGACGGTGGTGTTGGTACAGCATCAGAATGTATTCGTCAAATGCGTTTCCATCTCCAATATTCACATTTTTTTGCACCTCAAGCGAGTGTTTTTTTTTTTTTATTATTTTATTTGAAATTTGTCGTTTCCATCACTCATTTCTGATGCCATACTTCAAAATGAAACACAAGCTGTGTTTCCATTACAGATTTGCGCAAAAGTCTCTGGATATTTTCTAAATATCGATAAACTATTGCGAAATGACCGCGTTTCCATTCATAAATCCAGTATTCCGTAATACTTTTTGTCTTTTATGGGTTTAATGAAGTGGAATCTTCTGTCCAAACACACCGCGCCATCGTCACAGAATGATGGACTTCCACATACGTCAGGTGACCCGTAAAAGCATTTTTGTGATGGCAAGATTCCCGTGAACATGTTTTCAGGGTTTCAGTATAATTTAAAGCGCAACGGAAACACTTATAGCCAATGCAATTCCCAAAAGTGTGAACTTATCAAGCAAAAACAGCCCCAGCCCAAACTTACAGCAAAATGATTTACATGTCAGACCATTCAAATGAGCGTCAGTGATGTCTTGGGCAAAATCACCCCTTTAATGACTTGTTTATGACGGTCTCTGCTCATGAAATTGAAGTAGTAGAAAGTGATTTTGACTTATAAATAAATTATATGCATCACTTTTCAGTCTGTTTCACAGAGTTCTGCAGATTTTACACCCAAAATGTGTTCAGATTCCATTCAGGCTAGCGTGTGTGTGTGTGCGCGAGTGAGTGTGTGTGTGTGCGCGCGTGTGCAAGTATGCGTGTGTGCGAGTGTGTGAGCGAGTGTGTGTGCAAGTGTGCGAGCGTGCGAGCAAGTGTGTGCAAGTGTGGAAGTGTGCGTGTGAGTGAGTGTGCGAGCGAGTGTGTGTGCAAGTGTGGAAGTGTGCGTGTGTGCGAGTGTGTGAGCGTGCGAGCGAGTGTGTGTGCAAGTGTGGAAGTGTGCGTGTGTGCGAGTGTGTGAGCGAGTGTGCGAGCAAGTGTGTGCAAGTGTGGAAGTGCGCGTGCGTGCGAGTGTGCGCGAGTGTGGAAGTGTGCGTGTGTGCGAGTGTGTGACCGTGCGTGCGAGTGTGTGTGCGCGTGTGCGTGTGTGCGCTAGTGTGTGAGTGTGTGTGTGTGAGTGTGCGTGTGTGAGAGTGTGCGAGTGTGTGAGTGTGCGTGTGTGAGAGTGTGCGAGTGTGTGCGAGTGAGTATGTGCAAGTGTGGAAGTGTGCGAGTGTGTGTGCAAGTATGCGAGTATGTGAGTGTGTGAGTGAGTGTGCGAGCGAGTGTGTGCAAGTGTGGAAGTGTGCGAGTGTGTGAGCGAGTGTGCGAGCAAGTGTGTGCAAGTGTGGAAGTGTGTGCGAGTGTGTGAGCGTGCGAGCGAGTGTGTGTGCAAGTGTGGAAGTGTGCGTGTGTGCGAGTGTGTGAGCGAGTGTGCGAGCAAGTGTGTGCAAGTGTGGAAGTGTGCGCGAGTGTGTGTGCGAGTGTGGAAGTGTGCGTGTGTGCGAGTGTGTGACCGTGCGTGCGAGTGTGCGTGCGAGTGTGCGCGCGAGTGTGTGTGCGCGTGTGCGTGTGTGCGCTAGTGTGTGAGTGTGTGTGTGTGTGAGTGTGCGTGTGTGAGAGTGTGTGCATGTGTGTGAGTGTGCGTGTGTGAGAGTGTGTGACCGTGCGTGCGAGTGTGCGTGCGAGTGTGCGCGCGAGTGTGTGTGCGCGTGTGCGTGTGTGCACTAGTGTGAGAGTGTGCGAGTGTGTGCATGTGTGTGAGTGTGCGTGTGTGAGAGTGTGCGAGTGTGTGAGCGTGTGTGCGAGTGTGCGTGTGTGCGCGAGTGTGCGAGTGAGTATGTGCAAGTGTGGAAGTGTGCGAGTGTGTGTGCAAGTATGCGAGTATGTGAGTGTGTGAGTGAGTGTGCGAGCGAGTGTGTGCAAGTGTGGAAGTGTGCGAGTGTGTGAGCGAGTGTGCGAGCAAGTGTGTGCAAGTGTGGAAGTGTGCGTGCGTGCGAGTGTGCGCGAGTGTGTGACCGTGCGTGCAAGTGTGCGCGCGAGTGTGCGTGTGAGTGTGCGCGCGAGTGTGTGTGTGAGCGTGCGTGTGAGTGTGCGTGTGTGAGAGTGTGCGAGTGTGTGCATGTGTGTGTGCAAGTATGCAAGTATGTGAGTGTGTGAGAGAGTGTGCGAGCGAGTGTGTGCAAGTGTGGAAGTGTGCGAGTGTGTGAGCGAGTGTGCGAGCAAGTGTGTGAGCAAGTGTGTGCAAGTGTGGAAGTGTGCGAGTGTGCGAGTGTGCGCGAGTGTGTGTGCGAGTGTGGAAGTGTGCGTGTGTGCGAGTGTGTGACCGTGCGTGCGAGTGTGCGTGCGAGTGTGCGCGTGCGTGTGCGAGTGTGTGTGCGAGTGTGCACGAGTGTGCGAGTTAGTATGTGCAAGTGTGGAAGTGTGCGAGTGTGCGAGTGCGTGAGTGTGAGTGTACTTGTTTTCTTTATATTGTGTCCCCACCAAATGTCCCCACAATGTAAGGAAAACCAGTAAATGTTGACATTGTGGGGACATTTGGTTGGTCCCCACTAGGAAACAATCTTGTAAATCATACAGAATGATCTTTTTTGAAAATCTAAACCAGCAGAACATTTTATGTGATGGGTAGGTTTAGGGGTGGGGGGGGCAGAATGTACAGTTTGAACAGTATAAAAACCATTACGCCTATGGAATGTCCCCATAAAACATGAAAACACAACATGTGTGTGTGAGTGTGTGTGAGTGTGTGTGTGTGAGTGTGTGTGAGTGTGTGTGAGTGTGTGTCCTGCTGCCTGTCATGAGCGAGGGCAGACAGCTGTGCTCTGCTGAGCTCAGAGTCGTGTTAGAGAAGGCACGTGCTGACAGAGACAGATGACAGCTGAAAGGAAGCAGGCTGCTGGAAGAACACCTCCACGTCTCTCACTGCTGCGCTGGACCACCCTCACGAGCGCCGCGACTCGGGTTCTAACGCTCGCCAAACCATAGAAACACTGACGTGCAGGAAACGGAGCTCGTTTCATTATATTGTTTTTTTTAAATATAAATGTGCTTGTTTTGTTGTATCATTTCATTAATATTACGTTTTATTATGTCTCAATTATGATATAAAGGCAGTGTGATTTTAATTTAATTTAATTTAATAGTACAATATATTATATGAATGCATAATATAATAGTACTATATTAGTTTATTTATCTATTTTTCTCATTTAACACAATACTGACTTGACATGATCTTTTTTTATTATTCTAATTATATTATTTTATATTAAACAGGTTACAGACTGTAAACACAGTAAAAAGACATTTTAATATAATAAAATGCCATGAAACTCTATAAATAAAATATCCTTTCTCTGACTCGTCCTACGTTTCCGCGTTTGTTCTTTCGTTTCCTTTTCATTGCAGTGCGTTCATGATTCATTGTCCTCCTCCTCCTCGTGTGGTTCTTTCTGAAGCACGCGTCGGGTTTTAACGGCGTCTTCTCTCTCTTCTCTCTTCATGTCCTGCCGTCCTGCCCACCCGTGATCTTGACCCTGCGCTGACTCACAGGTGAGCCTCTCCATCCTCGTTTCATTAAATGTCTGTGTCGTCTGAAGTCTGAATCCCATGTCCTTGTCTCGTCGGAGCCGACTGATTCCACCCACATCCTCCTTAACTTTGTTAAAACGTTACAGCTCTCCATGATTTGAGAGGAACGCTCGCCAAAGCAGGTTTTTGGGACGTCGCTGCGACATTACTCGAGTGATGAAGGGATGGAGAAATAAATGCGGAATTAAAGTAAAGGTTGATCTGGTCCTCACATCAGTCAGACTGAATTAATCTGAACGTCTGAAGGACGAGAAATGAAAAGTTACGTGATGAAGGTTATGTAAGCGAGTCTCATGAGTTTGGGCGATGTATCTTCGATATATCAATCATATTTTCACTCATGTCATGTTATTTTCTCAATACTTTTTAACACAATTTTAATTACACGTGAGAAATCATTTATTCTGACATTACTCCAGTCTTCGGTGTCACATGATGGCTGCTGTTTCTGATGCAACCGCATGGCAACGCCTTAGCAACCACTGAGAATCCCTTAGCAACCGCGTAGCAACACCCTAGCAACCACTCAGAATACACTAGCAACCACTCAGATTACCCTAGCAACCGCATAGCAACACCTTAGCAACCACTCAGAATTCCTTAGCAACTGCATAGCAACACCTTAGCAACCACTCAGATTAACCTAGCAACCGCATAGCTATCTATCTATCTTTCTCGTTGTCTGTCTATTAATCTATCTTACTATTTCTATCTATCTATCCATCTATCTATCATCCATCCATCCATCCATCCATCCATCCACCTATCTATCTATCTATCTATCTATCTATCCATCTATCTATCATCCATCCATCCATCCATCCATCCATCCATCCATCCATCCATCCATCCATCCATCCAAAGTAAAACTTGAACTATTTCAAACTTCAAGCTTTTCAAACTGTTTCAAATTTTTCTAGCTTGGGTTTTTCAAGCCAACTTAAAGTTTGTCTGGACGAACTTTTCCATCTAGTTATTCTTCTTCTTCTTGGACTAAATTTGTAAACGCTTCTCGTCCTAGACCTTCCAAGCTACAACAGAAAATAAAAGACTGACTGTCTTTTTATCCTGAAAATAAGTTGTACACAACTAAATTACAACATTTCTGTGCAGCAGATCACCATCTGATCATGTGACGGTAAACAAAAAATAACGATTGTAAAAATATTTTACATTATTACTGTTTTGGCTGTATTTTGGATCAAATAAAGGAAGCTTTGGTGAGCAGAGAGACTTCCTTTTTGAAACATAAAAACATCGTACTGTTCTAATCATTTACGGTTAGGGTTGTGGATGCATATTTGAAATAATATTAATTAATCTAATCATTTATTTTTTACGTTTTATAGTAGGTAAAACATGAGCTTCTTTGGATGATTGATAATTTAAAGTGATCATGTAAATAAATAATCAAGTCAGTGCTTTTGAAGTAATTTACTGTAACTGACTGTATGAAATAGCAAATATTCCTCAGATAAATCAACACATTATCTGTCGTGACGGTGTGTGTGTGTGTGTGTGTGTGTGTCTCATTCTAATAGAATGAAAGGAATTGCAATGAATCGTTCATCTTATTTCAGATTGGGAATCGTGGCATCGGTAACCTCTGGAAAACTGCTTCACATGGTGATGTTATTTTAGAAAAAATAGCTTTTGCTATAAAACTGGATATATCGTGAACAATTTCAGGCCATTTTCCCACCGATTTTCTCCACCTGTTTGAGAGAAACAGGTACTTGCACCTAACTGAAGGGAAAGCTTTACAGGGATTTCTCCGCCGCTCCTCTGATCTGAAACCATTTGTGTGCTTGTTTTTTCCAAGCCGTTCGCTGTGCTTTCGGCCTGCCACCGGTCCAATCTCGTTTCTGTGCGTCTTCTCACCTGGAAGCCAAGGTTTACCTCCTAAACATTGTAACATTTAACAACATTGAGTTTGTTTATTGTGTCTTTTAGTTGTGCTGTTTTAGACATGCTCATTGAAAAACCTGGATTTCACTCATTTTATTCACTGACTGAATTTGTGACATCAAACATGAACTTCTGTGTTCCTGCTTCCATTGAAAAAATAAAATGAAAAAGATCAAATTAAATTAAATAAACATGAAATAATAAAAATAAAATAAAGCAAAAATAAAAAATAAATGAAAAAATATAAAATTAAATTAAATAAATATGAAAAAATAAAGATAAAATAAAGCAAAAAATATATATATATATATATAATATTAAATTAAATAAACATGAAAAATAAAAATAAAATAAAGCAAAAATAAAAAAATAATAAAAAATATTAAATTAAATTAAATAAACATGAAAAAATAAAAATAAAATAAAGCAAAAATAAAAAATATAATATTAAATTAAATAAACATGAAAAAATAAAAATAAAATAAAGCAAAAAAAAATTAATTAAATAAACATGAAAAAAAAATAAAGCAAAAAAAAATAGATAAATAAAATAAAATAAATGATTACTCAAATAATTCACACTTTTTGCTTCTTGTTCATGGTATATCTGTTGAGACTTTTTGTAAGTTAACCACAGTTCATCCCCTCTCATGAACCAATTAAACCAGTTAAACCATTTAATGTTAAGCCAATTATGTGGCCTACAGTGTAGCTTAGTTAACCGTGATCCGTTCGGCCGCTCCGTCTGTCGATCGGTAATGGACTGCAGACTGCAGCGAGTGTGTTTGTTCAGTAATGATGTCTTGAGTGTAATCCCTCCCTTGGGTGGCACTGTGTGCTCAGCAGGGGTGAACTAGTCAAACAAGGGAATCCCACTGATGTTGGCTTAACTGTCATCCAGCTCCTCCACCGCGTTCTTATTCCCGCCCGGCGGCTGCTGGGAACGTGGTGAGGATTCTCCAGAGTGATTCTCCTCCCAGCGCAGTTAATTGCTGCAGTCCGTGTATTCCCAGACGCTCTTCACTTCCTTCGCGCAGACGCTCTGTTGTGGCAGTGCGGGCCGTCGGCTCCGGGACGTGTCCACCTCCCTCTGGTCCTCTGACTGTGAGCTTCTCTTGTCCTCTTCACTCAAGTTCTCTGTGACATTGTACGAAAAACAGATTCAAAAACAGTCATCCAAACTTTAATCGTGACTTTAAACTAATTGGCCACACCCACAGGAAGTTGAATTGAAATTTGAATAGTCTGTCCGTCCGTCCAGCCAGTCATCCGTTTGTCTATCTGTCTATCTGTCGTTCTGTCTAGCTATCGTTCTGTCTAACCATTGTTCTTCTGTTCTGTTTGTCCTTGTGTCTGTCTGTCTCATTATCTGTCCGTCTGCCTGTCTATCTGTCTCTCTGTCTCCATCTCTGTCTATCTATCTCGCTATCTGTCTGTCTCACTGTCTGTCTGTCTCACTGTCTGTCTGCCTGTCTGTCTCGCTTTCTGTCTGTCTGTCTCACTGTCTGTCTGTCTCATTATCTGTCCGTCTGCCTGTCTATCTGTCTCTCTGTCTCCATCTCTGTCTATCTATCTCGCTATATGTCTGTCTCGCTATATGTCTGTCTCACTGTCTGTCTGTCTCACTGTCTGTCTGTCTCACTGTCTGTCTGTCTGTCTGTCTCGCTTTCTGTCTGTCTGTCTCACTGTCTGTCTGTTTGTCTGTCTGTCTGTCTGTCTCTGTCTCATTGTCTGTCTGTCTGTCTGTCTGTCTCTGTCTCATTGTCTGTCTGTCTGTCTGTCTCTGTCTGTCTCATTGTCTGTCTGTCTCTATCTCTGTCTGTCTCATTGTCTGTCTGTCTCTATCTCTGTCTGTCTCATTGTCTGTCTGTCTGTCTGTCGGTCTCGCTATCTGCCTGTCTTTGTCTGGCTCTCTATCTATCATTCTGTCAATCGTCCTATCGTTCTGTCCATAGTTTGCTCTGTCATGTAAACACATCATGTATTTACACTGATTATGAATTAATTGCAGTTATATTATAGCCAACACTGTGCGTGTGGATGGCTGTGCACATAGACTACAACCATAGACTTCTTGACCTTGAAAAATCTCTGTACTTACACCAATTCCCTCCCCAAACTCATTGTCTCTTCCTGTCTCCCCTCAGGAGGAGCTCAACTCTCACTGCGGTGACAATGTCATTTCATAATAAATTCATGCAGACTCCATCAGAAGAGCATTTTATGTGAGAAACAGCAGGTTTCTGAATTTAGGGGAGTTTTATGTGTTGAAACAAAGCTTGTGTGTGTGTGTGCGTGTGTGGAAAACATTGTTAGCCAGATTTATATGGTAGATGCGTGAAGCGAAAGCTCAGAGAGAAAACCGTAAGTAGAGCTGAATCTAAAGAGACATTTGCATGAGAATGACTGAATGACTACCTGGTTATTCTTTCAGGTATACACACAGCTTGTTTGATCTCTCTCTCTCTGAGATCCTCAGGGAAACTGTTTAGTATTTGTACAACTTGTGCGCTTTGATGAAAACATGGATTTGGATTAGTTTGATGAGCAACTTTTATGGTAGGAAGGGAAAATGGCAAAATTAGTCCAAGTGTTTGATATTTTTGGTGTTGAATACTCAAGGTAAATCCTCTACTGGGAAGGAAACATGCACCTGGTGTGTATGTACCTCATTATATTTCAGCATGTACGTGAGTTAGAGAGAGGCATGTTGTTAACTCTCATGTGTATTTAGCAGTGTATGAAAAGGAGCAAGTCTGTTGCAGCAACAGCTGGTGTGCAAACAGATGAATGTTTAATCGAGATCCAGTAGAGAGGTAAGAAGAGATGGCCAACATCTACCCCACCCGATAGGAGCAACACCCGGCCAGGAGCTGAACAGCTGCGGAGCTCATTATAGTATGTGTGTATGTGTTTGTGTTCATTCCCATTTGCACCTATAGCTAAAAGCACTTTGTGATGTTCATTTCTGATGTCATGAATGTGATTGTAACTAGTGAGAAAGCCGTTTTAGAAATCAGAAATGATATTTATATCAGGAATTCATTTCAGAAATCAGAAATGAACATTTTTACTAGTAGAAATTCAGTTGTTGATATCAAGAATAGACATTTGCACTAGTAACAACGTAATTGTTGGTATCAGACATTGTTACATTGTTATTTGTGAAACTGGAATTTCAACTAGTAAGAAATGAATTCTTGAGATCAACAACTGAATTTGAATGGCAGCCTATGGCGAGATTTCACTAGTGAAAATACAATTGTTGATTTCAAGAATGATAGTTTTTACTAGTGGAAATTCAATTGTTGATATCAAGAATAAACTTTGTTACTAGTGGAAACTGAATTCCTGATATCAAGAATTCATATCCTGAGAATGAATAAAAGTCAAAATGGCTTGCCATAGTTGTAATTCACTTCCTGATATCAAGAATGAACATTTTAACTAGTGAAAGTTCATATCCTGACAATGAATAACAGTCAAAACGGCTTGCCATATGAATGAACACATTCAAGCTGCTACTTTAATCTCCCGAATAAACGAAACATTTCAGGATTTTGCTGTAAATCCCAGAAAAGTGACTGCGAACGCTTTCCTATCGAGGCCTCCTGCATAAACCGATCTCATAGAATCATTAGGTAGAAGCTCATTCATAGATTAGTTGCGGTTATTAATCCATTTTAAAGATAATTCGGACCTTGTTTAGCTCTGTTTTACCCTGAAACCTCTGACATGATTCAGCAGATCTCATACTCTGAAAGATCATTTAAATGATGGACAGTCTCGTCATTATTGGCGTGTTGTGCATTCGGTCGATGGTTGTGTCTGCGTGTCGGCACGCATGCGCGTTTAAACGAGTGTGACAATGAGGATCATCCCTGAGGCGGCGTCATTAGCTCTGCCGAAGCCCCTCTCTCCCTCATCCATTCAGGTTAGCGTCACTCTTGAAGCTCGTGACAGCTCCCCAGGCGCCCATCTCGGGAAGGCTAGACTCTGCGTTCGAGGATGCAGCTTCGAATAAAAGCATCTTGCCTTTGAGCCTCAGCGGTGCGTTAATAGTTAATGTCCTGGCGGCCTCCACCCCGCCTGAAATATTCAACGCGATATGAAATAATCATGAACGCTGATGGAATGAAACCTGCTAATTTGACTAACCCAGTTTTTATTCTGCAGAGCAAACAGTACGTCCACGGTTACGGGTCGTGTGTGTGCGGAGCAAATGGGTTCGAATCGGACAAAGAATAGTGTGTCTAATGTTCTAACTGGACGTCTTTCTTCTAGTGGAAGAAAGAGAGAATGACGCTGTCGAAGATGTTTGTTTGCATTCGTTAATATTGACATTAGATTGGTGTGTAAAATTAAATGTAAGCGTTGGTTTCTGAATGTTTTTAGTCCTTACAATTACGGTCAGTGGTGTCCAGAGTTGTTTGGACTCTAGAATCGTGTAGATCAGTAATGCGTTCACACTCGTCATGTTCGGTTGTATTAAAACGAACCCTGGTGCGATCGATCACTGAGTGCGGTTCACATGTGAACCCTGGTGTGGACCGAGAGCGCTGAAAAGACGCGTCTCGGTCCGCTTCCAAACCAACTCTGGTGCGGTTCGGTCGATATATGAACGCGACACGGACCAAAGACGTGTAAACCAACCAAAAACTGGACGTGATGTCATTTGAAGATCGGCGTCTCCAAAATGAGTGGAGGGCAAACGTGGAGCGACAAGGAGGTGAAGTTTCTGGAAATCCTGGAGCTGTTCTGAACGTTTTGAACATTTGATGAGCTCTTCGTGATTCTCAGCTGGTCAAAGTAAAGCATGACGGCGTTTAATCCAGAACACAGCGTTGTGTTGAACGTTCGGTAAGCGAGTCCGTCGCCAAATATACGTCATAAAAGCCGACCAATCGGGTCGTGACCGTATCCCTACGCCTTCGGTTCGGTCACTTCAGATTCGCTGTTAAAAATGCCAGTGTGAACGCTGAGAGGACCAGGAGGACCACCTAGTGGTCCGCGAAAAGATGACCTAAACCAGGCAAGCTCTTAACCCGCACCGGATCACGTCAGTGTGTTTTAATAAGGAAAAAATGGATCATATCATTGCATTTGTGTTTGAATAATACGTTTTTGACTTGAAACAGTTGCGTATTAAACTTCAATTTAGTTTATCCTTCCTAGTTTGTTGTTTTCGGGGGGGCGTGTCGGAGTGGGATTCTGATCAGTGGTCCTCCAGAAAAAAAATTGGAAGATTACAGTGGCTGAAAAAGTTTGAGAAACACTGGACTGACGGCAGAAGTTCTGAAGCTTTCATTGGCTAAGGACCGTCCGGACCCCGTTTGACTGACATGTAAAGCGACCAATCACAGTTTGTTTTGTTCCGCGACTCTGAGAAAGTCGATGTACCTGCATTAACAGACCAGCGTGGACGTATTTGAATTAAAAAACCTGTGGCGCGAACTTCACGTCACACTGTAGTTGTTCCTCTCGTGGTCAGCTGTCCATTACTTTTTTTGTCTCGGCACTATGCCACCTTCTTCTCATTCTGGAAATGTGTGAGACGATGTGTAGAGAGAGATCTGCTTTGTACTTTTCCTCCTCAAAAAGAAAGGATGGGGATGAATGGATGAGAGAGAAGATATGAGGGCTTGCTGACAGCTTAGCAGGGTCAATATCACGCCGGCAGACATCACTGCCCCTCTCGGCTATCTCACAGGAACAAAGAACGCTCTGAGATCATTTTACAGAGCAGAAACCAAGATAAACCTTACGATAAGTTGGGCTTGAAGGGAATTTCTAAGTAAGTTTTTTAGCTGATTAATCCAGCGTCCGATTTACTCTGCCAACTCAAAGCATGTTGAAAGAAACCCAAAATAACGAATGTATTCGATGATATCTAGTGATGGGCGATTTCTAAACACTGATTCGTGAAGCGCTTTGTTTTTGGGGTTTTTTGCCGCACACACAGTATTCTCGACGCTTCATGACGTTGAGATTGAACCACTGTGGTCACATGACCTGTTATAAATATGTTTTAGTGTCTTTTGAACGTGTTCATGATCTTGCTGTCAATAGAGACTCACTGAACCATTGGATTTCATCACAAATGATGACCCATCACACAAAATGTTCTGCTATCTTCATTTGTGTTCTGAAGATGAACGAAGAATGACAGAAATTTCATTTCTGGGTGAACTAACCCTTTAATACTAGCTGTAAACAGAGCCACTCACACACACTCTCACACACACACACACACACACACACACACACATTGTGTTTTCATGGTTTATGGGGACATTCCATAGGCGTAATGGTGTTTATACTGTACACACTATACATTCTGTCCCCCCCCACCCCTAAACCTACCCATCACACAAAATGTTCTGTTATTTTAGATGTTCAAAAAAGATCATTCTGTATGATTTATAAGCTTGTTTTCTCATGGGGACAAAAAAAATGTCCCCCACAATGTCAAGATTTACAAGTATTACTATACCTGTGGGGACATTTGGTCCCCGTAATGTAGGGAATACTCACACACACACTCACACACACACACACGCACTCACCTACACTCACACACTCACACTCACACACACATGCACTCACACACACACACACGTTGTGTTTTCATGGTTTATGGGGACATTCCATAGGTGTAATGGTTTTTATACTGTACAAACTTTACATTCTGTCCCCCTACGCCCCCCCCCCCCCCTAAACATACCCATCACACAAAATGTTCTGCTATTTTAGATGTTCAAAAAAGATCATTCTGTATGATTTATAAGCTTGTTTCCTCATGGGGACCAACAAAATGTCCCCACAATGTCAAGATTTACAAGTATTACTATACCTGTCCTCGTAATGTAGGGAATACTCACACACACACACACACACACACACACACAGAGAGAGAGAAGCTAATAGAGAAAGAGAAGAAAAAAAGACAATCCGTGTTGGATGAGATGAGTAACTTTGTATTAAGAGTTTCTGACTATGATGTGTTTTTGTTTCGTCCTTGTATTTATGAACTTTCTCCCTTGATGGCTGTTGTTTTCTCCTCTTTCCCCATTCAAAAGAGACTCGTTGTGACTTCAATTACCTGGAGCGCTGGGTATCTGTCTCAGGTAGACAGAGGCTGAATTGGAAGCAGCGTCAGCTCCTTCATTAAACATTAATCACGGAGGGTCCCTCAGCAGAGCTTCTGAAAGGGCAAAACTAATAAACACTCTGTCGTGGGAAAGACAGGAGCGCTTATGGAGCTCCCTTACCTGGCAGAGGAAACCTCATCTCATATAGGCTCTGTTTACTCCTGATATTGAGATGCGTTTTGCTCGATCGGATCACGAGTGGACGACGCTAAATTTGAGCTTCACTTCCAGAGGGAGTTGAAAACACGTTGTTTTGGTCGTGTCGACGCTCATGTGGTGGAACGTGTTCAAACAGACCGTCTGCTGACCTAATGCGGAAACATCACGGGAAGAGCTCCAGCCGGACGGATAGAAACGTTGTCGAATGAAGGTTTGAAGGTGAAAAACGCTCCGTTCCTGATTTCTAACACTCTCTCTCTGATGCTCTCCGTGTGTTTTTCCGTCCTCTCCGGCTGCGTTCACATGAGCTTATTTAGTGCATTCGATTGACAGATCCTCCTATAGATGCTCCCCTCGAAGAAATCAGGACAGAAGAGACGGATTAAAACACCAGGAGTGAACGGGAACGAGTCTCCCTCGTCTACTGGTGATCCGATCGACCAAAACATCTGAACAGCAGGTGGAAACGGGCTTTATCTCTACTTATCTCATCATCTCGTCTGTTTCCTCTAATAAAAGCTGAGGTCTGAGACACCGAGAGCTTTATTTGTGTTGGTCCTCGTTTTGTTATGCAGACATTTTTCTTTGCCTGCGTCATGTGCGTTTGAGAGTAGCTCAGTAGATGACCTCACATCTGGCATCGGGCGAGGTATTTCACGAGTTCATTAACTCTGCGACAGCTGTCAGGGGTTCGAGCTGAAGAGTCGTGACAGGCTCGCTGCTGTCGTTGGGATCGTGAGACGCTGGAGACGGAAAGGGAAGAAGAGGGTGTTCCGGCCCCCGGTCGGTCTCCGCATGCACATTCCCGGCCGGTGTGCTGGAGGCATCCCAGGAATTTCCCAGTTCCAGGGGAGAGGTGTCAGACAGATGCATGCTGGGATAGATCTCACACTTATCATGACCAGAACATTCCTGCACTCTAAAGCTGTGTCCGAAAGCGCTCCCTATCCACTATATAGTGCAATATATCAGGTGTCAAATTCCCTACATTCGTTCGCGACTTTTACCCACAATCCTCTCTGATTTTGAGTGTACGTTCGACGTACACTCGTTAAAGCGCCGTCACCCAAAATCCAACGCGATCGAGCGCGAAAGAAAAATAAATACGGCGGACGGCGATACGGGAAGCGGCAGCTTCTACAAACGTAAAGCTGTGTCCGAAAGCGCTCCCTATCCACTATATAGTGCACTATATCGGCCATTTTGTAGGGCTGTCCGAATTCTGAGCGAACGACTGCATTCCCTACATTCGTTCGCTACTTTTACCCACAATCCTCTCTGATTTTGAGCGTACGTTCGACGTTAAAGCGCCGTCACCCAAAATCCAACGCGATCGAGCGACGAAAGAAAAATAAATACGGCGGACGGCAACTTCTACAAACGTAAGTGTCATTTTTTATGAATCAGAACATCTTTGTAAAGATATTTTGAAGCAGGTTTATATCATAATATATATATATACTTATTATCATGTGATCATTTGGTCGATTTATTTATAGTTTTAAATATAAATGTACTAAATAGCGTTTTTATTCTCTCTTTATTCTCAATAAACATGACGAACAGTAATACACAATTCAGGACACATTACAGACGCGTGCAGGAAACATTTGGCTTTCCTTCACTCTTTGCTGATCTAGTGCGCTCGACTGCCGTGCACTACATAGGGGTCAGTGAACGAGTGGGCGCTTTCGGACTCAGCTAGTGTCTCAGTGTGCGCTAGAGCATGTGTGACAGATGTGTCGTGTGTATGAACCATATCTGCCATCCCGTCACATTTCCCTGGCCTGTACGATGTCGTGTACGTCAGCCACCGGAGAGGGCAGAAGGTCCACGTAATTGACGGGCTTCCTGCTGGGTTTGGACTTGAAACACTAAGCAGATGTTGCCTGGAGGAATTCACAAGATTTTCCAAAACATATACATTCCTCTCCTGCCCGGCCATCTCGGAACATTCCTCCCGAAACCAGGCGAACAGGAAATGAAAAAGATGAGATGAGGCACTTCCAACCGACACTTGTATGTTTTGTAGATATGACCATGGGCTAATCTGCCGGATTCAACAGATGTTTGCGTGACATTTATGATTGACTGTTTAAAGCGCGCCGTGATGCTTTCTAGATGCTCACTGGTTAGCACGGGTTCTTCTCTAATCTCGTACCAAAAGGCATTTTTCATCTCATGTCAGAAGATAAAACTATTGAAACTTGGCAGCGACTCGAATAAAAGGTTCTTAGTCAACTTTTTCTTTGAAGTCGATTCCCTTGAGGCGTTTGAAGCGCAAATCCAGCCCAACTCCGCGGGCTCAAAGCTAAAGCGGTTAGCTGGTGCAGAAACATTCTATTAGCGTGTCTCTAGAGCGCGCAATCCCACGAGTCTCTCTGTCGTCAGGTGTTTTCTCCGCCGGAGTCTGTCTAATCCACTTCCACTCATTAAGATTCTGCTATTGGCTGGTCTCTTTCATGGTTTCTTTGCTGAAGTGCAATTCAAACCTGTTCTTCAAAACTGCAACTGGAAATATTAGACTTTGAGACTCTTATTAAAGCATCTTGGATTCAGGACCTACAACTCATTTTTTTTTTTACCACAGTGGCTTAAGACAATTTACCAGTCGTGAATATTTGCGACGCTGTTTTTGCGAAAACAGGCACCAAAGCTTTTAGATGGCAATGCAAATTCACCGCTAAAACGGTTTAAAACGTTAATAAAGACAAGTAACAGTGTAGAGACGCTGAATAACATGATTAATTATAAGATAACATAGATTATTAATCCTTATTAAAGTTTCAAAAGTTGTTCAGTCACGAGCAGCGAGTCATTTTTTAACAGATGGAATATTAGGCTGTTGTCACTTTAAGAGCAGATCCAACGTACTGATGTCTTTCTTGACTGTTTATGCTTCGTCCATCTTCACAACACAAATGAAGATGTTTTTGATGAACTCCGACGGTTCAGTGAGTCTCTATTGACAGCAAGATAAGATACTAAAACATATTTAAAACAGGTCATGTGACCACAGTGGGTCAACCTTAATGTCATGAAGCGAAACAAAATAACGACTTTATTCAACAATATCTAGTGATTTCAAAACACTGATTCATGAAGCTTTACGAATCTTTTGTTTTGAATCAGTGGTTCTGATCTTGAAACTGTCAGTCATGTGAGTTCATGAAATTTAAAAACAAATGAAGCCTCGTTTACTGAAATCATGTGACTGGCAGTTTGAATTGAGTCTTTATTTTGTTACAACAGTATTCTCGTCGCTTCATGACATTAAGGTTGAACCACTGTAGTCACATGACCTGATTTAAATATGTTTTAGTATCTTATCTCGCTGTCAATAGAGACTCACTGAACCGTCAGATTTCATCAGAAATATCTTCATTTGTGTTCTGAAGATGATGAAGATCTTACGGGTGTAGAACCACATGAGGAAGAGGAATTAATGAATGAAAGTTCACTTTTGGGTGAACGAACACTTTAAGTGAACATAAACGGTCAAGAAAGACATCAGAATGTTGGATCTGTGCATCAGCTCTTAAAGTGACAGCAGCCTAATAATCATGATGGAGAGGAATTAAGGACTGAAGACAATTAAGACACAGCCGACTGCGTTTACTAGGATACTTGCCGGTTTTTTGGACATCATTTTGTGTGAATATCTTGCACTCGGGTATTTAAATGGGCAAGGCTTAAACTTCCACGACCCGTCAGCTGTCTGGAGAGTCGCTCACGTTCATGTCCTCACAACATTACATCGTTCGAGTTCATAAAAATGTGACCAGCCAGCTGGCGATTGACACCGCTTCACATCCTCGCCAACGCAGACTTCTTCTCACATTTGGCGCTTGGCGAGAGTTAAATTTAGACGCTAAATTGCTTGAGATTCGAACCCATAACCTACTATTCGGAGAATTGGGCGTTTGGGTATTTTGGCTTGGGCTGGTGAACAACCACTTAGCAACCACCTCGAGCACCCTAGCAACTGCGAAGCGACAGGAACACATTAGTATGCCTAGGAAATCACCACACATTTCCTTGAGTAAATGGAAAAAAAAAAATCTATTTTCTTTTCTTTATTACTCCCGCACACTCTCTTCATTTACATAATAACTTGGGGACTGATTAAAAAAAAAAAAAAAAATGTGTGTTTCCTGAGTCTTTCTCACATTAATCTTTTTGTTAGAAGTCCAAAATATAGAAAGGAATGTCTTATCTTTTTTTTTTTTTTCTTTTGTCAAGGCTGAATCCACATAACAAAGGAATTAAATTCAATGTTTACTACTCATCTAATCTATTTTCCTTTCTTTTTTCTTTTTTTTGCTCTTATGCTTTTTTTTTTTTGATCCTTAATGGCTTTATTGTGTAACTTTACGGGTCATAAAACTGCATTGCGCGCATCTGAATCGAAATAGGAAAAGCCGATGACGGGGTGTGTTCGCTGTGACATTACGTTATCAACCTCGCGCGCCGTAACCAGCACTTCTTTTGTCTAGATGTGACAGACAGTTTAATGATTTCTAAGGGGAGGCGGTTGGAAACATTACACCTTCTCTTTAGACGTCTCGGCCGTGGCATTGTCAGCCAGATAAGTGCCGGCGGCGGCTGTTCGGCTCCGTCTCAGCTACATTAACCTGCGTGTTTAGGTGGAGATGTTGGTTGGAATAATGGACTCTCGGCCGATTCTCCTAGTTCACCTCAAGCCTTCGGGACGTCCTCAGATATTAGTATATCAGAGAGCGATTTTCGCGTCTTGGGTTGATTTCCTCCGGCAAAGTCCTTTGGTGAAATTCTGTTTTAATGAAAGTGTGCCGCACCGAGCTGAAGCTCTTCTGTGCGATGCCTTGATGCAGTAATTAGGAGCGATGCTAAATGCAGTCTGGGACGGGGAGAGGCGCTCGTACGCCCCATCCTCTGCTGATTAGAGACCAGCCGAACAAAGCTCTTTTGTCTTCTTCGGGGCTGCGCATTCTGGCTCACAGTTGATCTGGGGTTGTTGAAACATCCTGTGGAATATATCATTTCGCTTGAACTAACGAGGGAAATGCACAAAGCGGGGCGAGAGTAGCGTGTCAGTCACTCCGGCTGAGAATTCTGGGAAGGGGATCTGATATTGAAAGCATCCTATTAAATGCTTCCCGGTGATTGATGGTTTGTCACATCGTTTCACAGTTTGCTCGAGTTCATGCAAGAACGGAAACACTAAATCAATTTACTCATTCAAGTTCAAACATAGAATAGTTTTCTGGAAGATGATCTAATTGCTCTTTTCTATACAGTGAAAGCGTGTTATTATTTTTTACATTTTTAAATTCGATTTTATGACACTTTTACAAGGATGTGTTGAGCTCAAAATCCCCCACAGATCATTTATTAGCGCTCGTCAAATTTGCGCCTATTTGGATATGAGCAAAAATATGTGCGTGTCGCTTTAAATGCAAATGAGCTGCTGCTCCAGAAGAGGGCGGAGCTTCAACAGCTCAACAACAACAAAGCTGGAGAATCTCACGCAGATAAAATGAGGAAAGTGTTCAAACGGATGGAGAGACTCAGGAAGACGTTTCTGAACGGTTCGTGGATAAATTGATGTCGTTGCGTTCAAGATATAGTTCATCTATAAATGAAAATTGTCATCATTTACTCACCCTCATCAAGTCTTAAAGTTTGTTTAATAAATACGATGTTGAATCAAATGTAACACTTCTTTCTAAAGCTACATTTTGTAAATGTCTATTTGATGCTTTTGTCATTTAACACAATAATGACTTTAAATGAACTTCTGGGGGTAAAAGCAGTCCGGCGTAAAATGACGGCATCGACAACACTCGACTACAACAACTCTTCCTCCTCTCTAAAGCAGCACAACAAAGGGGGCGGGGTTTATGTAAATTTTAGGGTTTGTGATGTCACTAACCCAGGAAGAAGCCGTTAGTTGTAGTCCTTAAAAAGTAGAAGAAAATATCTCTCTTTTCATTGAACTTTGAGTGTCGTCACTTCACAGATGTTGTTTCTGCTCAAACAGCAACATTACACACTAACTGAAGTTAAAGTCAAATCATAATCAACCACCCCTTTAAATTAAATTAAATTAAAACAAACACTAATAATATTATAAAAAAAGCATTTGAATAAAAAAAGAAAGTGAACACTGTAACCAAGTAAAAGTAGACACAGACTGTGACAATGCACATGAACAATGTCAAATTTTGACAAAATATGAACCGTATTCCAGGAAAAGATCAAAAAAATCGGTCATTATTCACAAGCAAGAACACTGATGTCAGATTTGCACACTAGAAAGTGTCAATAACTGGCACAATGTGTGCTGTTCCTCACAGAAAGATAGTAAACGACTTCAGAAGGCTTGAAATATAGTGGATAAATCGTATGGATTGTTTTTTTTTTATGCTGGTTTTGTGTTAAATCATATGATTTTCAGCAGCTTCTGGTCACAGTACGCTTTCACTGTGTTGAAATGAACACTTTGGACAGTCTTCAAAAACCCACAGAACATCATATGGGTCTGGAAGTGCGAATGATAACCGAATGTTGACCGTTACGCAGTTGTAGGTCCGTGTGTTGACAGACGGGCGGCGTGTGTGTGGATGTCAGCTGGTGGCCGGCTATGGACGGACATTCGAGCCCGTCTGTGGCCCGTTCCGTTTTCCCGTGTGAATAGCACCAGTGAAAGACGTGTTCCCCAGCGCAGGCACTGATACATTTGCCTTAAAGTCTCTCTTGACACTTTCACTTGTTTCTCTTTCTTGTTCTCTTGGTTCTCTTTCATGTGTTAAGTCCTTCCTCACCTCGAACTGAGTCTCGTACGGAAGCTTTCTGACATGTGATCTTTCATATAAAGCCGTCTGTGAACATTCAAAGTTGTGCAGTTTATTACATTTCAAGTATTTATCCAGGTCTAAAAACGTATATATTATACATGTTGCTGAGTAAAAAAAACATGCAAACTATTATTTGGCTAAACATCATTTCAATTTTGTACTATTAACTAAAACTCAATAAACTCCTTATTAGTTAGTAAGGTAGTAAAGTTTAGGATTAATGTGTGCAGAATAAGGCATTAATATGTGGATTATAATTACTAATAAACAGCCGATATCGTAGTAATATGAATGTTATAGTTCATTGAAACTAGTGCTGCAACGACGCGTCACACCGTTTACATTCATCTGGCGTAACGGCGGCTTCTGCTCCCGGGAACGGAGAAAGTTCCATTCCATCAGAAAAACCCAGACCACGATGATCAAAAGTGTGGGAATACTTTAAACAGAGGCCGAATAAAACGCTCCTTTGTTCCCTTCGCAGAACCGAAATGGCGTTCCACCTCTGGAATCGGATCTCTGACGAATTTTTGCGCACGCAAGATCATATTTTGAGCAAAAGAGCATTTCACACGCGTGAACTGAGTTGAGGAGAAAATCTTCGTCTCGCAAATAAGAAAATATTTCAAGCGAACGAAAATCAGTTTGGCGTTTCAAAGAAGTTTATTTGGACGTGCGCGGACGTTCTCTTTCGCACGAGCGAGGTTTGAGTCGCTCGCGCTCCTGATTCCCGCCCTGTGCGCTCGCGAAGTGTTACATTGTGCCAAAATTCTAGCCAATCAGAGATAAGGCTGCTGAATTCTGAAGTGACCGCGCAAGAGGAAAAACACACGGTTCAGGAGACGTTTGTTCAGTGGCTTGAACACGATCAGAGTTCCTTTAAGACTGTAGAGAAAGTCTTTGACACTCTTCATGTTAAAGTTCAAATGTCTTCCACTGGACGAACACACATGAGTGGCTTATTTTAATCAAAATCAAATCGTATTGTTACATAACGGCGTGTCCCAGTGTTTCTACACCTCAATGAACTGCTGAATTAGTTCTAAAATAAAACGTAATAAAAATAATCGTTAGAGTAGTCGACGAATCGGAAAAATAATCGTCAGATTAGTCGACTAATCTGGAAAAATAATCGTTAGATCAGCCGACCAATCGGAAAAATAATCGATAGATTAGTCGACAGGGAAAAAATAAATAAATAAATAAATAAAAAATCATTAGATTAGTCAGCAGGAAAAATAATCGATAGATTAGTCGACAGAAAATAAATAAATAATAAAAATAATCATTAGATTAGTCGACTAATCGAAAAATAATAGTTAGATTAGTCGGCAGGAAAAATAATCGATAGATTAGTCGGCAGGAAAAAAAAATTCGTTAGATTAGTCGACTAGCCGAAAAATAATGGTTAGATTAGTCGGCAGGAAAAAAAAATTCGTTAGATTAGTCGACTAGCCGAAAAATAATCGTTAGATTAGTCGGCAGGGGAAAAAAATTTGTTAGATTTGTCGACTAACCGAAAAATAATCGTTAGATTAGTCGGCTAATCGAAAAATAATCGTTAGATTAGTCGGCTAATCGAAAAATAATCGTTAGATTAGTCGGCTAATCGAAAAATAATCGTTAGATTAGTCGGCAGGAAAAATAACCGGTAGATTAGTCAACAGGAAAAAAAATAATTGTTAGATTAGTCGACTAATCGAAAAATAATCATTAGATTAGTCGACTAATCGAAAAATAATAGTTAGATTAGTCGGCAGGGAAAAAAAAAATTCATTAGATTAGTCGAGTAACCGAAAAATAATCGTTAGATTAGTCGGCAGGAAAAAAAAATTTGTTAGATTAGTCGAGTAACCGAAAAATAATCGTTAGATTAGTCGGCAGGAAAAAAAAATTCGTTAGATTGGTCGACTAACCGAAAAATAATCGTTAGATTAGTCGGCAGGAAAAATAACCGATAGATTAGTCAACAGGAAAAAAATAATTGTTAGATTAGTCGACAAACCGAAAAATAATCGTTAGATTAGTCGACTAATCGAAAAATAATAGTTAGATTAGTCGGCAGGAAAAAAAATCGATAGATTAGTCGGCAGAAAAAAAAAAAAATTGTTAGATTAGTCGACTAACCGAAAAATAATCGTTAGATTAGTCGGCAGAAAAAAAAAATTCATTAGATTAGTCGAGTAACCGAAAAATAATCGTTAGATTAGTCGGCAGGAAAAATAACCGATAGATTAGTCAACAGGAAAAAAAAATAATTGTTAGATTACTAATACTAATCGAAAAATAATCGTTAGATTAGTCGGCAGGAAAAATAATGGTTAGATTAGTCGGCAGAAAAAAAAAAAATTCGTTAGATTAGTCGACTAACCGAAAAATAATCGTTAGATTAGTCGGCAGGAAAAATAATCGATAGATTAGTCGGCAGGAAAAAATAAAATAAAAAAATATCGTTAGATTAATCGACAGAAAAAATAATCGATAGTTGCAGCTCTAATAGAAATGTTCATTTTTTTTTATTTATCATGTCAGGAAGGGTCTTTGAGAAGCCGAAATTCTTTATAGATTTCCAATTGTTGGTAAAACATAATTATGCATGTTATTTTCCCTCTAAAAATGTCTAGTGTCAGTGTGATCTAGAGCACAACCGAAGTAAAAATCCTCCTTTTTGCAGTAAATTGATCCGTGACTCCCGTCGTGCGCTGTTTGTGACAGCTGTTCGTCATCAGAGCCTCTTTCACCTTGCGTTCGCATGCCGTCCAGAAGCGTAAGTGTATTAGTGTGTGTGTGTTTGCGATACCGCAGGGTAGTTATGCAGAAATACGTCTCACTTTGTATCTCTGGTCTTGAATTTTATTGCCCATTTCCGGCAGTTATAGCCAATCTCTTCGGTTAACGCTCATTGTCAAATGACAAACAGCATAAGGGGGTTTTTCTGCAGCCATTCCAATGATTTTATCTGGCGGATATTTCATCTGCTGGCTGGTTTTTCTGTGGACTACATTAGCTTTTCCCCCACAGTCTGTGAGGAAACGAGGGGCGGGAGAGAAACCACCTGCTCCAGGATTCTCTGGTCGTGTCATTCTTGAGGAAAATTTTGTTTTATTCATCAAAATATTGTCTCTCAGCTGACTCTAAATGAATAAATTACATTGTTGGGCACAGATGTTTCTGTTTATGTCTTGGCAGAGCAGTCGACTTTCATTATTGTTCAATTTGAATGTTGGTATTTTTCCTGGAAGCGTTTTTGATTGCTTACTGACTGGAACATTAGAGAGTTATGTCGATCCATACGCTGTTTTGATAAGCTGTTTTTCACTTAATTTTAGGTGTATGTGTGCGTTCTGATTTGGAAGGACAAAACTGGCTCCGACTTTCACCGTGTCCTGTAAACAAACACATCAAACGTAAAGTTGTGTAAAAAAAGTTTGGCCTCCCGGTGTTTCTTCTCCTGGAAGACTTTTAACACATTTCATGCTTTGTGAAATGATTGTCATGTTCATGCATATGCATGTGATGCCAGAGAAATGTCAGCGGAGACTGTGGTTGTGTTTTAAGCAAAACGAGGTCCTTCTACGTTCACGTCTCTGGTAATTTTTGGCGGCTATCCGTGCATCACTCCTCATTGAGTATCGTTCCCAAGCGGCTTTACGGAAAGTGCTTTAATATCCCAAATACATAAATCCTACTGAATAATATAAATAGAATTTTAGGGCTGCCCCGGCTAAAGCTCAACTGTTCATTGAAGCAAATTAATCAGTGGAGAAATACTAAAATATAACATCAAACATTGCAGATAAGAACGCATACCAAAAATCCTATAATATAAAAATAAGCCTAAAAAAAATACATTTAATGAAAATATTTTTAAAATGCAGGCCATAAATTTTAATTATTTACAAATAAATAAATATACTGCCAATTTATGTGCATTCATGTTTGTTTGTTTTGTCTGCGAACAAACGACTGATTAAAATAATAAATCTGGCCCACACTAAAAGATACTTATTTCTTACAAAATCTCTGACGATCAAACGTGACTTCTAGAGTAAACAAACCCAGTGGAGGACGGGCATGAAGAAAAGGCGATGTTTGCGCCGATAGCCTCGTGGGCAGCACCGGGCGACCCGAGTTCCAGTCCCGGCTCACGAACCTTTCCCGATCCTGTCCCTCTCTCCCTCTCCCACTTCACATCCTATCGAAATAAACACCAGAAATAAATCTTTTGAAGAAGAAGAAAGGGCGATAATAGTGTCTGGACTGCTTTTTACAGAAAAAAATCACAGTGGAAAAAGAGAAGAAGATCGTAAGTTCCGTCAGTTCGCTTTCTGATTGGGTGTTGTTTCGTTCCCGTGACAATCCACAGAGCGCGTGCGCGTTTGCCCTCGGGTTCCCGTAAACATTTACGGACATTCACGATTTGAGATCAGTGCAGCGTTCAGATTCAGTCTCTCTTCCCACACCTCACACTATCTGAGAAGATCCTCTACAGAACCATCAAGATAATCAGAACTTCTAGGATTGTTGGAAGGCGAGAATTGGGCCCAAAATCAGCCCGATTATCTCGTAGTGTTTGAGACCGCTTCTTCTCAGCCCGATAGAATAGTATCATTCGTATAAACTTACTCGGATTACTTTATCTTCACCGCTCCAGTACGGACAGAAGGAAAGAGTTCCAGGAGTTTTAATTGCAGAAATGTGAAAATTGTATTTTCGTTAAAGCACCCGTTTATGATTTGAGCTAAATCATCCTCAGGATCATTTCCCAGGCGGATGAGCTCCTGATATCCCTGTGCGTATCATGCGGATGTTCGCTTGCGTATTGCGATCGAAGTTTGATCGGTTTTGAGTTTCCACAGACGGGGTCAGTGAGCGAGTACGTCGATATCTTTGTAAACGCCGTGTATTTAAATGCTTTTCTTGTACTTTAGCGGTAATTGCTTTATTGCATTTAAGATTTTTGCTTGAATATGTTTTCTGCGGTAACCGGAATCGACGTTGTGCCACCGATGCCGTCAATAAACCGTAACTGTTTTGAACCTGGAACGGTCCTTTATGAAATCATTTAATATTACGCTGTTAATTAAGATATCGATTCAAATGTAAGCCGTGAAATCAATCCTGGAGGGATGGAGGCAGTGAAGCGTCTCTCTGTCGACTGCAGCTGGCAGTGAAGAGGAGGAGGAGGAGGAAGAGCTGTTATTTGCAGCACATTTGTGGATGGTGACCGCAGTGCTAATGGTCTGCGGCCGCTGCAAATGTGACTCTCAGCGTGTCTCCACCTCAGTTTAAATTGTAATTCGAGTTTAAATGTAGCAAAGCAAACTGTATTTTTTTTTTTTTTTTTACTAAAAAAGACAAACTTTAAATGTTTGTGACAAAATAAACGACAGCCTTGTCAGCAGTTTTATAGACGAATCACGGTCCTGATTTTGTCTCTTGGTCCAGTCTGGCCAGTGGTCAAAAAAGTTACTTGCCACACCACAAACTGAAAAATAATAAATAAATACAATGCAATAAAATAGGCTTAGTTATGTTTTTGATCAAATAAGGTTATAACACCAAAAAACTATTAGCCTAATTTTGTAAGTATTATTAAAGACAAGATATCGAGACAATAACAAATGATCAAATAACGAGCAAAACCGCAAATAAATACAAAAACTATTAAAAAAGCATGGCGTTTCATGTTTTTCAGGTCTAAAAGTCGTTTTCAGGTGCAGACGTTGAATAATCAAACGTGAAATAACACTGCACAGTAAAAATGAAATGTACATTAATCCTCATTAAAGTTACAAAAGTTCAAAAGTCTGTCCTTTGTAGTTTGATTAACATTAAAGACAGACGTCAGCGGGTTTATTAGGCGGCACGGCGCGCGGATCCAATGTACTGTTACGCGTGTTTTCTTTCTCAACTGTTTACGTTCACTTCAAACTGTGTTTTCGTGAACGCTCAACATGACGGGCATAATATTGTGTGAATATGTCCGCTCAAGCGCGAGCCGTCTGATTGGCCGCTTTAATAGCACATTTCCGACATTCACTCAAACATTCTTCAAATCAAAAGTTGTTGGAGATCATCACACAGTTGTTTTGGGGTTTTTTCACCCATTTTGAAGACGTTCCAACAATAGGTTGTACTTTCTTTCACAGATAGGAGTGTCGTTGGAAGGTCGTGTCTGTGGAGATCGACCTTTTGGCTTGAGAGAATGTCATGTGATGCTTCTCTCTCTCTCAGACCGCCTCGAATAATGACTTCACTCATTTACAGGGCCTCTCGGCTCTGGGTTCTTTGAGATGGGTCAAATGAAGGTCAGTTTAGAGGGAGGATTAAGCGTGGGGAAAGGCCGGTAATGGGAATGGCACTCGTGCTTCGGGCAAGCTCGCTGCGTATCCTTTATGCACCGCGTGAGCCGCGAATGCACCGATCTCCAGACGACTAACATCTCTGCGCGTCTGTCTCGGTCTCATTCTGTCATGAAGGAAGCGCGTCTCTGAAAGTCCCAACCTAAGGCACGTTTCAGCTCTTGAGTGCTCTTGAGAAGGATCGTCGGTTAATTCAGACTCTGTCCTAGTTTGAGAGCACCAGCGAGGGAAGGAGCCGCGGGCGTACACGGAGAGCCCGGTAACGTGCACGGAGTCCCAATTGTAACCTCCAATCTCTGGTTGCCACAACCGCTCAAATCAGCTCCTTGACACAGCGCCGCCATTTACATACATGGATTTGAGGGTTTTTCTGCTTTGGAGGTTGAGAGAGAGAGAGAGAGAGAGAGAAAACCCTCTGGCTTTAGACTTTGAAAAGATCTCTGGCCTTCGTGCATTTGATCTCGAATTTTCCTTTCTTTTTATCCGCAAACTATTCCCGGGATGAGTGAGGAAACCTCTGCCATGAAATTTTTTACTCGTCTCGTCATAATCAGGATTCTCGGGGCCAAACGAAGATGTCAGCAGTGGCCGGGGGGAGCGAGAGCAGAGCGAATGGACTTTGGGTTTTCTCCTCCGGTCATCTCTCTTTCTTTCCCGGCGCTGTTCTCTAAAGACATGCAGCTCTTCCCGCTCCGCCTCGAGTCACACATTCGACTCGTTCCCTCTGCTCTTTGCGTTCGCTCGCTCTCTCTCTCGAATTTTTCCGTCATCTTCCTTGTCTTGTATTTCCCCCTCAAGCATTGTCCCACTATGAATATAAATAAGGCAGAGAATATTAACAGTCCCTCTGTTCTCTCATCCTCTCAAGCTTGACTAAAATAGATGTTTACATGGGCTCACAAATTTAGCATGAGAGTGAAGAATATGAGGGATTTTTAACAGTAAATGCTCGGCTGGCTTCCACTTTTAGAGCGCGCAGGTCGATTTGCATGTTAATATTCACCTCGCCGTGATGAGTCCCACAATACGGCTCTGAAAGCGATGCCGCCGTCTATTGTGAGGGAAAAACCCTCAGCCTTCGGTTGATAACGGCGCATGGAGTGTATCTCGCTCGCCGCTCTTTACAGTCAATCGCCTTCACTCGTGTAGCTCATATCAGGGCTTCTTTTCAGTCTCAAAATCAATGCAAAAGTCCTTTTCTGTGAGCGTTCGCCATGGGAGAGCAGATCAATGGGCACATCCACCTTGTTACTGTGGGATGAAGTCCACATCAAGTCACAGAACCTTTCTACACTCCAAAAAGAGCTGCAATTAAAAACCAAATCAAAACAAGTTGGGTTGAAAATGGACAAACCCAATGATTGGGTTGTTTTAACCCAGCGATTGGGTTATTTTTGACACAGGTATTGGATTGTTTTAACCCAGGGATTGGGTTATTTTGACACAGGTATTGGTTTGTTTTAACCCAGCAATTGGGTTATTTTGACACAGGTATTGGTTTGTTTTAACCCAGCGATTGGGTTATTTTTGACACAGGTATTGGATTGTTTTAACCCAGCGATTGGGTTATTTTGACACAGGTATTGGATTGTTTTAACCCAGTGATTGGGTTATTTTGACACAGGTATTGGTTTGTTTTAACCCAGTGATTGGGTTATTTTGACACAGGTATTGGATTGTTTTAACCCAGCGATTGGGTTATTTTGACACAGGTATTGGTTTGTTTTAACCCAGTGATTGGGTTATTTTGACACAGGTATTGGTTTGTTTTAACCCAGTGATTGGGTTATTTTGACACAGGTATTGGATTGTTTTAACCCAGCGATTGGGGTATTTTGACACAGGTATTGGTTTGTTTTAACCCAGTGATTGGGTTATTTTGACACAGGTATTGGATTGTTTTAACCCAGCGATTGGGTTATTTTGACACAGGTATTGGTTTGTTTTAACCCAGTGATTGGGTTATTTTGACACAGGTATTGGTTTGTTTTAACCCAGCGATTGGGTTATTTTGACACAGGTATTGGATTGTTTTAACCCAGCGATTGGGTTATTTTGACACAGGTATTGGATTGTTTTAACCCAGTGATTGGGTTATTTTGACACAGGTATTGGATTGTTTTAACCCAGTGATTGGGTTATTTTGACACAGGTATTGGTTTGTTTTAACCCAGTGATTGGGTTATTTTGATACAGCAATTGGTTTGTTTTAACCCAGCGATTGTTTTAACCCAGCGATTGGGTTATTTTGACACAGGTATTGGTTTGTTTTAACCCAGCGATTGGGTTATTTTTGACACAGGTATTGGATTGTTTTAACTCAGTGATTGGGTTATTTTGACACAGGTATTGGTTTGTTTTAACCCAGCGATTGGGTTATTTTTGACACAGGTATTGGATTGTTTTAACCCAGCGATTGGGTTATTTTGACACAGGTATTGGATTGTTTTAACCCAGTGATTGGGTTATTTTGACACAGGTATTGGTTTGTTTTAACCCAGTGATTGGGTTATTTTGACACAGGTATTGGATTGTTTTAACCCAGCGATTGGGTTATTTTGACACAGGTATTGGTTTGTTTTAACCCAGTGATTGGGTTATTTTGACACAGGTATTGGATTGTTTTAACCCAGTGATTGGGTTATTTTGACACAGGTATTGGTTTGTTTTAACCCAGTGATTGGGTTATTTTGACACTGGTATTGGATTGTTTTAACCCAGCGATTGGGGTATTTTGACACAGGTATTGGTTTGTTTTAACCCAGTGATTGGGTTATTTTGACACCGAGATTGGTTTGTTTTAACTCATGGATTGTGTTGTTTTAACCCAGCGATTTTTTTTAACCCAGCGATTGGGTTATTTTGACACCGAGATTGGTTTGTTTTAACTCATGAATAGTGTTGTTTTAACCCAGCGATTGGGTTAAATGTTTGCCCAACCAGTTTTATTTAACTCAACTATTGTTTAAAGGACTGTTTCTTGCTTAAAATGAACCCAAATTATGTTGGAAATGAACATTTATTAATGAGTTTAATGAATAATAATTAACCAAAAAACATTTATTAAATCGTGTATTAATAATGTTCACCTATTGATTATTATTGTTGTCTCTAGTTATGATGCGTCTGATTTTTAATGTCCAACATATTTTGGGTTCATTTTAATCCAGACATTTTTAAACAATAGTTGGGTAAAATCAAACTACCAGCATGTTGGGCAAATATTTAACCCAGTCACTGAATGGGTTTGTCCATTTTCAACCCAACTTGGGGTGTTTTTAACCCAGCATTTTTATAATTGTGTTTAATTCCATTCAGTTGAATCCCTGTTTCCACCTCTGCGACACAAATAAAAGCCATGTTTTTGGTGGAGTCGTTCATTTGTTCCACTACTTCCAATGCATCATGGGTCCCACAGCCGCTGTCTCTCTGCCCTCTTCATTAGTTCTACTTCCTCTCGCAGAGACCGGAGCCTGTGTGATTAAACGCACTTTCCGAGGCTTTTTTTTTCCCCGAGAACAGCTCCGTCTCCCTCCCTGTATGTTTTTTTGAGGCATGTGCATTTGTATTTGTTTTGGCTTTTGTTGGTCCCCAAACCACAAACCTCAGCATTTATCTCGCTGTCCTGTGACATTAGAGAGCGGTGAGAGTTTGGGCCTCTTTGTTGTCGTCGTCAGGTTTCAGCTCTCTCAGGCTGCCGGGGAACAGACTGCAAAAGGCGATCGTAATCACTTTCTAGCGTTGCGCTCTGAATTTGTATAAAGACATCGCGAGCTTGGCAACTGAAACTGACGTGCGAGTAATATCTGGTATGCGCTCTCTATCTGTCTGTGTTTGGTTTCAGAGTTATCTCACTGTTTGTTCATGCTTGGAATGCAGTTGCGAGACATCACTGCAGGATGAGACTCAAGAATGTTGTCCTCGTGCAGGAGACATGTGTTTAAATAGGATTCATTATCTTGCTTGCGCAGAATCCTCGAGGCATGACCTGCAACTTTTGCTCTGTGAGCAGCACCAAAGCTGGTTTCCAGAGACGAGGGTTTTCAAATTGGGATGCGAGAGGATTTGTGGACATTTTTTAGAGGAAAGGGAGAAAAGAAAGATGCTGAAAAATACAATTTTGCATTGATGAAATAATGCTGGGTTAAAAACAACCCAAGTTAGGTTGAAAAGATTGGGTTGTTTTGACCCAGCTATTGGGTCGTTTTAACCCAGCAATTACGTTGTTTTGACCCAGCGAGCCAGTGATTGGGCTGTTTTGACCCGGTGATTGGTTTGTTTTGACCCAGCGAGCAAGAGATTGGGCTGTTTTGATCCAGCTATTGGGTTGTTTTGACCCGGTGATTTGGTTGTTTTGACCCGGCGATTGGGTTGTTTTGACCTGGCGATTGGGTCGTTTTAACCCAGCAATTACGTTGTTTTGACCCAGCGAGCCAGTGATTGGGCTGTTTTGACCCGGTGATTGGGTTGTTTTGACCCGGTGATTGGGTTGTTTTGACCCAGCGAGCAAGAGATTGGGTTGTTTTGATCCGGTGATTGGGTTGTTTTGAACCAGCGAGCAAGAGATTGGGCTGTTTTGATCCAGCTATTGGGTTGTTTTGACCCGGCAATTGGTTTGTTTTGACCCAGCGAGCAAGAGATTGGGCTGTTTTGATCCAGCTATTGGGTTGTTTTGACCCGGCGATTGGGTTGTTTTGACCTGGCGATTGGGTCGTTTTAACCCAGCAATTACGTTGTTTTGACCCAGCGAGCCAGTAATTGGGCTGTTTTGACCCGGTGATTGGGTTGTTTTGACCTGGCGATTGGGTTGTTTTGACCCGGCGATTGGGTTGTTTTGACCCGGCGATTGGGTTGTTTTCACCTGGCAATTGGGTGGTTTTGAACCAGCGAGCCAGTGTTTGGAACTGTTCTGACCCGATGATTGTTTTTTTTTGACCCAGCGACCCAGTGTTTGGGCGGTTTTGACCCAGCGACTGGGTTGTTTTGACGTGGCGATTGGGTTGTTTTGACCCGGCGATTGGGTTGTTTTGACCCAGCGAGCAAGAGATTGGGCTGTTTTGACCCAGCGAGCAAGAGATTGGGCTGTTTTGATCCAGCTATTGGGTTGTTTTGACCCGGCGATTGGATTGTTTTGACCCGGCGATTGGGTGGTTTTGAACCAGCGAGCCAGTGTTTGGAACTGTTCTGACCCAGTGATTGTTTTTTTTTCGACCCAGCGACCCAGTGTTTGGGCTGTTTTGACCCAGTGACTGGGTTGTTTTGACGTGGCGATTGGGTTGTTTTGACCCGGCGATTGGGTTGTTTTGACCCGGCAATTGGGTGGTTTTGAACCAGCGATCGGTTTGTTTCGACCCAGAGATTGTGCTGTTTAACCCAGCTGATGGGTTAAATATTGGTGCTGAGTAGTTTTACCTCAACTATTGTTTAAAAATTACTACATGTCCTGCCTAAAATGAAGCCAAAATAGATTGGAAATGAAACACGTCATTACCATCATTTGTAAACAATAGTTGCGTGTGTGTGAATGGATCTTTGCATGTGTTTCTTTATATCGATGGCAAACACTCATGCAGGAACTAACATAAAAGCTGCCCAAATCTCACACTTTAATTGCACCAATTATGTATCATATGTGACTAATTTCCTAGAAGGCACACATAGCCTTTCATATTAATGTCTTCACATTAACCCAAGGCTTCCTCACCTGGAAAATCCGATCAGAATCGGTGCGTGCCCAAAGGCTGGATCCCATTCTTCCAGCTTTGTAATAATTCCCCCTAATGGTTCAATTATTTCCCCCTTCCCTAAACCCTCATTAACCCTTGAGAGAGTCAGGACCTCCCCTCCCCTCCCCTCCCCTTAAACCCAAGCCTTTAGGAGCGGAGTCTTGAGAGGGAGAACAGGATTTAGGGATGATTGTTCAGGCTTGTAAGGAATGGGACTCTCGAGAGAAACCCAGAGATGTTGATTAGGCGCAGACGCGCGGGGTTAAATCCCTATCGGAGCGAGAGCGCGCACCTGAAAGACGCCGGCTGATTGGAGCAAGTAAGGTCTGGAGGAGTCATAGTTGAGGACGCTGTCAGAAGCTCTCAGCTTGTTGCCCATCAAGAAGATGACGTGAGGATAAGGAAAGAGCTCTTAAAGGCTCAAGCAGAGCACAGGGGCTCCCCTCAGGGGGATCCACACCACCATCTGAGCCTGGCTCCGGATCCAGCCTTCTCTTGTCTTTTTTTTTTCTCCTTTATCCGTGAGATGGCCGTTCTGGCGGGAAGGAGAGCCAAGCTGACAGCTGCATTTATGCTGGAATTCCTCCGCATCTAAACAGGGGCGTCCGAGGAGAGTGTCTGCGATGTGTATGTGCGTGTGTTGATGCTCACTGGCAGGCCGGAGGGTAGAAGGTCACAAAGCTTAAGGATAAAATAGAAAACGGCCCCCTAAGCTGGTTTACGTTTCAGTGGAGAGAATCTGCCTGTCAGGGTCTGTCAAATCACTGGGATTGTCATATGATGATGCAAAGACTTTGCTCTGCCATTTTCTTCCACTGTTCTTGCCTTTCATTCTTAATCTCTCTCTGTGTCTCAGTCAAGAAAGCGGCCCCACATTGATTGACAAAGCATCGGTTTGTCCACATTATGCAATTAAAGCGATCTTTAATGGTCTTTATCTCTAAGTTTGCTCTGTTTCTATCATCACTTCTGCCGATGCTTCTTTACTTCTCTTCTCCGTGCTGATGGTGTTTCCTCCATCACTCCAGACACAATATTAGTGATGATCGAGTGATTCTGATTCATTCTCTCGGTGTCCGTGTGCTTGTGCGCATATATACTATGGTGTTGTACTCGATTGACTTTTATTCATTGTCAGGATATGAACTTTCACTAGTTATAATGTTCATTCTTCATATCAGGAATTAGATTTCCACTAGTAACAAAGTTTATTCTTGATATCAACAATTGAATTTCCACTAGTAAAAACTATCATTCTTGAAATCAACAATTGTATTTTCACTAGTGAAATCTCGCCATAGGCTGCCATTCAAATTCAGTTGTTGATCTCAAGAATTCATTTCTTACTAGTTGAAATTCCAGTTTCACAAATAACAATGTAACAATGTCTGATACCAACAATTACATTGTTACTAGTGCAAATGTCTATTCTTGTTATCAACAACTGAATTTCTACTAGTAAAAATGTTCATTTCTGATGTCATGAATGTGATTGTAACTAGTAAGAAAGCCGTTTTAGAAATCAGAAATGATCTTGATATCAGGAATTCATTTCAGAAATCAGAAATGAACATTTTTACTAGTAGAAATTCAGTTGTTGATTTCAAGAATAGGCATTTGCACTAGTAACAATCTAATTCCTGATATCAAGAATGAACATTTTAACCAGAGAAAGTTCATATCCTGACAATGAATAAAAGTGAAAACGGACACATCCGTCTGTCATTTGTTCATTTCATGTTCCATTCTAAATCTATGGATATAATGGCGATGTGAAGTCCCGTGTGTGATCGTGTGTGTCGTCGTGATCAGTTTGGTCTCGTGTTAGTGCATCACTGTCGTGAGGAAGAGGAGCGCGGCGTTCTCCCGCTGTTTGTCCTGCGCTCAGATCCAGTTCAGTCTTACCTGTCCGTGTCCCCCGGGGTCTAAGCCACAGTCCTCAGCGGTGTGACCTTTCATCACTCTAACCTTAATCTCTTGATTTTGCCCGTCCCGCTGCTCATCTCCGCCGTCCTGCCCGCAGGCCCATATGCACACTGGCACGGTCCTGTTTCTCTAAAATCAGCTTTTCCCCCAGAGTTCGTTGCTTTGCGTCAGAGATGCAGGGTGTGTTGATGACACCGTCATATTTCTAAAAGGTTCCTAAAAAGTATAAAGAATATTTTAATAATTGCACTTTTGACTTCCATTACTGTGCAAAAACACCGCAGACAGACTTTATTGATCCGAGGGGGGAATTAAGATTGAAAGACTAAGCTGGTGCGCTCGAGATTGCTGCCGTTTTGCTGACTGTGTTATCTGGCATCAATAACATTAGCCGGAGGAATTGTTGTTGGCTTTATGAACTAATCCCCTTAGATGAAACCAACTTATCTTCTCCCAGAATTCCACTTCCTGCTGAGGTTCTGCGAGTTCCTGTAATTCCTATTCAAGTTTCAGTGCCAGTTAAAATTTCAATGAATGAATTGAAAGGTAGCTAAAGCTTAAATTCTAAAGGTGCGTCCCAATTCGCGTACTTATGACGTTTTGTAGTATAAGCGGCGCTGGGTGTGTTACTTTTAAAATGTGTTTCACTACAGATTACAAAATACATGCTTTAAAAAGTCATTTGTAACGTATTTCGTTACATTACTCAAGTTTAGTCACTTCATCTAAATACTTTAGAATACTTTGGAATACTAATAAGTGTGAAACAAACACAAAAAAGGTCATTGAGAGTTTTTATCTCACAATTCTGACTTTTTCCCTCAGAATTGAGTGATATAAAGTTGCAATTGTGAGTTATAAAGTCAGAATTATGAGACATAAACTCACAATATTGAGAAAAGTCCGAATTATGAGATATAAACTCACAATATTGAGAAAAGTCCGAATTATGAGATATAAACTCACAATATTGAGAAAAGTCAGAAATATGAGATATAAACTCACATACTATATTCACAATTGCAAGAAAAAAAGTCAGTATTGTCAGTTTAAATCCCGCAATTGTGAGAAAAAGAAGTCAGAATTGTGAAACACAAACTCACAATTGTGAGAGAAAAAACAAATAGTGAGAAAAAGTCACAGTGACGAGTGAATAATAAAATGACTCAGAAAACATGAAAACAGTGGAAAACATGAAACTGAACTCGTCTTTTTCAGACGGTCAGAGTCAGAGAATCACCAATCGCTGTTTAAATGACATTAAAACTCAAAGTAATCACTTTGGTAATCTAAAACACTTTTCAGATGGAACTGTAATCTGATTACCACCCATATAAAATGAAATACAGTCACTCAAATGTTGTATTTTAAATACGTCACTTGTATTTCGTTACTCCTCAACCCTGAGTATAAATAGTGCGAGTTATTGTGTTCACACTGACAATCCCACAAAGAAGAAGTACACTTTAAATACCCGGATGATGCACTTAATGACCAGCTTTAATTACGTAGAGATGGGAAGGGGATAACAGAGAAAATAACCTTATATAATTCATATACAACACGGTTGACTGTATAGTGCATGAGTGCATAGTGAGTCATTTGGGACACAACTTAAATTTTAGTCATATCCGTCAATTGTAGTGTTGTCAGAAATATCTATATTTCGATACTGAAATGTCTGGGATTGACACACACTCCTCCTCTCGCTCACTCGTCTCAATCGCTCTGGTTGAATAGTGCTTGTATTGCACACAATTGTCGTCAGTCCTGCACATGACACGCACAACACCCATCTATAAGCGTCGCACGCATAAAGCCGTCTCTCAAACAGCTCACCAGTACCACATTTTTGTTCCTTATTGTGCTTAAACAGCCAAATACGCAAAAAAGTTAGGTCAAAATGTCCATCTTGCAGAGAATTCAGATAAACACAGTCAGTTCTGGAACGCAAATATGTGAAACATGTTGTGTAACAGTATATTGGATCCGTGCATACGCTCTTAAAGTGACAGTACCTAATAAACCTGCTGTCGTCGGTCGATCAATCAAAGAACAAAAGAGAAAATCACTCGCTGCTCTTGACTGAGTAACTTTTGTGTCTGTCATGAATTTTTACCATGAGTGTTATCGATCGCTTTCATTTCTGCGGTATTTTTACCTGAACACTACTGTTAGACCCACCTGAAAAGTGTTTATTATTTCATTTGTCTCTCGATTCTGTTGTATTTATTTGTGCTGTTTACCTATCTTTGATTTTTATAGTTCAACGCTTCAAATAAAGCCTGTGCTTGTCTGTATGTTACAACGAAATCTTGCAAATGATCAAAAAAGTATGTCGTTGCAGTTTTCCCCGTGGTATCAAATATCGATATTTTTCATGCCGTTGTAGCTGGAAATTCATGACAACACCACTCGATTGTATTATCAAGACTTTTCCTGTCAGAAAGCAGCGACTTATCATAACTAAACAGCCTACACTATGATCTGGCCATGTTTGCTCTTTCTAAATAGCAGAAGAAATGTGGCGACAGGAAGGTATGGGCTTCCATCAGGAAGTGAAGCAGCTAAATAGCTTGAGAGAATGAGTTCAGAGAGCCGATTTGAAGCACATACTTTGTCCTCTAGTGTTGTGTTTCAGCACACGGTGAGGATTGGCCACCTTGTGACTTCTAAACCACCAATCTCCAATAGACGGAGTTCTTATGTTCTGTAAGTCCGTGGTTTTCCGTCCAGATTTGCGCATTTTGTATGTCTGGCAAATTAAGTTCCAGTTCATTGAGCTCTTTCCTACTGAGCTGATGATCTGAATCAGGTGTTTTTAATAAGAGGTCCTGTTTCCTCCTGGTGTTCAGATGTTTTGGTCGATCGGATCACCAGTAGACGAGGGAGACTCGTTCCCGTTCACTCCTGGTCTCTTCTGTCCTGATTTCTTCGGTCTATAGGAGGGTAAATGCATGTTTTTTTCAGATATTTTGATCTAATGGACATGTGAACGCACCCGGAGAGGACGGAAAAACACTCGGAAAGCATCAGCTTTAGTGTTAGAAATCAGGAACGGTGAAGAACTTTGGTGCGTGTTTCACCTTCAAACTCGGGTCTTCATTCGACAACGTTTCAATCCGTCTGGCTGGAGCTCTTCCCGTAATGCAGACGGTCTGTTTGAACACGTTCCACCACATGACACGACCAAAACAACGTGTTTTCAACTCAAAACCTTTGACGCAGTCATCCAATCGTGATCCGATCGAGCAAAACGCATGTTAATATCAGGAGTAATGCGTGGATTTTAGTGGGAGAGAGGGAACAGCTGCTCTAGATGTCCGTGTGTTTACCGCCGTAACTCAATGAAAAGTTTGTCTTTTCCCCGAAAGCTCATTACGTCAGTGACTCATTATTAGCCCGTTATTCTCTCGGACTCGCAGTAATGTTTGAAAAGTGGGTCATTGCAGACGGTAGGATAGTCTATTCAAACAAAGCAGGTAATGCAGAGCGAGTCACAAAAGGACCAGCGGAACCGAGGTGTCGGGGCCCCCGGGTCGGTTCTGTTCTCCTCTGGCAGTGTGGTCTCGGATTAATGCAGCTTGCTACAATGGGCCTCTTTCACCCACAGCTGTGTCGGAGCTCATTCACTCTCATAATGAGCCCTCTGTGCGTCAGGAATATCTCACAATGTTTTTGCGCGCTCGAACAATATTTGGTCACGTACCGTTGCATGACACTGTCGCAGAGGGAAACGCATTTGTGTGCGTTTTGATGTTGTAAGCGGCCTCGCCTTGATGCTAGTTTGGCAGCAGCTACCCAGACACGCTCTTGCACTCTTCCTCCTCAATTATACATGCAAATCGTTGTCAGAGAAACTCCCAGATGCCCAAATGCCTGCCGAAGTTTGATGTTAACTAGGAGATGAGATGAGGTGGCACAGGATTTTGGATCCACTTTTTTTTTTTTTTTACCAAAATTACAGTATAATACAAATGTGTAATACATCCATCATTCACTCATCCTCAAGTTGCTCCAAACCTTCATGACTTTCTTTATTCTTTAAGACGATATTTTGAAAGATATCTGTTGAAATCAATAAGCTCCAGTGGCTGTCAGCGATTATTTTGGTAATCGAGTAATTGGTCGATTATTTGACGATCGATCGAGCAACCGGTCGATTATTTGACAATTGAACGAGTAATTGGTCCATTATTTGACGGTTGATTGAGTAATTGGTCCATTATTTGATGATTGATTGAGTTATTGGTCGATTATTTGACGATTGAACGAGTAATTGGTCGATTATTTGACAATTGAACGAGTAATTGGTCCATTATTTGACAATTGAACGAGTAATTGGTCCATTATTTGACAATTGAATGAGTAATTGGTCCATTATTTGACGGTTGATTGAGTAATTGGTCGATTATTTGATGATTGATTGAGTTATTGGTCGATTATTTGACGATTGAACGAGTAATTGGTCCATTATTTGACGGTTGATTGAGTAATTGGTCGATTATTTGATGATTGATTGAGTTATTGGTCGATTATTTGACGATTGAACGAGTAATTGGTCCATTATTTGACAATTGAACGAGTAATTGGTCGGTTATTTGACAATTGAACGAGTAATTGGTCGATTATTTGACGATTGAATGAGTAATTGGTCGATTATTTGATGATCGATCGAGCAACCGGTCGATTATTTGACAATTGAACGAGTAATTGGTCGATTATTTGACAATTGAACGAGTAATTGGTCCATTATTTGACGGTTGATTGAGTAATTGGTCGATTATTTGATGATTGATTGAGTAATTGGTCCATTATTTGACAATTGAACGAGTAATTGGTCCATTATTTGACAATTGAACGAGTAATTGGTCGATTATTTGACGGTTGATTGAGTAATTGGTCGATTATTTGACGATTGATCGAGTAATTGGTCGATTATTTGACAATTGAACGAGTAATTGGTCGATTATTTGACGGTTGATTGAGTAATTGGTCGATTATTTGATGATTGATTGAGTTATTGGTCGATTATTTGACGATTGAACGAGTAATTGGTCCATTATTTGACAATTGAACGAGTAATTGGTCGGTTATTTGACAATTGAACGAGTAATTGGTCGATTATTTGACGATTGAACGAGTAATTGGTCGATTATTTGATGATCGATCGAGCAACCGGTCGATTATTTGACAATTGAACGAGTAATTGGTCGATTATTTGACAATTGAACGAGTAATTGGTCCATTATTTGACGGTTGATTGAGTAATTGGTCGATTATTTGATGATTGATTGAGTAATTGGTCCATTATTTGACAATTGAACGAGTAATTGGTCCATTATTTGACAATTGAACGAGTAATTGGTCGATTATTTGACGGTTGATTGAGTAATTGGTCGATTATTTGACGATTGATCGAGTAATTGGTCGATTATTTGACAATTGAACGAGTAATTGGTCGATTATTTGACGATTAATTGAGTAATTGTTCAATTATTTGACGGTTGATTGAGCAACCGGTCTATTATTTGACAATTGAACGAGTAATTGGTCGATTATTTGACAATTGAACGAGTAATTGGTCGATTATTTGACGATTGATCGAGTAATTGGTCGATTATTTGACAATTGAACGAGTAATTGGTCGATTATTTGACGGTTGATTGAGTAATTGGTCGATTATTTGACGATTGATCGAGCAACCGGTCCATTATTTGACAACTGAACGAGTAATTGGTCGATTATTTGACGATTGAACGAGTATTGGTCGATTATTTGACAATTGAACGAGTAATTGGTCGATTATTTGACAATTGAACGAGTAATTGGTTGATTATTTGACAATTGAACGAGTAATTGGTTGATTATTTGATGATTGATTGAGTTATTGGTCGATTATTTGACGATTGATTGAGTAATTGGTCCATTATTTGCTGATTGATTGAGTTATTGGTCCATTATTTGCCGATTGATTGAGTAATTGGTCCATTATTTGCCAATTGATTGAGTAATTGGTCCATTATTTGCCGATTGATTGAGTAATTGGTCGATTATTTGATGGTTGAACGAGTAATTGGTCAATTTTTTGACGATTAATTGAGTAATTGTTCAATTATTTGACAATTGAACGAGTAATTGGTCGATTATTAGACGATTAATCGAGTAATCTGATATTTTTTGTGGTAATGAAAATAGCCCTAAGCAAACAACAGCCTTTAAAATGACTTGAAATACTCGTATAATAACAATGAGACAGTAATATTTGGTTAAAACAAAGTATCAAAAGCAAGCAATCATATGGTTTTATAGCACAACAAACACACCTGAGTACTCAAATTTAATCAAGGAATAACAACAGCCCTAATTTGCATGCAGGTTTGAAACAAACTGATGTTGAATTTTCAATTTCGGATCCCCTTTAAGCTCATCCGATAGCATTTGTGGCACTGTTTTCCTCATCTATTATTTCATTAAGCGCAAATCAATGCTGTCAGTTACTTACAATGGAAGCAAATGTTGCATATTTATGGATTTTATAAAAGCACTTACACTAATTCTGCTAAGACTTTAGTATATTTCAGCCACAAAGATGTTTAAAATGTCATTGTTTGCTTTCACTCATTGTGTTAACGTTTCTGTATTGTGGCTATACTAGCAGATTCACTTCCATCGTGTGTTTTTCACTGTAACCCCATTTGCTTCTAAAGGAAATCTATGTTAATTATTCTGATCAAGAGCATTACGGCACAAAAGCTGTCGATTTCACCTCGTCTTGTTTGAAACCCGTAATATCCTTATAGAGTTTTATATCACAGCCTCTACCGAACTGAACTACTAAATAAATAAAGGGATTTTGCAGATTTGCTGAAGATTTGCTTATTTACTATACAGATGTTTATGCAACGTTGATCTGATGTTTGGGTGAAACTGAGCCTAACGTTTATGCCTTCAGCGAGATTTTTCTCTAATGCGTGTTTGATATAATCCCTCGGGCCCTAATCCTGATGTAATGATTGTCAAACGTTACCATAACATCATGTCGGCCCAGTCGCTCATTAACTGATGCTAAATCCAGTGCATGGCTGTGAAAAAGAGGGCCACCCCCGGATGACCCACACCCCTTTCCCAGGACGAGGGAGGGCTTTTCCCTTGCTCTCAGCCCCTTTCAGCCCTGTTCATTAGCCCAAAAGCCCCTGCCATGCAGCAGAGACACGTTTGGCAGGATCCCCACCTCACCGATTCAGGATTAATTGGGCATGGAGCATGAAACACCCTTCCTCCCCTCCGCTCAGTTTACCAGCCCTGAGGGACGGCAGTCAGGGTGGGAAACAGATGGCCTCGAACGGTCCTCTTTAAACTAAATAAAACATTAAAAGAGATTCCAGGGGGGAAAAACAAAAAAAAACAAAAGGAGGTAAGAAAGGTTAATTAATCATATCGTATTAATCAAATAATAGCATGTTTTCAATTCGAAATGAAAACTAGTTTGCATCGCATTACCGTCGGTCGCTGAATATTATAATCATAAAACAGTCGTCTAATATTAATGTTTAGCTACTTACTCGCCACGGTCTCTTTCGCTGAAAGCGTCGCATTGGAATTCGTAGCAGTGAGCCCCGCCCACTTTGATCTGATTGGCCGGCGCACTGATTCTGACAGTGATGATTTGTAAAAATGTGTCAAAATTAATGTCAAATACAGGTGGGACAATTTGGCCATTTCTGATTATTGGGGGGGACTTGTGATACTTGTGATGCGTTACCATGGAAACGGTACTTGTATTTCTATTAGCGAGCTCCTCCCCTAAAGGGCGGTGTCAGGAAATATATTATTATAATTGTAATATTACAATTACAGTCAAAATCTTTTCTAATCTTGACAACAGAATCTCATGGGGACTTTAATTTTTTGTGGTATCAGCTTCAAATTTGGAACTCACCTTGATACATTTGATAGCAATTTAAATATTAAAAAAATATATACATTTGATATAAAATATTATGAATCGATAATATCAACTATAGGAGGGACAATTTGGCCATTTCTGATTATTGGGGGGGACTTTATATTTATTGCCTTTTTATATCACATATTTTAGTAATAATGAAAAGCTTACAAACTCAAGATTCCGCCTGTGAAAACCGTTTTGAAATGGGATGTTGCGTTACCATGGAAACGGTACTTGTATTTCTTTATTTGCCTTATTGATTGCCTTTATTGATCCTTATTTGCCAACTGTTCACTGTTAGAAGTGATATTTGGACAGAAATTGATCGATTTGTAACGGGAGAAATTTTTTTTATTGAATATCGGTGACGCCCGGTGGATATTTTTGGTACTGCGCCTAAACAGAATCTCATGGGGACTTTAATTTTTTTGTGAAATCAACTTCAAATTTGGAACTCAACTAGGCTTTCATTTGATAGCAATTTTAGAGTCAAATATATTTGATTAAATATATATTTTATATATAAAAACAAATGATTAGCACAGTACATTTGATTAACTAAATTTAAACGTTTTCATACGTTGTACTCTGTACTCCAAAGCATTCTTGAATTATAACAATTTAAAATCTTTAATTAATTTAATTACGGCCTTGATATAGTTGGATGCATTGTAAATATCAAGATTTTTAGACGTTTCTGAGGAAAATGAGGTTAAGAGAGGAATAATAAAAATAATAACAGTTATTATTATTATTATTATTATATACATGTAATGTCATACAACCAAGATATTATTGTTTTTAGAGTTGTGTTGCGCATGACCACAAAACATAATATAATGCGATGCTTTGTTGTGATTTAAATATTTTATTTTCATTTGATTGCATTTTAAAATATTGATTTAACGTTCTATAAATGCATTTCACCATTTCTGCTGATTTTTTTTTTTTTTCTCCATTAATGTTATGAAATGATAAACATTGATATCGAAAAAAAATATTGTGATAATATTATATTTTCTAGTTGGTTTCTTACTGGTCAGAACAGCCCAAGATATTCTGAGTTCTGATGTTTGGCTTTTCATTTACGATATTAAAGTCTGCAGAGTCTGACCATCGGGAGAAGTTTCTATTTCCTCTCCACAATATTACACTCTTTTGTTTTATTTTTGAATGATTTCTCATCATCATTGTTTGATTTACACGGGAAATTGAAGCTGTGTTCCTATCATTCCCTCTTCCCTCACATCCTGGCCTACAGGACATCCTGTTCCAGCGGGATCAGTTCTTCCATTCTAAACTTTTCCGTAAATAAAAAGCGTCCCGACATCTCTCTCTTAGCCTCTGACCCGGTCCTCGTGTCGTCGATCTCTCAGACCGAAGCCGAGGCTTAACTTGATGAACCCAGAGTCGGCTCTTTTGGGCCACGGCCACATCCCATTAGGACGGTGTAATTACGGCAGCGAGGTGGCTTGGCTTGTCCGATGCTCCCAAATGCCTGGCAGGTACAGCCACAACATGTTCATCCTGTAAGTGGCACTTTATTGGATTGGTGAAGAGGATCATCCCTCCCTTCGTGTCGGAGCGAAGCCTTTGTCGGTGCGAGCACGCTCAGACACGAGTAGCTCGGAGGAAGACGAGCAGCCGTCGGTTCCTCTGCAGAGACTTGTGCTCCATCTCAAACAGGGATCCATCATGTGCTCCCAGTGTCAGCTCGGAGCTGCGGGACACATTCTTCGGGAAAGCTGTGTTTGCTTTACTGAACTTTGTTGCTATAGGATAAACGGGCGCAATTATTATAACTTTTGGAGGATCATTTTTGTTGACCTCTAAAGATCAATCTCACAAAGTCCAGCTCACATTTCTGTTTTCCCTTCCATATATATATATATATATATATATATATATATAGATCATGTGATTGTGGAGATGATATTCGATCCAAAATCACTCGGAGACCGCAGCCCTGTACATGTTCATAACATTCCAGTTAGACATTCTGTGCACTCGCTTGCAACAGAGACTGTATTTTTTGAGAAGACCCAGCCTGTGTGTTTTATCGAGCGGATTAGATGCGGAATACACCTTTGGTATGGTCATTTGACGGTACAGTTGAAATCCAGGCTTGGACGACTTATTCAAACGGCCATGGAAATCATGGGAAGAATAGAACCTTTTTTTCTCCAGACCCTGTTTGAAAACTCTATGCTGAGGGAGGCATATAAGATTCTGCATGATATAACACATATGATAATACACACCTGCGATATAATATTTATGATATAATACATGCCTATAATATAATATATGATATAACACACCTGCGATATAATATTTATGATATAACACACGCCTATAATATAATATATATGATATATTACACACCTGTGATATAATATATATGATATAACACACGCCTATAACATAATATATATGATATAACACGCTTTTGGTATAATATATATGATATAACACACCTGTGATATAATACACGCCTATAATATATATCATAATACACAGCTGTGATATAATATTTATGATATAATACATGCCTATAATATAATATATGATATATCACACACCTGTGATACAATATATATGAAATAACACATGCCTATAATATAATATATATGATATAACACACCTGTGATATAATATATGATATAACACACCTGTGATATAATATATATGATATAACACACGCCTATAACATAATATATATGATATAACACGCTTTTGGTATAATATATATGATATAACACACCTGTGATATAATATATATGATATAACACACGCCTATAACATAATATATATGATATATTACACACCTGTGATATAATATATATGAAATAACACACGCCTATAATATAATATATATGATATAACACACACCTGTGATATAATATAAATGAAATAACACACGCCTATAATATAATATATATGATATAACACACACCTGTGATATAATATATATGATATAACACACTTGTGATATAATATATATATGATATAACACACACCTATAACATAATATATATGATATAACACACACCTGTGATATAATATATATGATATAACACACCTATAATATAATATATATGATATATTACACACCTGTGATATAATATATATGAAATAACACACGCCTATAATATAATATATATGATATAACACACACCTGTGATATAATATATATGATATAACACACTTGTGATATAATATATATATGATATAACACACACCTATAACATAATATATATGATATAACACACACCTGTGATATAATATATATGATATAACACACACCTGTGATATAATATATATGATATAACACACCTGTAATATAATATATATGATATAACACACCTGTGATATAATATATATATGATATAACACACGCCTATAACATAATATATATGATATATTACACACCTGTGATATAATATATATGAAATAACACATGCCTATAATATAATATATATGATATAACACACCTGTGATATAATATATGATATAACACACCTGTGATATAATATATATGATATAACACACGCCTATAACATAATATATATGATATAACACGCTTTTGGTATAATATATATGATATAACACACCTGTGATATAATATATATGATATAACACACGCCTATAACATAATATATGATATATTACACACCTGTGATATAATATATATGAAATAACACACGCCTATAATATAATATATATGATATAACACACACCTGTGATATAATATAAATGAAATAACACACGCCTATAATATAATATATATGATATAACACACACCTGTGATATAATATATATGATATAACACACTTGTGATATAATATATATATGATATAACACACACCTATAACATAATATATATGATATAACACACACCTGTGATATAATATATATGATATAACACGCCTATAATATAATATATATGATATATTACACACCTGTGATATAATATATATGATATAACACACGCCTATAACATAATATATATGATATAACACGCTTTTGGTATAATATATATGATATAACACACCTGTGATATAATACACGCCTATAATATATATCATAATACACAGCTGTGATATAATATTTATGATATAATACATGCCTATAATATAATATATGATATATCACACACCTGTGATACAATATATATGAAATAACACATGCCTATAATATAATATATATGATATAACACACCTGTGATATAATATATGATATAACACACCTGTGATATAATATATATGATATAACACACGCCTATAACATAATATATATGATATAACACGCTTTTGGTATAATATATATGATATAACACACCTGTGATATAATATATATGATATAACACACGCCTATAACATAATATATATGATATATTACACACCTGTGATATAATATATATGAAATAACACACGCCTATAATATAATATATATGATATAACACACACCTGTGATATAATATAAATGAAATAACACACGCCTATAATATAATATATATGATATAACACACACCTGTGATATAATATATATGATATAACACACTTGTGATATAATATATATATGATATAACACACACCTATAACATAATATATATGATATAACACACACCTGTGATATAATATATATGATATAACACACCTATAATATAATATATATGATATATTACACACCTGTGATATAATATATATGAAATAACACACGCCTATAATATAATATATATGATATAACACACACCTGTGATATAATATATATGATATAACACACTTGTGATATAATATATATATGATATAACACACACCTATAACATAATATATATGATATAACACACACCTGTGATATAATATATATGATATAACACACACCTGTGATATAATATATATGATATAACACACCTGTAATATAATATATATGATATAACACACCTGTGATATAATATATATATGATATAACACACGCCTATAACATAATATATATGATATATTACACACCTGTGATATAATATATATGAAATAACACATGCCTATAATATAATATATATGATATAACACACCTGTGATATAATATATGATATAACACACCTGTGATATAATATATATGATATAACACACGCCTATAACATAATATATATGATATAACACGCTTTTGGTATAATATATATGATATAACACACCTGTGATATAATATATATGATATAACACACGCCTATAACATAATATATATGATATATTACACACCTGTGATATAATATATATGAAATAACACACGCCTATAATATAATATATATGATATAACACACACCTGTGATATAATATAAATGAAATAACACACGCCTATAATATAATATATATGATATAACACACACCTGTGATATAATATATATGATATAACACACTTGTGATATAATATATATATGATATAACACACACCTATAACATAATATATATGATATAACACACACCTGTGATATAATATATATGATATAACACACCTATAATATAATATATATGATATATTACACACCTGTGATATAATATATATGAAATAACACACGCCTATAATATAATATATATGATATAACACACACCTGTGATATAATATATATGATATAACACACTTGTGATATAATATATATATGATATAACACACACCTATAACATAATATATATGATATAACACACACCTGTGATATAATATATATGATATAACACACACCTGTGATATAATATATATGATATAACACACCTGTGATATAATATATATATATATGATATAACACACACCTGTGATATAATATATATGATATAACACACCTGTAATATAATATATATGATATAACACACCTGTGATATAATATATATATGATATAACACACACCTGTGATATAATATATATATATGATATAACACACACCTGTGATATAATATATATATGATATATTACACACCTGTGATATAATATATATGATATAACACACCTGTAATATAATATATATGATATATCTCACGCTTTTGGTATAATATAGATGATATAATACACTTATGATATAATATGATATAACACACACCTATGATTAAAATATATTATATAACACATGCTTATGGTATAATATATATATATATATATATATGATATAAAACAGGCCTATAATATACATATATATGACACTCTCTGAACTAAGTTTGAAATGCTGCCATTGCGTTGGAGATTAAGAATGTCAAGATGTAGATTAAACCGGTTTAAAAACTCGTTCATTCCTTTTGCAGTTAAGCTGTTACATAACACTAAGTTTTTTTTCCCTTCTCTCTTTTAATGTGTGTGTTATTGTGACTGAAGACTGGAGTAATGACGCTGAGAATTCAGCTTTGATCACTGGATATGAATTACAGTTTACTATATATTCACATAGAAAACAGATATTTTAAACTGTAATAATATTTCACTATTTTTACTGTGTTCATGTGTATTTGTAATCAAATAAATGCAGCCTTGGTGAGCAGAAGAGACTTATTTATAATGATTTCCTATTGATTTTCAATTTTTTCCCCCTTTTTTTTATTATACTATTTCTTATTATTTTTAAGGGTAAATGCATTTTTTTATTTATTTTATATTTTTTTTACCTATCATTAATTTCTAAAGAGTCTCCGTGGAATTAATTTTCAAGAACTGCTTTGGTTCTTATGACTATTTGATAAGACTTTTTTGGCTGAAATGCTTACTTTTTTTTTTTTTTTTTTTTTTTTTGCGCACAAAGAATTGTTGAAAAAGTTTCAAAACTTCTATGCACTTCGAAACTTTTTTATTTAGTGTCAGTGTACATCTCAAAATCAAGATAATTAATCATTTAAACCCCGATCATTTGTTTTTTTTTTTACAAAGCGGCTCCAGAGAAGAGTTTCACGCAGCCGAAATGACTCCGTTTCACTAAGAACTTTTAGATTATTTTCAAGTGCACATTTCCGAGTGGAGCTGGAAAGTGATTATAGGTATTGTGAGTCAGACGGCCTCGGTAATAATCCATGTAGAACCACATAAAGAGCTGAGAAATTGCATCTCCTCTTAACAGCATTAAGCCGAGCGGTGCGCCATGTAATTTCCTTTCTCCTAATGTTCCACGGACAGGTTTATGTTCTGATGGCCATTTACATTGGTAGCGAAGGATAAAAGAAACTGCGACCTGAAAAGCATGACGTGGGAAGGCTCGAGTATTTTGAAGCAATGCGTTGTGGATTTGCGTCGCGAATGTGCATCAAAGCCAAGTGTTAATCCTTGCCGGAAGGTTCCAAGTCTCCGGTCTTGCTCTCTCTAACAGCACCATCTGTCTCAGCATTAGCTTCATTAAGGGCTTGTTAAGTACGTCAAGGCCACCAGGACATCCACCCATCCATCCTCCACCTTCTCTAGTAGGCCCGTGTCTCCATTCTGTCACTTATTTCAGTGGATGTTTTTCTCAGCGGGTGCCTAAAATGTCAGATGCATTTGAGAGATGCGCTGCACACACACACACACACACACACCTGAATCTGCAATGCTCTTCCCGTCTTTGCTTCCAGGGGGTATGGCATGAGAGAACAGGTCCCAGAACATTCCATTTAAAAAAAAGCGGAGATTGGCATTGCCCTGATTCTGGAAATGTGTGTCTGTCTGTGCTGGATCCACATTCCTGCTCACTCTGAACCCTCGTGACCGCCGAGACACGCGCCGATCCACGAGGGTCGGGGAGTTACACGTTTAATCCCATAATCAATCAAAAGCTTAATAAATCTATGAAGTTTTGATTCGTACAGACCACAGGCTGTTTGAATCGATCACATTGATTGGTTCGTCTAGAGAGCTGTGGTGCTCGTGGAATTATAATTCTGCAAGATCTCCCTTTTTTCCCGCACTATTTTCACTGTTTTATTTTTTTTTTCTTCTTTATTTTACTTTGTTTTGTAATCATAATTCTGCAAGCTCTCCCTGCATTTCCACAAACTTTTCTAGTGTACCTAGAAATGAAAATGAGACCACTTTGCATTGGTGCATTTCACTTGAATTTAATCCAGATCGTTTTTATTGCTCCCCTAGTATTTTTTTTTTAATTTATTTTATTTTATTTTTTTACATTTTACATCATTTTATTTGTCTTTGTTTTTAATTCATTATATTTTATTTTATTTTTTTATTTTGTTTTATATCATTTTGTATTTTATTTTATTTTATTGTTTTATTTTGTTTTATATCATTTTATATTTTATTTTATTGTTTTGTTTTTATTTTTATTAGTTTATTCTATTTTCTAAACTAACTTTGCATTGGTACATTTCACTTGAATTTAATCCAGATCGTTTTTATTGCTCCTCTAGTTTTTTTTTTTTTTTAATTTATTTTATTTATTTTTTTATTTTTTTATTTTATTTACATTTTACATCATTTTATTTGTCTTTGTTTTTAATTCATTATGTTTTATTTTATTTATTTTTTTTATTTTATATCATTTTATATTTTATTTTATTGTTTTATTTTGTTTTATATCATTTTATATTTTATTTTATTGTTTCGTTTTTATTTTTATTAGTTTATGCTATTTTCTAAACTAACTTTGCATTGGTACATTTCACTTGAATTTAATCCAGATAGCTTTTATTGCTCCCCTAGTATTTTATTTTATTTTATTTTATGTTATTTTATATTTTACATCATTTTATTTGTCTTTGTTTTTAATTTATTATGTTTTATTTTTTTTTTATTTTACTTTATTTTTTTTTATTTTATAGTTTTATTTTGCATTATTTTGTTTTATATAATTTTATGTTTTATTTTATTGTTTCATTTTTATTTTTATCAGTTTATTCCATTTTCTAAACTGACTTTGCAGGTGATTTACATTTCACTGGAGGTTGGACCAAACAATCTTCCCCTCCATTATCATCCCTCTCTCCTCTGTTATATGTGGAGTGAGCATGCGGTCCGTCTCAAAGCAATATCTTGTTACCGGTTTTAGTGCTCTATCGCTTCTCGGCTAAAGTTTACGATGTAAGGATGTGGAAGCGGAGGCCCTGCTGGGTCACAATTGACGCCCCGAGGAATGAGGCGAAACACAATATCATGTTATTATACACAATCCCGCTTTCTGTTCCTCTGTGTTAATTGATATCTCTCTCTTTCTCTTTTCATGTCGCTGCCTGCGTGCGGTTCCTCCCTCATCACACTTTCTTTGGCTGAATGACAGGTAAGATTCTGCGGCTCTGAAGTCAACAAACACTCACGATCACATGTTCGGGCTTATGGCCAACTCATAGTTTTAAGCCGTGCAAGCAAGTCCGGATTCATTCGGCAAACAGTCCTGAGTACAGTGAGAGCGCTAGTGCAGTGATGAAGTGTAATTTGGGACAGTCAGCAAAGCTCATTAAAAATGAGAGGGATGTGAGTGTGTTTGTGCTGCATGCTCACAATATAAACTCCCATGGGGCAAATAGAAGAGTTACAGCTCTTACTTCCACAAAATGAGTGAACATCTCTCTCATCGTTCTCTGAGGGACACTAGGCGTCTCTTCCTCCTGTCGCTTGTGTTTCAGGCCGCAGCGCTCGTCTCTTTGAACCGTAGCGGGGATTGTGTTGCTTTGGTCCCCATTTTTAAGGAGTTAGAGAGAGCGACCATTTTCTGCACTGTCCTGAATAGATATAGACAGCGCTGGGTGGGTCACTTTTGAAATGTGTTTCACTACAGATTACAAAATACATGCTTTAGAAAGTCATTTGTAACGTATTTCGTTACATTACTCAAGTTTAGTCACTTCATCTAAATACTTTAGAATACTTTGGAATACTAATAACTGTGAAACAAACACAAAAAAGGTCATTGTGAGTTTTTATCTCACAATTGTGTGATATAAAGTTGCAATTGTGAGTTATAAAGTCAGAATTATGAGATATAAACTCACAATATTGAGAAAAATCAGAATTATGAGATATAAACTCACAATATTGAGAAAAATCAGAATTATGAGATATAAACTGACAATATTGAGAAAAGTCAGAATTATGAGATATAAACTGACAATATTGAGAAAAATCAGAATTATGAGATATAAACTGACAATATTGAGAAAAGTCAGAATTATGAGATATAAACTCACAATATTGAGAAAAGTCAGAATTATGAGATATAAACTCATACTAAATTCACAATTGCAAGAAAAAAAGTCAGTATTGGAAGTTCATATCTCCCAATTCTGACTTTATAACTTGCAATTGTGAGTTTAAATCTCACAATTCTGAGAAAAAGAAGTCAGAATTGTGAAACACAAACTCACAATTGTTAGAGAAAAAAAACAAATAGTGAGACGTCGCCATCTACTGGCCTGGCACGAGAATGCAGAGGATATGCATGAGCGAGGATCGTTTAAACAATGTTGTCGTCTGAATGCGGAAAAATGTTGATGTTTTTAGTACATCATTATCATGCAAACGTACACTTAGAGTGTGTCGTCTCAGTAGGGCGCGTTTAAGTGAATTGTGCCACTTAATGTGACAAAAAGACGAGTCGACTTTGCGTTGTGAGCGTTAGAGGCGAAAACGATGCCATTATTGTCTCTGTGTGAGCTACAAAAACACACATTTGTGAAAGCGGTCATGCACAAGCCTGTTACTTGTTCAATATGTTGGCATGTAGTGTTGCTTTACAAAGCGGCGTCGCCATCTACTGGCCTGGCACGAGAATGTTTCCAATATTTTCGTATCTGCGCGGGAAGACACAAAGGAAAAACATTTCCATTTTTTGTTCGTCGTTGTCATGCAGACAAACGCTTGTCTTGTTGAATTCAGGTGAATTGTGCCACTTGATATGACGAAAAAGGACACTTCCACTTTAACGCATTTTGCTTTGATGGAGGAGGTTGGAATCATGGGAATTGCCGTGGACACTTCAGCACGCTTGATCTCCAATCCCTCTTTATGAGACATCTCTCCTCAGACGTCATTCACCCCACAATCATTTTCTCATCCCTTCTATTCACTGTCCTTGTCCATTCAATGAAGCACTTAAGCTCCAAATAATACCTTCCGATGACAAACAGATACTTCGAGAGAACATGCTCCGATCGGTCTCCGCATGTAGTCAATTTGTCAAAGGGGTTTAGAGGGCTTATCTGCCTGTTCCCTTTTGAAATGTTGTTTTGGGATTGATTGGAGAGTAAACGATGTTTGCATGTCATGTGAAGAGGCTCTATTTGAACCCTAAGTGAGTGGCTGTTTTTTAGCATGGATACAGTCATGCCGGACGGTGCATTTAGACGGGATAGCTCAGTGGTAAAAGCTTGGATGAAAGAGTATACATGATTTGGAGTGAACAGCGCTGCTCAGAAACGGCAGAAACGCTCTCTGATCGGCTGACTTTCAGATGGGGAGAGCATTTGCACACATGCAGGAACTGTTTTCATCGTAATTTACAGTTGCAGGGATGTCTGCTCGTGTGCGGTTCGGTCCATTAGTCTGACGGATGCGGGGGAGTTTTCCAGCTCGGATGGATCGGTGGTCGTGATTGATCGACGCCAAGGCTGCGGTCTCCATGTAGTGGAGATGTTTATGATTCATTTATGATCTGTTGCATCGATGATTAATTAATTTTTCAAGTTCTCTGCCGTTATCCCGGCACTGCATTTACACGCATCCAAGCCGAGAGAAATGTCCGGAATATTTCATGATCCACAGAGTAAAGTTTTAACAGAGAAAGAATTGTGTTTAAGGTTGAACAAACTCGCCTAAGGTCATTAAAATGACTCATATTCAAGTATTTATTATTATTATTATTATTGTTATTATTATTATTATTATTATTATCGTTGTTATTATTATTATTATTATTATTATTAATATAATTATTGTTATTATTATTATCAATGTTATTGTTATTGTTATTATTATTATTATTATTGTTGTTATTATTATTATTATTATTATTATTGTTGTTGTTGTTATTATTAACATTATTATTATTATTATTATTATTATTATTATTAGTAAGGTCCAATTCTCACTATTAACTATGAGTTTTGATTTAATAAACTCCTACTGCTTATGAATATTAATAGTTAGTACATTAATGTATTATTAGGCCTGCTTTTTGTTGGGCGATATATTGTCCCGAATAATTGCATTAAATTATATTATTGACATTTTAAGACTGAATATTTAATACTAACATAGCATAATAATTCAGATGATGGCAAACTTTAGTTCTCAAGAATATTTAGACACTGGGATTGAAGTAAAAATTGAATAAATAAAACAGGGACAAGATTTCTACAGATTTCTCCGTGCTCTTCTTTACTGCTGAGTAACACCAACCCTCCCATCAGTCGGATGTCCACAAGATGCTGCAAAAGACGATGGTCAAACACGTCCGTCTAGCGCACATTTACGGAGAAAAACAATGGAAAGCAGGTTCTCTGTGAAAACGAATTGCCGCGTCCCGTGTGAAGCCGATATGTGGATTATGGCGACAGGCCTGTGTATTGTTTATCCGTCTTCTAAAGCGCTCCGTTTCAAACAACAACAAAAGAAGGAAGGAGAAAGGGAAAACAGCACTTTAATTGCTGCATGGATTGGGAATGACCTGTGGGCAGTTCGGTTCAGCCACTCGTCCCTGCTTTCTCCGGGGCCGCAGAGGAGCTTTGATTTACTCCGGGGTTGTTTTGCAGCCCGATCTCAGCAGACAAAAGACATTTCTGCTGCGGCGGGAACGCAGGCACTTATTGATTGGCTGTATTATGGAGTGCTGCGGCCACAATGGGGGTTCAGTCATCACCATAACTCTGTCGGGATGGGTCGGGAAGTGCAGGATCGCTATAGCACATGCATAATAAGAGGCTTTTAAAGGATTGGATTTGTTGACGGGGGTCTTACCCTGATCCAGCGTTTGATCGTTGCGCATTCGCTCTCTTTTGCTTTGAACATTTCTTGAATACTGGCGACTCTAGAAGGAAACACTGAAAAGAAAACTTGATGTGTTCGGTTGATAATGATTTGACTTTAACTTCAGTTAGTGTGTAATGTTGCTGTTTGAGCAGAAACAACATCTGTGAAGTGACGACACTCAAAGTTCAATGAAAACAGAGATATTTTCTTCTACAGAAATCGCTGGTAGAGACTAGCTTCTTCCTGGATTAGTGACATCACAAACCCTAAAATTTACATAAACCCCGCCCCCGAGGACACTCGACAAAGGGGGCGGGGCCATGTCGGGCTGCTTTAGAGAAGAGGAAGAGTTGTTGTCGTCGAGTGTTGTTGATGTCGTCATTTTACGCCGGACTGCTTTTACCCCCAGAAGATCATTTAAAGTCATTATTGTGTTAAATGACAAAAGCATCAAATAGACATTTACAAAAAGTAGCTTTAGAAAGAAATGTTACATTTGATTCAACATCGAATTTATTAAACAAACTTTAAGACTTGATGAGGGTGAGTAAATGATGACAATTTTCATTTATAGATGAACTATATCTTGAACGCAACGACATCAATTTATCCACGAACCGTTCAGAAACGTCTTCCTGAGTCTCTCCATCCGTTTGAACACTTTCCTCATTTTGTCTGCGTGAGATTCTCCAGCTTTGTTGTCGTTGAGCTGTTAAAGCTCCGCCCTCTTCTGGAGCAGCAGCTCATTTGCATTTAAAGGGACGCACACAAAAACGGCGTGTTTTTGCTCACACCCAAATTTGACGGGCGATAATAAATGATCTGTGGGGGATTTTGAGCTGAAACTTCACTGGAGACACCAGAGACTGATATTACATCTGGTGAAAAGGGTCGTGGTTATGTAGCTTTGTTATTATTATTATTATTATTCATTCAATCTAACGATAACATTAATTGAGAGACTTAAAAACTAACAATCACACTTTAGATTAGGGTCCAATTCTAACTCTTAACTGTGACTTTTGCTTAAATAAACTCCTAATTACTGCTTATTAATATGTAGTAAGATAGTTGTTAAGGTAGGATTATGGGATGTAGAATAAGGCATTAATATTTCTTTATAAGTGCTAATAAACAGCAACTAGTTAATAGTGAGAATTGGACTCTAAACTGAAGTGTGACCAAATTCATCTATGAAGATGAAAAGGTCACTAAATTCGTTAAACACGTTTAAAAATGAGTTTATTTTGAGTGAAAATTTCCCGCCAGATGAGCAGTTCAGAATTCACAGATGAAAGGCTGCATCATACGGTGATCATCTCCTTTTGAGCTTCATATTTGTGCGAACATCTTACCGTATTCACAACGTTTAAAAATATAAACATCTCTTAAACATCTGATTTTAGCACCATATTGCAGATTATCTGTAAAAATGTCAGACGTGAACGCTTTTCACATGGAACGCGTGCGTGTTGTCAGGAACAGAATGCTGTCGGAGTTTTAATTGGCTTCCGAGATCCTGTCGGAGCGCTGAATGCCGGATCAAATCACCAGAGGTCTGGTGCTCCTCAGAATAGCGTAAGGTCTTCGGTCTTCTGGGGCGCGGAGGTGAGAATTGGGTTTCTCTTTTTTCAACCTCCTGCTGCCTCTCTTCCTCTTCCTTTTCTCTCGTCACACTTTTTATTTCTTCTCTCAAACCTCTAAAGAAGAACTCGGTCTTCCCATCAACACCTCATCCATCAGCCCGGTCCTCCGTGGCCCGGCGTCAGAGCCGCTGTTGTTCGGCGGTGTGAAGGTTTGGGTGGTCTGTGCCACACACGCTTCTGCTCACTGAACCGGACGTCCGCTCTCCCTCCCGCTGCCGTGGACAGGCAAACTCACAGTGCGCAATTTGTGGGAAATACAGGACGCTTCACCTGTGTTTGGAAAGAATCCCTCATTCTAGAACGATTGGGGTGATGTTGTCGGGGAGTGCATGGAAAATTAAAAATTAAAAAAGAAAAAAAAAAGGAGCCAAACCTTTACTTTTTAGTCTGAAGAGTTTTTAAGTGCAAATTCTTTTAGAATAGAAGCCATGCTCTGGTGAATCATAAATATAGTCAAAATTATGACTTTAAAAGTCAATATTATAATATAAAATGTTAAAATAACAGAATACTAAGTCAAAACGATGGCGTACTAAATCGAAATTGAGATTAAAATGTCAAAATTATGACTTTAAAAGTCAAAATTATAATATAGAACATTAAACTTATGGAATATTAAGTCAAAACTATGACATACTAAATCGAAATTGAGATTTAAAAGTCAAAATTATGATTTGAAAGTCAAAATTATGACATTAATAGTCAGAATTATGACATACTAAATCAAAATTGAGATTAAAAAGTCAAAATTATGACTTTAAAAATCAAAATTATAATATAAAATGTTAAAATAACGGAATACTAAGTCAAAACTATGACGTTCTAAATCGAAATTGAGATTTAAAAGTCAAAATTATGATTTGAAAGACAAAATTATGACATTGATAGTCAGAATTATGACATACTAAATCAAAAATGAAATAAAAAATCAAAATCATGACTTTAAAAGTCAAAATTATAATATAAAACATTAAATTTATGGAATACTAAGTCAAAACTATGACGTACTTAATCGAAATTGAGATTAAAAAAAGTCAAAATTATGACTTTAAAAATCAAAATTATAATATAAAATGTT
>CM074295.1:20139460-20159460 GCA_037194245.1 Opsariichthys bidens | reverse complement strand
TCCCGTTTATCTCCTATGTACCTGTTTGCTGACCTTTGACCATTGCCTGTTTGACCACGTCTACTTAATAAACTGCATTTGGATCTCAACCCGAGATGAATTCCAGCTGGTGATAGTAATTGGTGACTGGGTGATGAGGTGCAGCTGGTGCGGTTATCAGTGACCGGGTGAGGGGCTTATGGGAAATGTAGTCCGTGTGAATGAATGCGAGTGTGAAAGACCAAGGTGAAGTGCCCTCTAGTGGTTTTCTCGGGCACTTCAGCTGAAAATTGTGACACCATCGTTGTCTTCAAACAAACTAAATGAATGCATAATAACAGGAACATTCCTCCCGGCTTGTTTTGCTCAGTGATTGTTTTGAAGCGTCGAGATGCAGCTTCTCTGAGAAAGCTTTACTTGTCTTGTTACTGTCAGACTGTCGGTATACCTCGGAGAGGAAACACATCTAAACACATCCCCTTCAGAGCAACACTACAAATAAGAGGAAGGTACATAAAAGAAGCTTGACCGACATAATAAAATCTAGATATTCATTTCGTCGGACAACTAGCCTGATTCATCTGCGCTGATTACGTTCTCTTTCAATTTACATATTTTCAGTGATATGTTTTGACTTATAAGAATGATTAATGTAGTCATGTGACAGCTCAGTTGGTGAGACGCACACACCCAGTCCGTATTCATAGCCGGCAGATATCTCCGTATTTTGAAATAAGCCAGTTTTCTCCGAATCTTCCCATCGCTCAGTTCTGTCTCATTGTCTCTTCTAAAAACTGGAGAATTGCCCTCCCACAATGCACTTGTGGGTGACCCATGAATGGAGAGCTGACATGCAGGACTAATCCTTTTAGCGCCCTGCCTCAACCAGCTCACTGCTTTTGTTGTCATTTTTCTTTTCATTTCGCTCATTTTTAAGTGTGGGACGGGTGCATTGCTCTTGACGCGGAATGTAAATGCAATACACGGATTAAACGAGACGCTGTCAAAGAAGAGGGCAGATGTACATCGCTCGTTGACGTCCATCTGCGAGATTTTACCGCTCTTTTTTTTATGAATATATGAATTGCAAAATTTAAAGGGACAGTACGTCGAAATAAATGTTCTGCCATCATTCATTCCGCCTCGTGTTGTTTCCAAACCTGTATGACTGTGCTACTATAGAATGTTTCTGCTGTATTTTATAAGTCGTGGGGTGTATATTTCAATGGGGTGTGTATATTGCAAGTTTCGTTCTGACCGGCCTCGGTTAACCTTGTCTGATAGCTGGTCAAACTTCACTGGCCGGCGCCAGCCATGTTTTTCGAGTTACGCAACGGTCCTCAAAGGCAGTCTTGGCACCTTGGACAAAGACACCACATGCCAATTTTCAAGTCAATCAGACTTAGGGTTGTGTAGTTGTAGCCAATTTTAACTTTTTTTTGCATGTTATAACGCTACCAAGTGTACATGTTCTTGGTCACGTGACCACAGAATGAGCTCAATGTGTGCCAAGTTTGGTGAAAATATCTCATTCCGTTCACGAGTTATAAAACTGGCGCCGCCCACTTCAATTGTTTTGCCTTTAGAGAGAGTGTTTTTTTTTGATAATTATTGACAATCATTCTTCAGAGAATCGTGCTGCTTTGGTTCCGATTGGACGAAAAGCCTAGGATTCGTTCACAACTTTTCGAAAAATCCAAAACACCCCAAATCTTCACCACCGATATTAGAGCCTTGAGGCCACCTTTGAGCACTGCAGCGCCCCCGTCAGGCTGATTGGGCCGGGCTTTGGTGGAGTTGTAGACGGTGTGAGTACTACCATCCCTCAAAGTTTCAAGAGTTTGAACCCCTAAAAACAATAAATAAATGAATAAATAAAAACCTCATGTTGTGCTCTGCAGAAGAAAGATCAACAGCTTCTGAAACAACATGAATTATAACAGAAATGTCCTGCTTGGGTGAACTCTCCGAGACAGCGGCTATTATTGGGAGATATGAGGGAGAAAGTTTAACGGCCAGCTTGGATCATGTGTGGCTTGATAACCAATCACATCACAGCCTTCATTTCATTGAATTTCTCTCTGAGTTTTGGGACAGTGGACCAGGGTTTGCAGATAGTACCATAAAAAAATGCTGTAACCTGAATCCTGACTTCTCTTATAATGTTTTAAACTTTAAGTGTTTATCCAATAGGCTTTCACTTTATTCAACACTTTAGTTTAGGGTCTATCATCTAGTCGCTTATTTGCATATTACTATGATATTTTCTGATTGTTAAGCAAATATCAATGCCTTTTTCTGCATGACTATATTCTACATCCCATAATACCTACAACTACGTTACCAACTATTAATCCGCAGTAATTACAGTTTATTGAGGCCGTCGTTAATCGTGAGATTTGGAGCCTAATCTAAAGTGTGGTGAAGCCTCTCCTCCATTGACTTCCGTTCAGAAGCCCTCCTTTTTGCAAGTGCGAAGTCTTGCCTTAGAGCTGCTTTTGATCTTGAATGAATAGTTATCTTTCATGCAAATGGCTTTCTTTGTTTTTGGAGGTTTTCTAGGAGAATTCCCAAGCATGCAATGAAAGATGACCACAGATGTGCGCTTTCTCTTCTCAGCTCATCACCTTTCTCTTCATGTCCTGTGTAAATATATGCTTTTTCTTTGGATTAGCTTATCTCTCCTACCAAATGAATAAGAGGCTTAAAAATCCAAGATCTGGAGCGTCAGGCTTGAAAAAGGGAAAGAGAGCGATAGAATACGCATCAGTCACTCCAGCTTTCCGTGCCTCCGTGAAGCAATTGTGTTGTCGTCGCTTATATTTTCGATGTTGCGAAAGCCTGTTTTAGTTTATCAGTCTCACAGGCAATCATAATATTTTGGGATTAATTAAAGTCTTAATCGGGCGTGTTGATCTCGTCGGCGCGGCTCCCCGCAGGCCGCTGCTGACAGCTGTATCGGAGAGCTCGGAAAACGTCTGGAGGCTACACAAGTTTCGCTGCAGACTCATCACCTCTAGACCAGATCGCACTCGGAGGATCTGTGATGAGAGCCGCGAATGAGAGTGATAGATAACCATATATCCGGTGAGAGGAGGGATGGTGGGAGGACAAGCAGGAGGATGGAGAGGGAGCCAGAGGGAAATAGGGAAGATAGAAGGCGAGTGGAGGAGGGTTAGGGCAGGACAGGGCTTTCTAGTTTCACAGATGATCATGTGGGTGATGTGAGATTTGACTTCCTCTTGTATCTCTTCTGTCTTCTCTTATCTATCATTATTTGCAAAATCACCAAATATATATATATATAGCCTCAAAGCATTTTCACTTACCACATTTTTGACATTAATATCACAGGTCTTATTTTTAATTTAATCTCATAATTTGGTAGCAGGTTTATTAGGCTGCTGTCACTTTAAGAGCTGACGCACGGATCCATTATACCGTTACACGTGCGTTGTTTACGTTCACTTCAAACTGTGTTTACGTGAATTCTCGCTATTATTATTTTGTGTGCGTTTGACTGTTTAAGAGCAGTAAGCAGCGAAAAAGAACTTATTTTAGTGGGTATTTTGTACAATTAATTTAACATTAGCTGCGTTTACATGGACACTTTTCCTTCATTCTGAATGAATTCATTCTGATTGATCAATCCGAATGTGGTGTTCACATGAACGCTAAATAAAGTCATCGGGTTCATGTGTGCATTTATATGTCACAAACTTCTGGTCGGATTTAATCTTTTAACTTGCGCACATTGTACGGATATACAGACTTTCCCGCTGTTGTTACATAATAACCCTTCGCAAAGCCCCGCCCCCTTTAGTTACTGTTGCTATGCGCTCTCACGCCACACATCATGTTCTCACGCAGTGAACAATACATCGGAGCAAAGAGGACACTGACAACGTATGAAACTATAGTAATGTTTTAAAGCAGTTTAATAGCGTCTAGTGTGTGTTTAATGTGTCGCTCCTCCATCATCTCTAGTTCATTTATAGCATCAAATAAACATGAATGAACATCAGAAGGAATGTTGTTTCAAGACGCTCACCATCTACTGACTCCCCCGACCGCTCTGATGGACACAATGGAGGATTACGATTGGTCCGATCGCCTGTCAATCAAACTGCGGGCGACTGCAAAGCGCCTTTCCCCGAGCCCAGAACCAGCGGCCTGTGTCGAGTGTTATGTCATGTCCTCTCGATCGGATTACACGTGGAATAAACCGCCCCTTACAATCTGAATGAGGCTGTAATCAGATTTGGTCACTCGTTCCGATTGTACTTCTAGTCCGATTGGATTATTAGGGTCCATGAGAGCATTTACATGAACCCTCATAATGTGATTATAATGGGATTTTTTTCTCATGTAAACACAAAACAAACGAATGCAATTAAGATCATAATCATAGGAACCATGATTGCATTAATTTAAAAACCAGCAGTCATTTAAATACCTTAATTGCATTATTCCAATGAAAACCCAGCATCGGCGCACTATATTATCTAGCGTGTCCATAAAAATGTATTGCTGATCAAAACACGGTCGGGTAACAAGCGTCCTGTGTTATAGCCGTATTTAATCAGAGTTAAGAAAACTGCATGTAAACAGGAGTGTCATGTAAACATCTCAGTGCGATCAAGACTCTGATTACGAGAAATAATCGCATTATTGGTGTAAACGCTTCGACACACCCGAGAGGTTCAGAGGACAATCTGGAGAGATTGTTTTATACCGTTGACATCGTTTGTACGGTCAAGTAAACTCCATCTCTCTCCCTCTTTTCAGTAAAGTCTTCCCGTGAAAATAAGGCTCCTTTTCCAGATCAACTCTAGCATTCATATGCATGAGGATGCAGGAGGCCAGGAATCCGTATCCTGTCATCAGGACGGGTCTACAGTAGATAAATCACCAGCTGTCAGTCACACCAACCTGCCTCAAACACAGCAGATTCTTTTATACGTCCGTGTGTATCCATAAGGATAAACCTGTCTCCGTGTAATGCATTCAGACGCTCCGTTTTGGCAGGAAGGTTATTTTACTTGCAAATCCCAAACACTGAAAAATGAAGCATAATTCAGTCTCCTGCTTTCTTTCTTTATTTGTGTGTGTTTGACTTTGTCTGTGTGTGTGTGTGCGTTTGCACGTCTTTGTCCTCTTCCTTCTTCTTCACACATGGGCTCGGGTTTATTTCATCAAATGATGAAGCCGTGACTCACTGGAGATCAGGAAAATGGCAGTTTTCCCGCTCTGGACTCCCACGACACACATGTAGAAATTCACAATATTTTGGTTTCATGTCATTGCAGTCGCTGTAATGTAGGGATGCGCTGTATTAAAAATTCAGCAGGATTCCACCCACTGATCATTATTGTGGCCGATAAGCAAAAATGATCGATATAGTAAAGTGAATGCCAAAACTGACACTTCAAATCAACATTTTAAACTAAGAAAAATGTCAACCTTGGCAAAAAGTTGTCTTTGAGAATGCCCAAGTATAAATACAAATCCACAACTTAATTAAAATGAACACAAATTAATAAAAATAATTATTTATATCTATAACCACTATTATAATTTATAAGCCACTTTATATAGAGCTAATCTACATTAAAATATTTTTTTAATTTTTTCAATATTTATTATTTTCAATGGAGAAAAATAGCTAATAAAAACCGTATAAATATTGCATAGCATCATAAAATGCACTCAAAATTCTAAATGATAATCAAAAAATATTATTAAACAAAAATATATTCCATCGGTTTTTCTGCTGTGAAAAAAAAGGCCGAAGTGTGACCCCTAAACGAAGAGGGCCAGAGGGTTAATGCTAGTTTTATTAATGATATTTTCAAAGGTTCATCATTTAATCTCCTACAACAGGTCAAAAAAACACTTATAATCATCATATTCTTGAGTCAGAAAACCGTTCGATCACGGTTCGATATCTCAAACAATTCCCCACGTTTGAGTTCTAAAATGTGTCCGGAGAGATGAAATCATTACGTCAGTTTCCATCACAATGCCGGCATTCGTAAGAGAGCGTGCTCCAGTGACGAGTTCCTGTGATTGTCCGTCACTCCGGCTCACTGCGCCTCAGGAGCGCAAACGTTTGCCCAGTCTGTCCGCTCCATCCCACTCCGTGGGAATATCCCGCTCATTACGATGCCGTGACAGAAGTTCTCAAGACGAGCGACAGAAAAGTCAAGCGACAAGAAGCTGACAGAAGCGTGCGGTGTCCTGCTGCAGGGACAGGCTTTTTTTAATCTGCTGCGAAGAAGTGACGGCGTGTTTCCACATGATAAGTGATAAAATGTTAAGCAAAACTGGCAGGCGTAACTTCACTCGCACAGATCTTAATGCATGGCACATTGGCGAGAGAGTGTTGCGAGCAGACAGGACTTTGCCCCGCGGCGGCGCCGGGGTTCAGAGCGAACGCTCGGATCAGAGAGTGGGAGACGGAGGGTGTGAGGTTTAAAGCGTTGGAGGGTTTTACTGCACGGAGGCTCAAGAGTTTTCCCAATTCCCTCGCTACGAATTAAAAATGTGGCTTGCCCCACGGCCTGTTTTACAACCGGAGAGGACAAGGAACGAGGTATTAAGGATGGAGAATGGTAGGCGGTTTGAGCCTGGATTTCCTTTCAGGAATGTAAATTGGTAAACATAGTTCCTTTATTTATTTATTTTTTCCTTTGCACACCCTGGACAGATGGCCAGTACATTTCATTTCATTATTTATTTTATTTATTTTCATATTTATTATTATTATTATTTTTATTTATTTTTTTTATTTAAGTTCATTTCATTATTTATGTGATTTGGTTTTATTTTATTTTATAATTGTCCTGTGCACACACTGGAAAGATGGCCAGTCTATTTTTATTTTATTTTATTTTATTTTATTATGTATTTTATTTATTCTATTGATTTAATTTCATTTTATTGTTTTATTCTATTTTCCATATTTTATTTATTTATTTATTTATTTATTGTTATTGTTATTTTGTTTTATTTGATTTTGTAATTGTCCTGTGCACACACTGGAAAGATGGCCAGTCTATTTTTGTTTTATTAATTTTTTTTTATTATGTATTTTATTTATTCTATTTATTTAATTGCATTTTATTATTTTATTTTATTTTTCATAGTTTATTTTTCATATTTTATTTATTTTATTTATTTTGTATTTGTTTATTTTATTTATTTACTATTATTTTGTTTTGTGTCATTTGATTTTATAATTGTCCTGTGCACACACTGGACAGATGGCCAGTCTATTTTTATTGTATTTATTTTATTTTTATCATTTTTATTTTATAATTTTCTTGTGCATACCCTGGACCGAATATTATTATTATTATTTATAATATTGATATAATTATGATATAATAAATTAATCTTTCTAATGGTTTATTTTTTTACCCTATAAGCAGAATAAGTATAATCACTATTATAGCACTATAATCCGTTGATATGAACATATTATTTGACGCAGTGTGATGTAAACACCACGGCACTGGAACACAGTGGTCATTCAGTGCTGTGGTGTGATATGATGCCATCAGTTTGCAGTAGTTTGCTCTGTTCTTGTCATCACTCTGATGTGTAGAGTGTGGTGTGGTGAGGTCATCCAGTGGTTTTCATTGCCGTTAGAGCAGGAGGAAGGAAAAGAGCGTGGGGCTTTCGCTCTCCGCCGGCCCGTGTGAGAGTCTCTCTCTGTTGTTCAGGAGTTCGCCGCTGCTCATCTGGAGTGGGAAACCCCCTTCACTGTAATTGTTGTCATGTGGAAACACTGTGGGGCGATTTCAGTCATTTCACCAAACGTATTCCGTCTTAAAAACCTGCCAAGTGTACATTTCCTTTTGATCGCGACAGAATTTCCTCAGAGTTGCGCCATGCGATTTGTGTTCAAATTTCATTTTCAGTCATTCCCAACCTGATTCCTATCAGAATTCCCCGTTCGGACAGAGTTTCCAATGCCCCTTTCAGACCTCAGTAACTTTACCCACACCCTACTTTCTCCTTCATTCGCTTCCCGTCTTTTTTTCCAGCTCTTTTGTGCGTGTGGAAGCGGATCTCGTGGTTAAGTGCGTGCGTATTGTCGTGCTGGGATTAAGTAGAGTATGTGGGTCACAGCCGGGTCCGCGGCAGAATGTCAGTCGCGTCGGTCAAAGACGGTCCCGCTCGAGCCAGCGGGATCGGACCCTCCTGCGAAGTGCAGTATTTGTTCCCGTCTTCCTGTCCCAGAACACCCCGACGAGGTTCTCTCAAAACGTTCAACGGTCGTGTTTTTTTTCTCCGTCCTCTCCAACGAATATCCGCTGCAGATTCCGTGTGTTATTCCATGATACATTGTATCATGAGTCATACAGCATCCAGCTGACTTTCTTCAACCCCCACACACACACACACACACACACACACACCGGATCTGTCAGCAGGATCCCGGGTGGAAATTGCTCCGGCCCTCCTGCTGCGTCGCCCCTCATGTATTCTCAGGTATTGCTGAAACGTGTGCGATTCTGAAAATATGAGATCGAGGAGGAACTCTTGTTACCTTTTGCCCTCAGAGGCGGAAGTAACATCAGTATCATTTCACTTGTGTTCGTACGTCTTGATTTACAGCTCGATGTGATCACGGGAAGAGAATGGAGAGGGTTATTGTACTTATTTACACTAATTATTACGAATGTCGTTCTATTACATACTATTTGGTGTCTTTGTGTAGGGAAGTCATCACTTTTCCTGCATACAAATGTAGTTAATGTTGCTGCCTTGTGTCAGTTATTGTCTTGAATAGCACGAGTGCAAAGATGAGATTGATTTCATACAGCAGCTCATATTTTTAGACACATATTTGCTCAGTTTTGCCCATGAAAATATTACTTATAAAGAACCGTTGTGCGTCACACAGCGCTGTTTCGTTTCTGAATGAATTGGTGTTTTGAGCGAATCAATCGGGTGAATCAATGATTCAATGAGCCATTTACTTCATTCCTGAATGAATCAGCTGTTCGATTGAATCGCGTGAATGAATGATTCAATGACTTACTCATTTAGACATTCACCGCCACCTACTGGCAGTTTTGGTTTCATATTGCGAACATCATTTCATTATTTTTTTCTTCACATTTCCATATTAATAATAATAATAATAATAATAATAATAATAAAACAATATTAAAAGTATAGTTCACCCAAAAATGTCGTCGTCATTTATTCAACCTCATGGCTGCTGACGCCTAAAAGATTGTGTAATAAATTCTATTTTGAATCAAATATAATATTTCAAATATGGAATGTTTATTTGATGCTTTTATTTTTTAACACAGTAATGACTTTAAATGATCTTATGGGGGTAAATTCGATGTGAGATTAATTTGTGATTAATTCGATTCGACATTGTGTAATTAATTAGATTAAAAATGTAATCACTTGACAGCCCTACAGTATATATATATATATATGTATATATGTAGATCAGGCATGAAACTCTAGGGGGCGCAGGCTCATTGGTCCTTTTCATGTAATCTTCAAACCCATAATTCCCTCTGCTGATCCTTCAGCCAATGAGATTGCATGCTCAACATTTAAATACTCCGGTTCAGTGTTTGCTGTAGGCCTCTGACCCCTCCACCTCCCCAGCTCCACCTGCCTAGATATTCAATAACATGCTGAAACTATTGCGAGAGTTGTCACGATTGAAATGCGCATTAGTTATTTTTAAAACGTGCCTTTTGATTGCGAATGTTACTCTCTGGAGATCTTGTGTATGTATTTGTTTTTTTAAATGAATCGCACAGCTGTTTAGGATATAAAAGCGGTCGTGATTCTTCCCTATGGAGAGCGTCTCTCAGTCCACGTTTTGCACGGATGTGTCAGTGACTCTGTGAATGTGAAACGGTGCCATCTTCTCCGCCGTAGTACGACACAGTGCTTTGTCTCGGTTATATCGCAGCTTTGTGCTTCTGCCAGACACAAAACTCTCCCACACCGCGGGAACAGACTCCGGCGGGTTACGCGGGCTCGGAGTTCGCCTTCTCAATTGGCAGATTATTAAAAGCAAACGCACAAATACGGAAATGACAATATGTAGAGCGCAATTAATATTCTAATAATGGATTGGGTATTATGAAATGATTGCTGAGCGGAGTGCACAGGCCTGATATTTACCTCGGCTTTGAGAAGAAGGGCTTTGTTCTCACGCCAATAGCGCGTTTGCCTCCGGTATTGTGTGTGTGTTTGTGTGTGTGTTTTACCCTCCAAGAAAAAAAGGGCCTTTTTTCCTGCCTCTGTTTGGTTTTAGCTTGTCATTCTACAAAGCCAGGCGTGTGACATGTTTTCTCATTAAGAGAAGCAATAACTTTGATAAATCATTCCGCCTGCCAGCCCAGCCCCTCTGTTGGTATTAGAAAAGCTAATTGAAATTCTCTTTCTCTCTCTCTCACTGTCTCTCTCTCTCTCTCTCTCTCTCTCTCTCTCTCTCTGTGTGTCTCTCTCTCGCTGACACTGTGGATTTTCTCTTTTCTGTTGTACTTTCTTTCTGTTGACACTTCAAAGGCTCGTGAGTGTGCCGTTGTGTGTGTTGGGTAATACTGAGTGCAAATATTTGTTCCCATAATAATAGCTTTTTCATCATAATGGCGTACTTGTGGTGTCGTATTTAATTACTAAATGTGAGGAAACGCTTGTGTCAGAGAGGGTCAGGTCAATAAACTAACACAGATGCTGATTTGTGTTTAAAGACGTGAGCAGGTCATATTCAGGTCACATCAGGAAATATATCTATATGTGTGTGTTTGTGTGTGGGTATTCCCTACGCTACGGGGACCAAATGTCCATTGTGGGGACATTTTGTTGGTCCCCACTTGGAAACAAGCTTATAAATCATACAGAATGATCTTTTTTGAAAATGTAAAATAGCAGAACATTTTGTGTGATGGGTAGGTTTAGGGGTGGGGGGGCAGAATGTACAGTTTGTACAGTATAAAAACCATTACGCCTATGGAATGTCCCCATAAACCATGAAAACACAACATGTGTGTGTGTGAGTGTGTGTGTGTGTGTGTGTGTGTGTATTCCCTACGTTACGGGGAACAAATGTCCCCACAGGTATAGTAATATTAGTAAATTTTGATCTTGTGGGGACATTTTTATTGGTCTCCACGACGTAACAAGCTTATAAATCATACAGAATGATCTTTTTTGAAAATGTAAAATAGCAGAACATTTTGTGTGAGGGGTAGATTTAGGGGTAGGGGGGGTGGGGGGACAGAATGTACAGTTTGTACAGTATAAAAACCATTACGCCTATGGAATGTCCCCATAAACCATGAAAACACAACATGTGTGTGTGTGAGTGTGTGTGTGTATTCCCTACGTTACGGGGAATAAATGTCCCCACAGGTATAGTAATATTAGTAAATTTTGATCTTGTGGGGACATTTTTATTGGTCTCCACGACGTAACAAGCTTATAAATCATACAGAATTATCTTTTTTGAAAATGTAAAATAGCAGAACATTTTGTGTGAGGGGTAGATTTAGGGGTAGGGGGGGTGGGGGGACAGAATGTACAGTTTGTACAGTATAAAAACCATTACGCCTATGGAATGTCCCCATAAACCATGAAAACACAAAATGTGTGTGTGTGAGTGTGTGTGTGTGTGTGTGTGTGGGTATTCCCTACGTTACGGGGAATAAATGTCCCCACAGGTATAGTAATATTAGTAAATTTTGATCTTGTGGGGACATTTTTATTGGTCTCCACGACGTAACAAGCTTATAAATCATACAGAATGATCTTTTTTGAAAATGTAAAATAGCAGAACATTTTGTGTGAGGGGTAGATTTAGGGGTAGGGGGGGTGGGGGGACAGAATGTACAGTTTGTACAGTATAAAAACCATTACGCCTATGGAATGTCCCCATAAACCATGAAAACACAAAATGTGTGTGTGTGAGTGTGTGTGTGTGTGTGTGTGTGTGTGTGTGTATTCCCTACGTTACGGGGAATAAATGTCCCCACAGGTATAGTAATATTAGTAAATTTTGATCTTGTGGGGACATTTTTTTTGGTCTCCACGACGTAACAAGCTTATAAATCATACAGAATGATCTTTTTTGAAAATGTAAAATAGCAGAACATTTTGTGTGAGGGGTAGATTTAGGGGTAGGGGGGTGGGGGGACAGAATGTACAGTTTGTACAGTATAAAAACCATTACACCTATGGAATGTCCCCATAAACCATGAAAACACAATGTGTGTGTGTGTAAGAGTGTGTGTGTGTGTGTGAATGTGTGTGAGTGTGTTTGTGTGTGTGTGTGGCAATCAAAAGTTGGGGTCGGTAGATTTTTTTTTATTTTTGAAAGTCTCTTTTGCTCATTTGATCAATAAAACAGTAATATTGCAATATAATATTACAGTCTAAAATACTCCCGTCTTCAGTGTCACATGATCCCACAGAAATCATCCTAACATGCTGATTTGGTGCTCAAGTACAATTTCGTATTATTATTAAGGTTGAAACCAGTTGTACTGCTCAATTTCCTCGTGGACGCGTGACGTAGTCGATCATGTGACATCAACATGGGAAGAGGTGATCCACTTCCCGTTTAATAGGAAGTAGACTGCTATTCTCTCCATACATGATGCTTTCTTTTTTTTTTTAAATTACGGTGATCTCGATGTCCTAAAAAACAGGTTTCAGTTTTATTACGTGAAACACAATTCCTTCATTTTGATTTAAAGTACGGCACGTGTGCTGAAAATCCACGCGTGCTCAAATGCGACCAAATCAAAGACGGAATTTCAGCCGGCAGTTTTCCTCCACCCGGTTCTGTGTCATCTCTAGTTGTGTTTGTGAGCGCTAACAGACAGGGTTCAGAGTGACTCAGAGGAGATGTGAGTCGAAGACGCATTATAAATGACAGCCGAGCTTTTTAGTGGCAGGACTAATTCACAACTGAACACCGACTGCCTGTGGATCTCACGGCCCATGAGGCACAGAGCAGCTGCACACACATTCTCTGGAAGTTTATCTCGCGTCGGTACGCGATGAGAGTTCTGCGGCCGAGGATGATTATACCGTTCGATATCGTGACTCGCTCTCGGCTCGTGGGAGGAACAGGTGAGGGAGGATCCATCTGAAGAAGAAACAGAGCTTCATGTGTTTGGTGTCGGGATGCAATAATCGGACACAACGCAATTATCACACGTTGATTGTTTAAACAGTTGATGGTCATATCTTGTCAATCAAAAGGGGGCAGTCGCATGTGGTAAAGGGCGCCTGACCAATCGTTGTGCTTTACAGAAGGAGGGGCTTCATAGAGACAGTAAACAGAGCGTTACTGACAGACTGGGAAGAGGGGCGCTGCACAATGGAGAAGATGAGGAAAATAAGCTGGAAAACCTGCAGAAACACATCTGTTGAGTGCTTGAACTCAACGGCCAATCAGAGGTGTTTAAGTTAGTCAGAATCCACTCCACATTTTTACGTAAGCAAGTTTTCTCGAACAGACGCGACTTTTTGAAATGCAGTAGTAAACGTTGAGATGAACATAAACCGTGTTGTATATTGTTCCCTGATGTACTTGACGACAGTTAACAGATGTGACGTGTTATTCTGTTAGTGCGTTAACCGAGACCAGTCACACCAAAACATGGAAATCATGTTGATCTTTAGAGAACAAAAAGATGATGTTTCTTTCAAAACAGCTTCATCAGTCAGCAGATGTGATTCTGAATAATCGGATGTTGGTGTCGGCACACAAATCGGTGGATCCCTGATTAATACAAACGACAACCTGGAAGTGTGTGTGTGGGGGTATTCCCTACGTTACGGGGACCAAATGTCCCCACAGGTATAGTAATACTAGTAAATCTTGACATTGTGGGGACATTTTTGTTGGTCCCCATGAAGAAACAAGCTTATAAATCATACAGAATTAGCTTTTTTGAAAATGTAAAATAGCAGAACATTTTGTGTGTTGGGTAGGTTTAGGGGGGGGGGGGCAGAATGTACAGTTTGTTGTACAGTAGAAAAACCATTACACCTATGGAATGTCCCCATAAACCATGAAAACACAACGTGTGTGTGTGCGCGCGCGTGTGTGCGTGTGTGCGTGTGCGCGTGTGTGTGCGTGTGTTTGTGTGTGTGTGGGTATTCCCTACATTACGGGGACCAAATGTCCCCACAGGTATAGTAATACTAGTAAATCTTGACATTGTGGGGACATTTTTGTTGGTCCCCATGAGGAAACAAGCTTATAAATCATACAGAATTAGCTTTTTTGAAAATGTAAAATAGCAGAACATTTTGTGTGATGGGTAGGTTTAGGGGTGGGGGGGGGGACATAATGTATAGTTTGTACAGTAGAAAAACCATTACACCTATGGAATGTCCCCATAAACCATGAAAACACAACGTGTGTGTGTGCGCGCGCGTGTGTGCGTGTGCGCGTGTGTGTGCGTGTGTTTGTGTGTGTGGGTATTCCCTACATTACGGGGACCAAATGTCCCCACAGGTATAGTAATACTAGTAAATCTTGACATTGTGGGGACATTTTTGTTGGTCCCCATGAGGAAACAAGCTTATAAATCATACAGAATGATCTTTTTTGAACATCTAAAATAGCAGAACATTTTGTGTGATGGGTAGGTTTAGGGGTGGGGGGGGGACATAATGTACAGTTTGTACAGTATAAAAACCATTACACCTATGGAATGTCCCCATAAACCATGAAAACACAGCACGTGTGTGTGTGTGTGTGGTAGACCTGTGGGAACCTCATCAGCAGTCATTGTTACGATGAGACGTCTCCACTGTCTGTGTTCACGTCTCAATAGAGAGTGATTGCTGAAAAGAAAGCTGTCACTCAAACGCCGCGGCCCGTCCTGTCATCTAAAGCACTCTCACGGAGTGTCAGCCTTCATTCGCTCTGTCAGACCAGACCGGGTCCGGCGCCAAGTGCCGGGTTCGAGGGAGTGCTCTCAAGCTCCATTGGCTCTCGAGTTCCTTCCAAATTAGGGCCTTTTGTGGCCAAACTTGGCTGCGTCTGAAGCTCATTTCTTTTCAGTGTGAAAATAGACAGATTTCAAGAAGCGAGTCAACCTTCTCCTTTCAGAGCCGTCACATGCACGCTCCTCAGAGAGGAGTCAATGGGCTCTGTGTGGAGCTGAGAGGAGTGTAAACAGCGAGATGAGGAGCTCGGCTGCACGCTATGGGTTTTTTGTCAGGAGTGCATGAGGGCTTTTAACTTTGTGACTGTCAGTCAGCGAGACGAGGGGCTGGTGTGATTGAGGAAGCGTTTCCACGACAGCCGTCGGGTCTGTGGAACGAGGTGGCATACATCCACGTGTCCTCCGATACAGTGCCGTGAAAGCTGTTACCTGTCAGTCGAATTCCCATGATGCCGTATCGTGTGATGTTCATGCTCTCGATAATGTCAGACTCCGGCCACGCGAAGGCGTTCGCTGCCCCTGGTGGCCGACTGCGTATTCGTTTTTAAGCACCAGGGGCCAGAATTACGAAGACCTTTTTTTCTTAAGATCATTCTATTGCAAAACTTATGATTTTTGAGTTCCTGAATATTCAGAGAATAGTTAATGATATGCTAAAGCCCGCCCACACGTTGTTGTGATTGACAGAAGCACTGGTGATTTTTGAACAGTTTTTTTTATGTTGAATTTGCATTTAAACAACATTATGATTTTTAATCTTTAATAAAGCTCTATGAAAACAGCGCAAACATATTGGCTCAAATCAAATGTTTTCTGTCTGTAATGAAATATACTCGTACTCGTACATTGCATTCTGGGATGCTAGGACATCCTTATGCATGCCAGATATGTGTGAAGCTTCGACTAGATTTGAAACGGCTGCGATACCAAATAATACGACAGGTCACTAGGATTTGGAGAAGAGCTTGTGTGTGTTTGCGCATAATTTGTGGCCAAACTTGTTATATAAGACGTGACACAAGTTCATTATTTTGTGTTATTTTCCTCTGAAATGAATGTCATAATGGCTTTTTTTTCCATGGCGGATAAAATGCTATTTTTCCCGTACCGAATAAGAGTGTGGCATGTCCTCAACTGGCCCGCCAATTATCAAGAGTACCTGCAGTTCATATCAGTGTGAAGCAGCTGAATCTCATGTACCTTCTCTCTAATAAGAACCCAGCAGGAGAGCCACCGCTGAGCCACAAAACAACAGCTTCTGTCCCACACACACACACACACACACACACACACACACCACTCAGGATTAATGCTCCTACATTATTAAAGTTCTTCATCAGCTCAGAGCCTGTTATGGTGTAATGAAGTTGGGTCATTCCGTGTCAAATCAGCCACATTTCAGAAGCTTTTTCTGAAGAAAGACAAACATAAATCGTGATGAAAGCCAAAATATTAAATGTCACAGATGTATATTAGGGTCAAAATGACCATTTACACCTGAGATTTGGAGCCAAATTAGAGGAGTGTAAAAAAGACTTTATAAAGACGTCAGCATCATTATTTCATTTTCACACACAGATCAGTAGATCTATTAGTAAAATCTGTTGACTTTATCAATCTTTGTTTGATTATATGCCAAAAAAAATGACAAAAAGGGCTCCTTGTGTGTTTCCCTCATGTCTGTAACTCAAGAAGTATTAAAGATATCTTAATATCCTTTCAGATTCTGGTTCTTAACAAGCTTTTTCTTGAGAAATGTTCATTTTTTAAGGCCCATTATGGTTAATTTACATAGATATGGGAATCTCAAAGTGGCTCCATGAGTAAATTATACACATTTCAGTCGTTCGAAAACCAAACGTGTGTCACTTTGAATAAAGCTGATGCTTTTGTCTTTTAAAGAGGAATATCTGAAGAACAAATAATGCTGAAACTAGAAACACATCTCATGTTTTTCTATCAGCTCAATTGCGTAGAACATTCCTGTCAGAGCGCCGTAAATGCTCTTTTTCCAAAGTTTACATGCCTGTAACTCTACAAGTGTTCAAGATATCTCAATATCCTTTCAGATTCTCATTCTTAGTAAACATTTCTTCTAGAAGCTTAATTTTTAAGGCTCTATATAGTTCAGTCCCATAGATATGGGGATCTCAATGCGGCTCTGAGGTCAAAACGTTGAATTTTACCCATTTTCAATGGTTGAAAACCAAATGTGGGTAACTTCTCAAACAGCTGCTACTTATTGTATTTAAAGAAGAAAGTCTGAAGAATAAATAATGTTGAAACTAGAAATGTATCTCATATTTTTCTATCAACTCAATTGCGTAGAACATTCCTGTCGGAGCGCCATAAATGCTCCTCTTCCAAAGTTTACATGCCTGTAACTCTACAAGTGTTCAAGATATCTCAATATCCTTTTAGATTCTCATTCTTAGTAAACTTTTCCTTAGAAATCTTCCTTTTCAATTCTCTATATAGTTCAGTCCCATAGATGAGGGGATCTCAAAGCGGCTCCATGATCAAATTGTTGAATTGTACCCATTTCCAGTGAGTGAAAACCAAATGTGCTTCACTTTTACGCAGCTGATACTTATTGCATTTAAAAGGAGATGTCTGAAAAATAAATCATGTTTAAGCAACAAATGTATTTTGTTTCTACTCTATCAAAACAATTGCATAAAACATAACTCTCGGAGTACCAGAAATCCATGGAAAATGGTTCAGGTTCAGTTAAATTGCTCTTAAAAGAGTATTTATAAGAATGAATATTTGATATTTGGACGATATATTTAGTTCATGTTAACAGCTTCTGAAGCTATCAAGAGTTCAAATACACATGATCGTAAAAACACGTTACATATTCATTCATAGTATTAATAAAATAATAAAGTTATTATTTCTGTATTTATAAATAACTAAAAAAAATATACTTGCGTCTTTGCTAAATAAAAAGAGTCTTACGGACACCAAACTTTTGAATGTTTTTGGTGTTTGGTATTATTTTGGCACTAGATGAAGCACGTCTTTCAGATCATTTTGAGGCAAAGCAAAGTAAAGTTCTGTGAGCCATAATTTCGACAGCTTTGATATTGCTATTCAAGCCATGATGAGTGTCCTGCTGTGTTTAGTTACATGTAAGACAATTGGAGCATAGTTTATTTTTCTTAATTTTTTTGACACGACTTCAAACTCTCTGTTCGTTTGAAGCTTGAGAATTCTGATCCCTGTGGCGGCAGAAGTTTCGGAAAGACTTCTTAATAACTCTGGAGCGTTTGGCAGTCAGCAGGACGTTTACATCGAGCCGAACTCGCCGTTCCTTCCATTCAAAACATTCCACTGCTGTGATGCAACATCGGTCAGCGTTTGAGCCCCAGATACAGAAGCTTTCCCAGAATTCCGTGCGTTGTCATGTGCGTGTGTGCGTGCGCATCCCGTAGTTAATCTGTCTTAACTCGTCACTCTCCGACGTCGTTCCTCAGAGCCACAGGTTGGAGAGTTTGCGGCACAGCTGTGAGTTGTGATTGACTTCATTGTGTTCGGCCAATAGAGCACCTGCATCATCCGTCACTGGGGAACAAATATTAATACACCCAACCTGTTCAAACAAATCGCAGCGCTCCACCAGCCAACACTTATGAAGACCAGGTGCTCAGGAAACAGACCTGTATCCACAGTCCACAGGGAATTCATGGAGAACTTCAAGAAACACACTGTGATGTTGTTTCCTTTTGAGCGGCTCAGAGTGAGGAATATTCCACTTTTCTGTTGCCATATGGAGAGAAAAAAAATAAAAAGGTCTGACATCACAAACCCTAAAATTTACATAAGCCCCGCCCCCGTGAACACTCAACAAAGGGGGCGGGGCCATGTTGTGCTGCTTTAGAGAAGAGGAAGAGTTGTTGTCGTCGAGTGTTGTTGATGCCGTCATTTTACGCCGGACTGCTTTTACCCCCAGAAGATCATTTAAAGTCATTATTGTGTTAAATGACAAAAGCATCAAATAGACATTAACAAAAAGCAGCTTTAGAAAGAAATGTTACATTTGATTCAACATCGTATTTATTAAACAAACTTTAAGACTTGATGAGGGTGAGTAAATGATGACAATTTTCATTTATAGATGAACTATATCTTGAACGCAACGACATCAATTTATCCACTAACCGTTCAGAAACGTCTTCCTGAGTCTCTCCATCCGTTTGAACACTTTCCTCATTTTGTCTGCGTGAGATTCTCCAGCTTTGTTGTCGTTGAGCTGTTAAAGCTCCGCCCTCTTCTGGAGCAGCAGCTCATTTGCATTTAAAGGGACGCGCACAAAAACGGCGTGTTTTCGCTCACACCCAAATTTGACGAGCGATAATGATCTTATGAGCTGAAACTTCTGGAGACACCAGAGACTGATATTCCATCTTGTGAAAAGGGCATTAACTCCTCTTTAAGGTATCTTAGATGAAAGTGCTGATAAATCCAGAACCAAAGTGGATGAAAACATGTGCGGTTAATGTTGAGCGTATGCATTTTTAATTTATTTTTCAAACCACAGGACTGATAAAGTGGCTTAAAAATGCATAGAAATGGTGGCCAGTTACAGTAAAACATAAAAATTCCCTCCACGTTCCATTCCTCTCCACTAGATCTCGCAGGCTGTACCGTCGTGTCCTTTCAGAGTGGAGAGAAATATCTAGTTGTTTAGACGTCGATAGTTTTCTTTTTGCAGCACTTCACTGAAGTCCATTATCGTATTTGATTACAAACATTGCGAGTCTGAGGCTGAGAGAGAGAGATGGACGCAAGCGGTGGCTCTCAATCCACCTCGTCCCCGGGGACAGACAGTGGCTAATCAATTTCAGACCAAATGGGAGCTTCATTTACATCACAAAAGCTAATTATTGCAGCCTAATCAATCAGCACATCCTAATTAGCTTAGGGCTTGAGTTGGGACTGCCAGAAAGAGAGAGAGAGAGATTTCTGCCCTGCTGTACTGAAACGTTTTCAGACATGCTGTTATTACGCATCCAGACAAGCCTGAGGTGAGCGACTTTCTTAAACCTACGGAGAGGG
>CM074295.1:20126960-20134460 GCA_037194245.1 Opsariichthys bidens | reverse complement strand
TGCTGGGTAGTTTCTTACTTAAAAGGAACCTAAAGTATGTTGGAAATGAACATTTTTAATACGTTTAATGAATAATAATTAAACAGTAAACATTTATTCAATTGCTTATTAATAAATGTTCCCCTTTTGATTATTATTGTTGCCTCTAATAATGATGTGTCTGATTTTTAATTTCCAACATATTTTGTGTTCATTTTAATCCAGTCATTTTTAAATAATAGTTGGGTTAAATAAAACTACCCAGCAGGATGGGTCAAACATTTAACCCAACTGCTGTGTTAAAACAACCCAATCACTGGGTTTGTCCATTTTCAACCCAGCATTTTTCGAGTGCAAACATTCGACTCTGCAGAATAACTCATCGTTTGTGCAACAGAAATAATTGATAGCTCAAATTCTGCAGTTTAATGCAAAAGGTGTGTTTGTACTTCTGAGTGACCAGATTTGAATTTCCCTTGGTGGACAATAAATGGGGTGTAATAATCCAGGGATCTGAGCCATATTTAGGGAGCTGGAACCGGGCTCTTTTTGAGCTGAACTCTCTACATTTGGTTCCGAGCTTCTCCACGGCGTTCCAGTCCCGTCTTATTCAGCTGTCCCTGTTCCCGCTGATCGTCTTTAACATGATTTGCACACTGTAATGATGAAGTGAAGCAATGCGAGGTTGAGTGATGCAGAGCGAGCATGCGCTGCTTCCCTCCAGGTGTTTGTTTTTGCGACTGAGGAAATTGCTCATAAATTTCAGATGACGCTTTGCAGAGAGACTCCGATTTCCCCAGATTCCCTCAGTCAGATTTACGATACAGCAAAGAACCGGAGCTGAAAGAGAAACCATTTTGCTAGGAAATTTAACAAACGCTGAGATTGTCTGACGTACTGTTTTCTTGTCATTTTTCATTGCTTCCAAATCATATGGTGAAAATTCCCGTTTTTTTAAATTTTTTTTATATATATATCAATGTATAGCAGAAAAACAAAGTCGTTGTGTTTAATTGTAGTGCATGTGAGAATGTCCCAGTGTGTGTGTGTGTGTGTGTGTGTGTGTATATCACCACCGAGTGGCCGTGACGCGAACTGCATGTTAGTAAGCCGCTCACGAGCCAGCGATGCCCCAGAGGAGTGTGGCTTTAGACACACGATGATTGAAAACAGAGGAAAAAGGTCATCGGATAGGGTGGTGCTCGGCATGTAAACCAACAGGAGTGAATATATTAAACCGGGGAGGAAAGAGCGGCCGCTGCACTCTCGGAAATCACCGGATTCTGTTTATTTGCCGGCTGGTGCATGCTGGGTAGAGATTCTGGTCAAATGCTGGTGATCTCTCTCTCTCTTTCTGGGTCTCTGCTAGAGTTATACTGAATGCTGCTGTATATCAGAACAGCTCAGCTTATTTGATTTGACGTGAGCCATCAGTCCTCTCTCTCTCTGTGTGTGTGTGTGTGTGAGTGTGTGTTTAAGCCTTTTTCTGTCCCTGCTGGCTCTTTTTGAGAACATTAAGTTGGCAGCACACATCCTGCATGCGTGTTGTTTTGACAGTTTTTGTGTGTCCATGTCTAGGCATGTTTTTACAATGAAACACGTGTCAGTGCTCTAATGTCTGGTGGCCTGTAGGGTAAAACTTTTTTTATTTCTCGGTTATTTGCTTATTTCTATAGCTGTCATTTACTGACACTAGCTTTTTGGACGCTAGAACAACCGGTGTGTAATTTTGGCCAATACTGAAGGGTGATGTTATGGTGGACACTTGACATGATAGTCAATATTATTATGTAATTGTTATTACTGTTATTATTTATGAATTACTATATATATATATATATATATATATATATATATATATATATATATATATATATATATATATATATATATATTTCTATAGAATTAAAAAAAAAAAATACAATATATAATATATAAATATATATAAATATATTTCTATAACATTTCTAATATATATATATATATATATATATATATATATATATAATTTATATAAAATACACATACTATTAATCAACAAATATATTAGTTTACTCCAAAAAATGCTGAAAATCAATCCAAGTTGGGTTAAATGTTTGCTCAACCTGCTGACTAGTTTTATTTAACTCAATTATTGTTTAAAAATGACTTAAAATGAACCCAAAATACAACTTATTTCTAAATGTTCATTTATTAAACACGCTTCGTTTTCATTTTAAGAAAGAAATACAATCATTTTTAAACAATAGATGGGTTAAATAAAACTAGCCAACAGGTTGGGTCAAACTTTTAACTAACCCAATTACGGTGTTTGTCCAGTTTCAACCCAACTTGGGTTGTTTTTAACCCAGCATTTTTAGAGTGTAATATGCAAATATGTCAAATCATATTTAAGTAAATTTTCTTCAAAAGTAAATATTTAAAGTACAATTGTGAAATGTTAGTATATATATATATTCATCCTGAAAAAGCATTAATATCTGTAATATACATCTTTCTTGAAGGATGTTTGTACTTGTTCATTCTGTGTTCTGAAGTTAGAGATGTTTTTACTCATAAACAAGTTGAACACACTGATTAAGAGCGGGAATCTGTGTGTTTACCCTCGGGGTCAGCGCTGTACGTAATGTGCAAGCTTTTGGTTGACTTGTCCCGTCTTTCACAGATGAATAAATGCATGCGTCTCTACCAGAGCTGTTAAAATAAATAAGTCTCGGCCGTTCATTACACTAATGTCTGATTCATTCTGCTGCACGTACGCTCAAGTGCACAAGAGGGACACATCCGAGAATTCACTAATTTGGTGTTGGAGTGCAGGATCGGAATGGAAGAGAGGTGTTGTGGGACGAGTTATGCTCTTTTCATCTGCATTATGAAGTCTTACTGAAGCATATCAGAATCAAGAGCTCACGGCTGCTTGTGTTCACACGTGCCGGAATTATTTTTATGCTGGAGGCGAGAGGAATTATAATTCAGTAAAAGATTACCATGTGGCTGCTGTTGGTCCTTTTACTGCAATACAGATATTTATGATGTGAATAATGTAGCCAGAGTTCCAGTTTATGAGAAAAAAAATTTACACACTGCTCGCGTTTTAATGAGTCAATAAAACCCATAAAAAATTTTGTGTGCAGAAAATGTTAAAGGCGCCGTCTTCCATCCAAGCTGTTGAAATCATTTCCTTGCAGGGATGTTCAAAGTCGAGTAGTTGTGTAAGCACTGGATAACGAACAAACGTTTAACGAGTAAAACGCAGGAGCATCGCTTACGTGTGTTTTAAAGTTTAGTTAAAGGCAAAAAGGTGACAATGGCCTAGAATTGTGATACTTCCATCGAGAGGTGCATCGATGTTTGGTCAAGATCTTGTATTGACAATGCAAGAGGTGAGCACTCTGTAAAGTCTCCTCCAGAACATCCCAAAGACTTTCAGTGAGTTTAAGGTCTGGTGCCAATTCGTGTGTGAAAATGATTCTTCATGCTCCCTCCCAACCTTGCACAATTTGAGCCTGATGAATCTTGACATTGTCATCCTGGAATATGGTCATGATACGTCTACCTACATGTTTAAGAAATGAAAAGCTAAACACTCCATCAAGTAGGGTTAGAAGAACTGTTGCCAAACGTATAACTTGCTAGAAACATAGTAATCACTGTAACAATGGTCCAATCATAGACTCATAAGCATTCGCCTAATTAAATCCAAACAGTGACTTTTTTTTTTTATCCAGGCAGTGTATAAGCAGAAACATAAATATAGTCAATACGGTGCCATCTTGTGGTCAATTCTTACAAAATTCAAGTCCCGCTTAGAGGGGGTGGTTCGAACAGGATGAGTTACATTGGTGCCGTGACCCGGATGGGAGTGAGGTTCAGGGGGTGAGTGTAACGGAGGCCAGTTAGTAAGAGCTGTGTGCGTAAAACCTCACTTCCCTGATCTCAAGAGGCTCTCTAGCAACTGATGCAAGTGATTGCGGTTTTTTAGCCACCTTGATAGAGCCCCCAACTACCATTCCGGGAGACTGGGATTTGAGTCCCACTTAGAGCAGGTGGTTTCAAACAGGAGGGGTTATATTGGTGCCGTGACCCGGATGGGAGTGAGGTTAAGGGGGCCATTTAGTAAGAGTTGTGCGAGTAAACCTCACTTCATTGATCTCAAGATGTGCTCTAATGACTGGCGGTTCGAGTCCTGCTTAGAGGGGGTGGTTCGAACAGGATGGGTCACATTGGTGCCGTGACCCGGATGGGAGTGAGGTTCAGGGGGCGAGTGTAACGGAGGCCGTCTAGTAAGATCTGTGTCTGTAAACCTCACTTCCCTGATCTCAAGATGTGCTCTAATGACTGTCGGTTCGAGTCCTGCTTAGAGCAGGTGGTTTCAAACAGGAGGGGTTATATTGGTGCCATGACCCGGATGGGAGTGAGGTTCAGGGGGCGAGTGTAACGGAGGCCAGTTAGTGAGAGCTGTGTGTGTAAAACCTCACTTCCCTGATCTCAAGAGGCTCTCTAGCGACTGGCGGTTCGAGTCCTGCTTAGAGCAGGTGGTTTCAAACAGGAGGGGTTATATTGGTGCCGTGACCCGGATGGGAGTGAGGTTCAGGGGGCCATTTAGTAAGAGCTGTGCGAGTAAACCTCACTTCCCTGATCTGAAGATGTGCTCTAATGACTGTCGGTTCGAGTCCTGCCTACAGGGGGTGGTTCGAACAGGATGGGTTACATTGGTGTCGTGACCCGGATGGGAATGAGGTTCAGGGGGCCATTTAGTAAGAGCTGTGCGAGTAAACCTCACTTCCCTGATCTCAAGAGGCTCTCTTGTTCAGCGGACCCGTGTTCAAGTCCCACTTAGAGCGGGCAGTTCAAACAGGAGGGGTTGCATCTAGATGATAAATACAAAATATTGTGTACAGCGGACAAACATCATGTTTGTGGAGGAAAAATATTGTGGACACAAGTCAAGTATCTGAGTAGCGCTGCAGCAACGAATTGTTTGATTAATTGATTAACCGAAACAGGTTAATCGATTATCAAAATAGTCGTTAGTTGCAGCCCTAAATCTGAGCTACACAATTAGTTTGTTTTGATTCCGGCGTGAAAATGTGTCCTAACGATTTCTCTGTCTCTTTGTCATCCTACAGGAAGTTCTACTACATCACCCTGTTACGGGACCCCGTGTCCCGCTACCTGAGCGAATGGAGGCACGTCCAGCGTGGAGCCACGTGGAAAACCTCCCTGCACATGTGCGACGGGCGAACGCCCACGCCGGAGGAGCTGCCCCCCTGCTACGAGGGCACCGACTGGTCGGGCTGCACGTTACAGCAGTTCATGGACTGTCCGTACAACCTGGCGAATAACCGTCAGGTGCGCATGCTTGCCGACCTCAGCCTGGTGGGCTGCTACAACATGTCGTTCATCCGGAGAAGAAGCGCGCGCAGGTGCTGCTCGAGTCGGCCAAGAAGAACCTGCGAGACATGGCCTTCTTCGGCCTGACGGAGTTCCAGCGCAAAACGCAGTACTTGTTCGAACGGACCTTCCGCCTCAAGTTCATCCGGCCCTTCATGCAGTACAACAGCACGCGTGCCGCCGGCGTGGACCTGGACAACGACACGGTGCAGCGGATCGAGGAGCTGAACGACCTGGACATGCAGTTGTACGACTACGCCAGGGATCTTTTTCAGCAGCGCTACATGTACAAGCGACAGCTGGAGCGAAGAGAGCAGCGCCTAAAGAACCAGCCCGCCCTCTTCCCCTTCCGTCGGACGCCCAGCTCCGATCCTAATTTCAGGGATGACGCGCCGGAGTCCGAGGCGTCCCGATTGCCCACGGAGGACTACATGAATCACATCATCAACCGCTGGTAGTAGTGCTGGGGGGAGGGGGACGGGAAACACCGGCCGACGAGGAGGAAAAGAATGCAGGTCCAATCGAGCGGGAGAGGAACGAAGAGACAGAACTTTCGCGCCACCATCAAACACGGCCCTCCCCCCTTCTGTCGTGCTCCAGGACATCCTTCGCTCGTCTCGGAGAGGGAGGACTCCGAATGCAGGACGACTTTGTCAGAAATGCGACCGACTCACTTAAAGCACTGAGCCTGAACACGAAACTAAGAGGCGAAGACTTCTACCGGCGCAGTCGCCCACAGAAGTGAAAACATCATCGAAAATTATATTCACTGCAGATTTGAAAAGAATGAAACTGTATAGAGGTATTTGCTTAAATGTCTGCTGTCATTTCAGCCATGTCTTAGTTTATTATGGTTCAAAAGGGACCTCAAAGAGGTAAAACTCCCAGCACTGAGACCAACAGAGCTGCCTAACACTTATTGGATGCAATTTATTAGCTTTTCATAATCAGTGATGACTTGAAAGGGTCTGTATTTTTGTGTGTGTGTTGATTTGCACGTCGGCTGCAAATTTCGACGGACGGACAGACGACACGTGGACCATAGCCATTATTTAAGCTTTCAGCAAACTGTATGAGAAAACCCCCTGTGAGCTAAGTGTACTAATATAAACTTACCGAATGTGAGAGCTCTTTATACGTTGTTGTTGGCCGCGACAAATTCTAGGTTGTCATCAGCGCCGAGTTGAGAAACTGGTGGAGATCCAAAGAGGAAACTGTGTCTTATTTTACTCTTAGTAAGGATGGGCTCTGTGTTTCCGAGCCGAGTCGTGCTCAATGCTGTGTGTCAGCCGATGACAGGAGCGTCCTAGAGTGTGTGTGTGTGTGTGTGTGTGTGGAAGAGAGAGCTCGTGAAACGCTGGAGCAGAAGGAAGAAGCAGCAAACGCAGCCTTTATAAATGTCACCACCATTCCCAATTCCCAGAGACTACTCATTATTTAGTAGGACGACTGTGTGTGTTTGAGAGTTTAAGCATTCTATTGAGGACGACGGTTGTAAGTAAGCAAGCATGTACGGGTGTGACTTTTTTCTTTGCGAGTGTGTGTGTGTTTCATGACCAGTCTCTCGCCATGGTCCTCAGGGACTGAAGCTGTTGCCAGTAAGGGGACGAGGAATGATGCCACATGTCTCCCCTTATGCAAATCTTTGTGAACTTTGAGTTGTTTTGTTGTTAAAGGAACAGTTCACCCTGAGAAATGACCATTCTGTCATCTAACCCGTTTGCTGAGCTGCAAAACTGACAAAAAAATCACCAGAAGAGTAAGTCATGTGACTTATATTTAGAGTATGCAAGTGTCACTTAAAGGGACAGTTCACCCCCCCAAAAAAAATTATCCCATGATTTACTCCCCCTCAAGCCATCCTAGAGGTGCATATGATCTTCTTTCAGAGTTATTTTAATAAATATCCAAGCTTTATAATGGGAGTGAATGGGTAAATGGGAAAAAAAGTGCATCAATCCATCATGAAAGTAATCCAGAGGCCTTCTGAAGAGAAGCGTTGGGTCTTTAGAAGAAAAATATCCATATTTACAAATTAAACAGCTTATTTTTCTTACAAAAGCCTTTCTTAACGCCCTGGAGGCGTATGGATTACTTTTTTGGGCTTCAAAATCTCGACCCCCATTC
>CM074295.1:20076960-20121960 GCA_037194245.1 Opsariichthys bidens | reverse complement strand
GCTCAGGCTTGGGTGGTAATAACCCAACCGTTCCAGGCCGTCCAATCATGTCCAATATTGATGAAAAGAGCCGGCAGTGGCATTGAAGTGTTCAGCAGCATCACGGCAGAAGCACAGAGAATCGGCGGATATAAGAATCACCTAAGGCTTGGGAGCGAGTCTCGATGCTGCAATCAGTCTTTTGTTTTGATGGAGAATTCTGGTTATAAAAAATCTCATCGATTTGAAGTTTCTGATCTTTGCTAACCGCTTGAAAGCATTCACACGCTCCAAAAAACAGCCCAGGACAGAGCACATGTTGGGTTCATTTTAAACTGGGTTGTTACGTCTGACCCAGGATCTGTGTAACACAAAAACTACCCAAACACTGGATAAATAACCCAAAAAATGACCCAAAAGGCTCGACCCAGGAAAAAATACAACCTAAAATGTTTTTTGGGCGTGTAAATCATCTGTAATGCAAGATAAAAGTAAAATGAACTTTGAGGCATATGGATCATAGTGAAATCTAAACGTTTATTGCCTCTGACGGGATGATTGAGAATCAAATATTTATAATGAGACGCATCAACCGAACAGAGCATATAGCATTTAGTCTTTGTGAAGTTATTTTCACCTTTATTAATATAGAGCTTCTTACACTGATATAACACGATATTACGATCAATGACTGCAAATTCAAATGCTGCTGTAAAGCAACTCTACAGACGACAAAAGAGTACTTATTCAATGTACTTAACATGCAGTATGTCTAACTTTATCGTAAATTCTCCCACGCAATACAGGAACGTCATTATCTCTACGTATTATTGTTGTAGACCCAGTTTCCATTTTTTCCACGCTTAACTCGGCGCTAAATGCTCCCGCACGGTCTTCTTGAGCCAAAATGGCGGCGAAGGCAAAAAGCTGTCCAGCGTATAGCCAGCGAAAAAATGGCAGTATAGTGCTCTCTTTAATTAAATAAATAATATTTTTTAACCAAAAACACATCAAGTTTTATTAAAACAGTTGTGAATATGACAACTATGATATGATATGTGGTTTCGCATATGCTTAAAGATATTTTTCTGGAAAGGCACAGACAGCAGGTCCCACACATGACCCGTGGATTGGACCGTTTACTGACACCGTCCAAACATGGCATCTCACGAAGCGGATTCAGAAGCCGGTGCTGGTATGAAAGCTCACATTTACCTCAGCATAATTCCTTCGCATTATATCTGTTACGATAATAGTGTGTATAAATACGCCACGTCAAGCATTTAGCAACGGCGCGAAGCAAATGTTTGTGATTAGTCACGCTTGCACAGGTGTACTGGCCGCGCGTTACACACACAACCTCATTTAAACGCTAAGATTCTTCCTGTCAGATTCATTTCTGGAGATTATTTACGCGCTTTAATTCCATCGCGCCTCATTCTGTAAAATCGATCAGCGATCATTCGGATTATGATTAAATCAGACATATGATTAGTTTTATTAAGTGTGTTTTAGTGTGTAATGCGACGGTGCAAAATGTCGTTTATCCTCGTTAAATATGCTTTGAATTAATTTGTTATAATGCAGGAAGTTAATCAGAATCCGGAACTGCTGCTCGATGAGAGCGCTGATTGGATGACGCTGATGTTAAAGTCCACGCTGAGCGCTGTGATTGGATGAGTCGGGCCGCGCTGTCAAAATCGAATAGAACACAAAACAAACAAGCTGATATATCAATATATATATATATATATATATATATACGTTTTATGATGCTTGTTTATGAGTCTTTTATGACCTTTGCGGTCAGTTGGATGTATTTAACGTAATGCAGGTTGTTTTACCTTCTGTTTCACATTGGAGTTGCAGTGTTCAGCTACTTTACTTCAAGATGAGACTAAATGATTTCCTTTTCTCAGGCTTTTGTGGGAGGATGTGGATGTTGTGTGCGGCGCTGCTGGTTCTGGGCTCCGTCCACTCTGTCCGAGGGGACTCAAAAGCCGTCACAACGACGCTGACCACTAAATGGCCCTCCACACCGCTCCTGCTGGAGGCCAGGTCAGCTTCGACACGACGATGACCGCTTGTTGAACTCACAGTTTTATGCTGCGGTTTACTAATCATGAAAACGCTCTTATATTTGACAGCGAGTTCCTTGCTGAAGAGAGTCAGGACAAGTTCTGGGACTTCGTAGAAGCGAATCAGAACATCGAGAATGATCACGATGGTAATATCTAATCTTTTACTTCTACTCCTCCGACACGAAAAGCCTTATATTTGATATAGTATCGCAGGAGTCTGTTGTATTGAATGTCGTGTGTTAAAATATTGCATGTTTTTACTAGGGCTGTGCAATACGGACAAAATCATTTTTAATCAATTTTGCAATTTCGGTCATTGTTTTTGCATTTTCAAACATGCTTCGTTCTGAATGTATTCAGTGCATGAGAAATTCCAGTCATGATAAGTCAACTTCAAAACTGTGTTTCAGTGAATGAAGAAACACTGTACAGTAGATGAACTGCTGGATAAACTAAACTGTGTCTTAAAAACAGAAACATCAAATAAATGAGGATTATTTCACCTGCTTAAACTCGTATTCAACGCCGCCTCACATTTCTTGTGTGAAATAAGTGCGAGTCGGCGTCTTTTGTCCAGCGTTTGACTCCAAAACTCTCTCAAACGACGGATGTTGAATTTCTCTTTTTATTCTGAACCGCATCCATATTTTTTCCTCTTTCCTCCCGTTTGTCTATTCCGTTCTCCCGCTTTGCTTTGTTCTCATTGGTGCCGAGCTCTGATTGGTTAAACATGCGCACAGTAACGTTGCAGTATTCTCAATTAAAATATAAATAAATGTACAAATAAAATTGCAGACTTGTGCGATTTAGAAATTGCATGTGCTCAGATGAATTGCACAGCCCTAATTTTTACGCATTTGTTCGCTGTACCAAAAGTTGTAGTGACCCGTAAGTTTCAAACCCGTAAGACTTTCGTTCATCCTTGAAATCCTATCCGATGACAGGACTGTTGTCTATGTTTCAGACACGGATCTGGCTTACTACGATCTGATCCTGAAAAGAGCGGGAGAGCTGCTGAGCGCCGTCCAGCTTAACCTGCTGAAGTTCGCCTTATCTCTGAGGACCTACTCATCCACCGTCCACTCCTTCCAGCAGGTGAGCAGACATTCCTCAGCCGTGGAATGGAAACTCGGGAGAAATCCGGTTCATGTTGCTTTGTGTCCATGTAGATCGCATCTAACGAGCCTCCTCCGGCGGGCTGTAAGGCGTTCTTCAGCGTACATGGACAGACGTCTTGTGATACAGAAAGACTTAAAGTCATGCTGGAGAATGCCTTGGAACGGTGAGTCGTCAGCCTGACATTCCTACAACACGCATGTAGACTGACTGACGAATATTGACTGAATTTACAAATTTGTTTTGAAGTGAAGTAATAGTAAAAGTGAACCTCATCTTCAGAGTCACTTTATGAGCATGTTACCGTTTTATTTGAGGAAAACTATCATCCTATCATAAACGCACAGAAACTCACGGCAGCCCGTCAAAATAAAAGTTCTGCTGGTTTAATTTGAAATAGTGACAGAAATACATTACTGTTGTGAATTTAGCCCCGTCTCAATACAGTAGTAATACTAACACTACTACTACTAATAATAACATATTATTAAAGCTTTAATTTTAAGGAATAATCACAAATGTGTTTTAATTTTGACAGTAAAGCTCTGTTGTGCAGCACTGTGTTTGGCAAAAAAGTTTAATGTCATGTGATTTAAAAGATGAATCAAATGAATGTTTTATTCCTTCATTCGATTGCCAGAAAAATTAAAAATACACACAGAATTTCTGGAAAACAAAAATCTTCATAGAAATTTCATAGAAATTATTTTAAAAAATGTTTTGTTTTGTTTTGTTTTTATGAATTAAACTAATTAGACATTCTTTTTGATTATTAAAATTTATTCAAACTATTAACATGGAATCCAGACAACTCAAAACTCACAATTTGAGGGTTGAAAAGTGTTTCATAGGACCCTAAAAAATGTTAAACTTTTAATAAATTGTTGTTAAATTGTATACGTTTCAATAGACATGCTGTTTGATTATTAAAATTTTATGTAACCATTAAAAAGAAGTCAAAATAGAATGGAATCCAGAAAAATAAAAATGGGAAAAAAAAAAACGTATTTAATTTTTAATTCCATTTTTAAATGGACGATACCTTTGTGACGTTTGAAAGTGTTGTTAATCAGGACAGGAAGTAAATGACGCACTTTCAGACTGGAGCAATGCACTGATTTATTTAACCCTGCCAAGTGATTAGATTCAATTTAGAATCAATGAGCATAAAATAAGGCAAAGCCATTTTTATTTGTACAGATTCTAGCAAACGAGTCTAAATGTTAGACACGAACATTCTTTTTAATATTGTTTCGTAACTATTGCGTACGTGGCTTTCATGCACTCTATGTACACTGAATATTTGTCACGTTTTCACAAATAAATGGATGTTTATTCTCTCCATTTGTCAGCTAACCGAGAAACAGTGTTTAATATCACTGATTTTTCTCTTTAGGCCAAAGCCGCACCTGTTCAGAGGTGATCACAAATTCCCCTCCGCCAATCCCGACGCTCCGGTTGTGATTCTTTACGCGGAGATGGGCAGCAGAGAATTCTCCAGATTCCATCAGCTGATGTTGGCCAGAGCCAACAAGGGCCTGATCACTTACGTTTTACGCCACTTTCTCTCTGTAAGCTTGTTGAAATCCGAACGCAGTGAATGTTGTCTTTTCTTCTTACGATAAATAATCTTCCATATGCTCGCGCAGAACCCCGGCAGGAGTAAAGTCCATCTGTCTGGATACGGGTGGAGCTGGCCATCAAAAACCAAGAGTACAAAGCTAAAGATGACACGCAAGTTCAAGGTATGATCGCAGTCTTCAGATCGTGCTTTTGAAAGACTATCAGTGTCATTTAAACACTAGCAAACATCTTTTCTCCTCTTTTCACAGCTGGAGCTGATGCGAACGCCACCATAATCGGTGAAAACGATCCTGTGGATGAAGTCCAGGGCTTCCTGTTTGGCAAACTCAAGTAACTGAACGTTTCACGAACATAAAACTCTCCATTGCTTGTTTTTGACACGGCATATGTATGTATCTCGATAGAACATGTCGTTCTGTTTGTTAGGACCATTTATCCCGAACTTAAGGAACAGCTGAAGGAGCTCCGGAAGCATTTGGTGGAGAGCACCAATGAGATGGCTCCGCTTAAAGTTTGGCAGATGCAGGGTGGGTGCCGTCTTGGAAATGTCCATTTAATGCCCGCTCTTTGGATGCAAGTGAATTAAAGCGGAAGACCATGAGGAGTCTCTCTGACTGTGCTTTACCACGGTAAAGGTGGTAGAGCGGCAACTAACAATTTATTTTTCTGTCGACTAATCTAACGATTATTTTTTCCCCCCGATTAGTCGACTAACTTAACTATTATTTTTCCCAATTAGTCGACTAACTTAACTATTATTTTTCCCGATTAGTCGACTAACTTAACTATTATTTTTCCCGATTAATCGACTAACTTAACTATTATTTATTTATTTATTTTTTTTTCTCCCCCCGATTAGTCGACTAACTTAACTATTATTTTTCCCGATTAGTCGACTAACTTAACTATTATTTTTCCCGATTAGTCGACTAACTTAACTATTATTTTTCCCGATTAGTCGACTAACTTAACTATTATTTTTCCCGATTAGTCGACTAACTTAACTATTATTTTTCCCGATTAGTTGACTAACTTAACTATTATTTTTCCCAATTAGTCGACTAACTTAACTATTATTTTTCCCGATTAGTTGACTAACTTAACTATTATTTTTCCAATTAGTCGACTAACTTAACTATTATTTTTCCCGATTAGTCGACTAACCTAACGGTTATTTTTTTATTTATTTATTTTTTTCTCCCCCCGATTAGTCGACTAACTTAACTATTATTTTTCCCGATTAGTCGACTAACTTAACTATTATTTCTCCCGATTAGTCGACTAACTTAACTATTATTTTTCCCGATTAGTCGACTAACTTAACTATTATTTTTCCCGATTAGTCGACTAACTTAACTATTATTTTTCCCGATTAGTCGACTAACTTAACTATTATTTTTCCCGATTAGTCGACTAACCTAACGGTTATTTTTTTATTTATTTATTTTTTTCTCCCCCCGATTAGTCGACTAACTTAACTATTATTTTTCCCGATTAGTCGACTAACTTAACTATTATTTTTCCCGATTAGTCGACTAACCTAACGATTATTTTTTTTATTTTTTTTTTATTTTTTTCTCCCCCCGATTAGTCGACTAACTTAACTATTATTTTTCCCGATTAGTCGACTAACCTAACGGTTATTTTTTTATTTTTTTATTTTTTTCTCCCCCCGATTAGTCGACTAACTTAACTATTATTTTTCCCGATTAGTCGACTAACTTAACTATTATTTTTCCCGATTAGTCGACTAACCTAACGGTTATTTTTTTATTTATTTATTTTTTTCTCCCCCCGATTAGTCGACTAACTTAACTATTATGTTTCCCAATTAGTCAGCTAACCTAACGATTATTATTTTTTATTTAAAAAAAAAAAAGAATTCCCTGATTAGTCGACTAACTTAACTATTATTTTTCCTGATTAGTTGACTAACCTAACGATTATTTTTCGGTTGGTCGACTAAATCTAAGGATTCTAGTGATCTTTTTTTATGTAAGAAGTTAGATCTAATTCATCAGTTCGTTGAGGTGTAGAAACACTGGGACACGCCGTTATGTAGCAATACGATTTGATTTTGATTAAAAATAAGCCACTCATGTGTGTTCGTCCAGTGGAAGACATTTGAACTTTAACATGAAGAGTGTCAAAGACTTTCTCTACAGTCTTAAAGGAACTTTGATCGTGTTCAAGCCGTTGAACAAACGTCTCCTGAACCGTGTGTTTTTCCTCTCGCTCCGTCTGTGATGCAGGGAGTCTCAGCGAGTGCGCGGGGCGACGAGCGACTCAAACCTCGCTCGTGCGAAAGAGAGCGTCCGCGCACGTCCAAATAAACTTCTTTGAAACGCAAAAACCGATTTTCGTTCGCTCCAAATATTTTCTTTTTTGCGAGACGAAGATTTTCTCCTCAACTCAGTTCACGCTCAAAATATGATCTTGCGCGCGCAAAAATTCGTCAGAGATCCAATTCCACAGGTGGAACGCCATTCCGGTTCTGCAAAGGTAACAAAGGAGCGTTTTATTCGGCCTCTGTTTAAAGTATTCCCACACTTTTGATCATCGTGGTCCGGGTTTTTGTGATAGAATGGAGCTTTCTCCGTTCCCGGGAGCAGAAGCCGCCGTTACGCCAGATGAATGTAAACGGTGTGACGACGTTGCAGCACTAACTCTCTTGCAGTTGCTTAAATGTATATTTGGCACACTTATAATGCCACTACAGGGTCTTTCAAACTCTATTATTATATTACCTGTGACTAAAGGAGCACTCGGGTCTCTCAATTCTCATTCTGACAGTATCCAAACGTACCGTTTTCCACATTGTTAATTAGCTGTGGTTCTGCCGGTTCTTGTGCGGTTGTCAAACACAACTCCCCTAGTCCAGAGCTCATTACTGCTTTATCAAGGTAAACTCATCAGAGACTAGTTACATTTAACAAAACCTCTGAGCCAACATGCACACACACACACACACACACACACAGTTGAACGTAATATTCCCAATAGAACTGAAAAAGTGCTTTGGCACATCAAATTCATTAAATGTAGAATTAGAGAAATTGGCATAGCGTATACAGGTCATGCCTTTTTCAAATGAGATCTTGAATATTTCAAGAGCAGAAATGAAAGTTTGAATGGCGTTTGCTCTTTATCCTCCCCCTCAAGATCTCAGCTTTCAGACTGCCGCCCGTATCCTGGCAGCTCCCTCTGTGGACGCTCTCAATGTCATGAAGGATTTGAGCCAGAACTTCCCTACCAAAGCCAGGTGAATAACTATCTATCTATTACAGTCCAAACTAGACATGATAAAGCAACACAGCTCTGTTTCCTCTGGGTTTTTGTTTTTCTTATTTTGACATTTTGTTTTGAAATATCTTTTCCCACCCAGTTAACCCTTCGCTGTGTGCTTAACTTGACTTCTGATTTGTGAAAACTTTCTCAGTACGGTTTTGGTCAGTTAACCCTTCACTGAGTCCCCAATATCACTATTGTGATTTGTGAAAACTTTCACAGTACAGTTTAGGGCAGTTAACCCTTCGCTGTGTGCTTAACTTGACTATACTGATTTGTGAAAAGTTTCACAGTACAGTTTAGGTCAGTTAACCCTTTGCTGAGCCCTTAACCATTCTGATATCTGAAATCTTTCACGCTGCAGTTTTAGTTTGTGAACCGTTCACTGAGTTCCTTATGTCACTATTGAGATTTGTGAAAGGTTTCACAGTACAGTTTTGATCAGTTAACTCTTTGCTGTGTGCTTAACTTCACTATACTAATTTGTGAAAACTTTCACTGTACAGTTTTGATCAGTTAACCCTTCACTGAGTCCCCAACATCACTATTGGGATTTGTGAAAGGTTTCACAGTACAGTTTAGGTCAGTTAACCCTTCACTGAGTCCCCAGCATCACTATTGTGATTTGTGAAAGGTTTCACAGTACAGTTTTGGCCAGTTAACCCTTCACTGAGTCCCCAACATCACTATTGTGATTTGTGAAAACTTTCACAGTACAGTTTAGGGCAGTTAACCCTTCGCTGTGTGCTTAACTTGACTATACTGATTTGTGAAAAGTTTCACAGTACAGTTTAGGTCAGTTAACCCTTTGCTGAGCCCTTAACCATTCTGATATCTGAAATCTTTCACACTGCAGTTTTAGTTTGTGAACCGTTCACTGAGTTCCTTATGTCACTATTGAGATTTGTGAAAGGTTTCACAGTACAGTTTTGATCAGTTAACCCTTCACTGAGTCCCCAACATCACTATTGTGATTTGTGAAAGGTTTCACAGTACAGTTTTGATCAGTTAACCCTTCACTGAGTCCCCAACATCACTATTGTGATTTGTGAAAGGTTTCACAGTACAGTTTTGGCCAGTTAACCCTTCACTGAGTCCCCAACATCACTATTGGGATTTGTGAAAGGTTTCACGGTACAGTTTTGGCCAGTTAACCCTTCACTGAGTCCCCAACATCACTATTGTCATTTGTGAAAGGTTTCACAGTACAGTTTTGGTCAGTTAACCCTTCGCTGAGTCCCCAACATCACTATTGTCATTTGTGAAAGGTTTCACAGTACAGTTTTGGTCAGTTAACCCTTCGCTGAGTCCCCAACATCACTATTGTCATTTGTGAAAGGTTTCACAGTACAGTTTTGGTCAGTTAACCCTTCACTGAGTCCCCAACATCACTATTGGGATTTGTGAAAGGTTTCACGGTACAGTTTTGGCCAGTTAACCCTTCACTGAGTCCCCAACATCACTATTGTCATTTGTGAAAGGTTTCACAGTACAGTTTTGGTCAGTTAACCCTTCGCTGAGTCCCCAATATCACTATTGTCATTTGTGAAAGGTTTCACAGTACAGTTTTGGCCAGTTAACCCTTCACTGAGTCCCCAACATCACTATTGTCATTTGTGAAAGGTTTCACAGTACAGTTTTGGTCAGTTAACCCTTCGCTGTGTGCTTAACTTGACAAAACTGATTTGTGAAAACTTTCACAGTACAGTTTTGGTCAGTTAACCCTTCGCTGTGTGCTTAACTTGACAAAACTGATTTGTGAAAACTTTCACAGTACAGTTTTGGTCAGTTAACCCTTCACTGTGTGCTCAACTTGACAAAACTGATTTGTGAAAACTTTCACAGTACAGTTTTGGCCAGTTAACCCTTCACTGAGTCCCCAACATCACTATTGGGATTTGTGAAAGGTTTCACAGTACAGTTTAGGTCAGTTAACCCTTCACTGAGTCCCCAGCATCACTATTGGGATTTGTGAAAGGTTTCATAGTACAGTTTAGGTCAGTTAACCCTTCACTGAGTTTTGAATATCTTGGCTGAGATCTGAGATTTTATCACTTCACAGCATTTTACTTTCTGCGAAAGTACGTGCCGTGTTCATGTGTGGTGCTGTTTATATTTCACTTAAAAAAAAAAAAAAAAACACTTTTCTGTGTTTACTCATTACTTCCTCATTGGCTCTGTAGTTGTAAGTGTAGTTTTTCGAGGTCTTAAATTCAGACCGCTCAAGTCCTCCGAAAGTTTACTCCGAGAAAGGAAAAGAGACTTCCAAGGTTTAATTAACACTTTAAGGAGAAAAATAACAACCCAACTACAGTCATGCATGATGAAAATAATATGCTTTATTTGACCCAGAATGCACCGCCACAGCTGTTTTTTTTTTTTTTTTTTTTTGCAAATGTATTTTAAATGTGCCGCCCACCCTAAAATGCAGTTTTGTCAAAGTGATCCTTGACATCATGGAGTATAATAAGCAGTCATGTATCGCCCGGAGCAATTAACTGCAGCTCTGACTCATCTACTCTAAAGAGAGAGTATTCTTGCATTTATTTTTCATAGCTTTCCGAACGCAGCCCCGCATGACGTCAGTGAAAGCGATCTCATCTAGTTAAACAGTGTTGATTAAAACGGTCAGCGCAGACATTTTTATGTAGATTGTGGTAGGCGTGCGTTCAACGTTTGATTGTAACGAATCGCCGTGATGAACTAATGAATCATTTTCAGTGCAACAGCTCACATCTCTCTCTCCTCTTTCTCTCTCAGGTCCCTCACAAAAACGGTGGTCAATTCAGAGATCCGTAAGGAGATTGAGGAAAATCAAAAGGTGAGGGCCACCATTGTCCTTTTTTCCCCTCATGCTCCCTCATGGCATCCGCAGGTAGAAAGAAGCCGCAAAGAAGAACGATTCGCTCTTCCCACGTATTAAAACCGGTGTTTAAAATGAAAGTTGCCAAGTGTTTTGGTTTGTGCGGATGTAACGGAACGGACACTCATTCCTCTGCTTCTCTCTCGTTGTTTTCTTCCCGTTCCTCTGTACCGGAACGTGTGTAAATGCTTTTGTTTTTGTCACCGGAAAGAAAACGAATGAAGTAATTGCGGCAAATGCGGCTTCGTTCATTGTTTCGGTCATTTCCTTTCTGTGATTAAAGCTGTTTCTTGCCTCTCGTAATGAGGACGTGTAACGGACCCGCTCCTCATTCCTCACTGTAATTGCAGGCTGGGAAACATGACGAATAGAGGCTCTTTAAGTTTCTCTAACGAGCTCTCTCGCTCTAATGCATGTGCCTTTAGCGAATAACAAACATGAGTGCCACGGATAAAAGCATGAATATATGGAGTAGAAATGGCCTGAGGCTCAAAAGAGTCTGTTTGAATTATAGATCATATTGAGCATCTCTTTCAACTTCTGTTCTGCTCTATGAAGTGACACCAACACATGTTTCATCCTGGAATTAGTAACCCGCAGGTCTTGGGAGGTTATATTGAAGCTAATTATGAGTGTGTCTCCTAGTATTTTAAGGGAACGTTAGGGCTCCAGCCAGGAGACTCGGCTCTGTTCATCAATGGACTCCATATTGACCTGGACGTGCAGGATATTTTCAGGTCAGCAGATTTCTTTTTTTTTATTTTGCTTTTTTTTTTTTTTTAAAGTAGTTTTTCTTTTATTTCTTAGTGGATATCTGATAGCTCCTTTCATAAATTATTATATTATTCTTTTTTTTAGTTAAACATTTATTACAATGATTGTTTTTTTTGTACTTTTGCCAATTTTGTATATTTATATCATATAAATAAAATCATATAAAATAAGAATTATATATTTTTTTTGTTAAACATTTATTACAATGATTGTTTTTTGTACTTTTGCCAATTTTGTATATTTATATCATATAAATAAAATCATATAAAATAAGAATTATATTATTTTTTTGTTAAACATTTATCATTTAAAATGATTGATTTTACTTTTGCCAATTATATGTAATTTAGATTATATTAAAACACAACAATGATTATTTTGTATTATTTTATTATATGAATTATATATAATTTTTAATATAATATAATTTTTATTTGTTAGTGGATATCTGATAGCTCCTTTCATAAAATATTGGAAATGCACCTGAATTATTATATTATTATGTTTTTTAGTTAAACATTTATTACAATGATTGTTTTTTTTACTTTTGCCAATTTTATATATATATATATCATATAAATAAAATCATATAAAATACAAATTATATATATATTTTTTTTGCTAAACTTTTATCATTTAAAATGATTGATTTTACTTTTGACTTTTGCCAATTATATATAAATTATATTATATTAAAAGACAACAATGATTATTTTGTATTATTTTATTATATGAATTATATATAGTTTTTAATATAATATAATTTTTATTTGTTAGTGGATATCTGATAGCTCCTTTCATAAAATATTGGAAATGTACCTGAATTATTATATTATTATTTTTTTGTTAAACATTTATTGCAATGATTGTTTTTTTTAGTTTTTTTTTACTTTCGCCAATTTTATATATAAAATCATATAAAATAAGAATGATATTATTTTTTGTTAAACATTTATCATTTATAATGATTGATTTTACTTTTGCCAATTATATATAAATTATATTATATTAAAACACAACAATGATTATTTTGTATTTTATTATATGAATTATATATAATTTTTATTTGTTAATGGATATATAATAACTGGATTTATAAAATCTTGGAAATATAGCTGAATTTTATCATATGATACACACAACAATTTGTTATGTTTTATTTATTATGTTATTTATATATAATTGTCAGAAGTCTAAAAATAACTATTTTAAATGATAATAATAAATATTTAACAAAAATAAGAAAAAAATGGACAATTTTCATACACTACCGCTCCAAAAGTTGTCGACGATTTTTTAAATGTTTTTGAAGTATTTTATGCAGCGTTTATTTGAATTTTAAAATGTAATGTATTTTTTTTTTAAAGTAATTTACTTTATTAATGGGTATCTTTTTTTATAAATGATTGAAAATGTAACTGAATTGTTATATTATATAAATGCTCTAAAAAACAGAATTTATTTCAATTCGAAATCGTCTGTAACATTATTGTCTTTACTCTCACTTTTGATAAATTTAATGCCTCCTTGCTGAATAAACACAAACGTCGGTCCTGGAGAGTTTTCTCCAACCCTATTCAAACACACCGAACAAACTAATCCGGGTCTTTAGGATTTCAAAGGCTGTTTTTTCAGGATTGGGCCATAAAGTGAGATGTGATTGTTGATGTTCACCATGTGTTTTTGTAGCATTTTTGATGTGTTGAGGAATGAGGCGAGGGTCATGGAGGGTCTGCGCAGTCTGCTCATCGACACACCCTACATCCACGACATCCTCAAGCTCAACGTCCAGCCCTCGGACTCGGACTATGCCGTGGACATCCGCAGCTCCGCTGTTAACGTGAGCCACGTCCTGTTTTCTTCTTTCATAAGCCGGTTTTCTGAGAGATAGATCCCTCTTTCTCTCTTTCTACAGTGGATTAATAACCTGGAGACAGATGGCAGGTACGTGTCCTGGCCCTCTAATGTACAGGAGCTACTGCGGCCCACCTTTCCTGGAGTCATCCGGCAGATCCGGAAGAATTTCCATAATCTGGTGAGTATCGCAGATGCCATGTAAACATTGCAGTTTCCTTCAGTCATTAACAATTCACAATGTAAACCCCACATAGATCTGAATTAGAGTTAAATCAACTCTGCTCAGAGAACATTTGGTCCCGCTCTAAATAGTGTTAAAGTCACACTGAAGCGGAGTTAAAGTTAATGAGATAATTAAGTGATGATTGAACATTAATGATGAACACCTGCTGTTAACAAGCAGAATCACTGAAGAATAGAGAAACACAAGAACTACAACTGACTTCAGCCACAGTCTTACATGAAATCAACTGACGATAAAGTTAATGAGATAATTAAGCAATTAATTAAGTGATGATTGAATATTAATGATGAACACCTGCTGTTAACAAGCAGAATCACTGAAGAATAGAGAAACACAAGAACTACAACTGACTTCAGCCACAGTCTTAGATGAAATCAACTGACGATAAAGTTAATGAGATAATTAAGCAATTCATTAAGTGATGATTGAATATTAATGATGAACACCTGCTGTTAACAAGCAGAATCACTGAAGAATAGAGAAACACAAGAACTACAACTGACTTCAGCCACAGTCTTAGATGAACTCAACTGACAATAAAGTTAATGAGATAATTAAGCAATTAATTAAGCGATGATTGAACATTATTGATGAACACCTGCTGTTAACAAGCAGAATCACTGAAGAATAGAGAAACACAAGAACTACAACTGACTTCAGCCACAGTCTTAGATGAAATCAACTGACGATAAAAGACATTCAATCTCTGAAGAGTGTGACTTTAACACTATTTAGAGCGGCACCGAATCTTATCTGAGCAGAGTTGGGGTTTTTACTGTGTATGAATCATTTCACTGTGTGTCTGACAGGTGATGATTCTGGATCCGACCCATGTGAACACGGCTGAGTTGATGAGTGTAGCTGAGATGTTTTACAGCAACAACATCCCACTCAGGTCAGTGTGAACATAGGCCGAACATGATTAATGTTGCCGTCGTGAATTAATGTCATAGCTGTGGCACAATGGCGACACACTCCCTCCCACAGGAAAGCAGGTTCAAATCTGTCCATTTTCAGATGTCGTTCTCTCCGTTAAACTATTTTTTGGTGTCTCTCGATATATAATAAAGGCATAAAAGCCCGATTAATAAAAAACAAATGTTACTAACTAAAAGTAACAGTTCCATTGTCCCATGATTTACTCTCCCTCAAGCCATCCTAGGTGTATATGACCATCTTCTTTCAGACTTTCAAAAATATCCTGGCTCTTCCCAGCTTTATAATGGGAGTGAATGGGGGGGGGGGGGTCAACATTTTGAAGCGTCCAAAAGCTCATCCATGCAGGGGGTTAATAAACGCCTTCTGAAGAGAAGCGATTGGTTTTTGTGAGAAATGTAAAACTTTACAAACCATATTAACCGGTTTCCGACAAACTTCCGTAAGCAAGTCGACATTTCTATTTAAGAATTCTCATATTCGTGACCGGTTTTTGTTTTGCTCTATCCTATGCACTTGTTTTGCCGGAAACTGGTTATTAGGTTTTAAATATGGATATTTTTCTTCCAAAAAAAACATTGCTTCTCTTCAGAGGGCTTTTATTAACCCCCTGGATTATGTTTATGATGGATTGATGCCCTTTTTTTGGGCTTCAAAATCTCACGCCACATCCACTCCCATTATAAAGCTTGGAAGAGCCAGGATATTTATCATATATCTCTGCGTCTGATGTACATCTAGGATGGCTCGAGGGTGAGTAAATCACGGGAGAATTTTCATTCATCTCTTTAATCAACCCTGAAGGGTTTTTTTTTTTTGTACATGGGCTGGTCAGCTCGGTAAGCTGTCAGTGGAGTGGTTGTGATCTCTGTTTCTGTCTCTCTGCAGGATTGGAGTGGTGTTTGTGGTCAACGACTCTGATGATGTTGATGGGATGCAGGATGCTGGTGTGGCTCTTCTTCGAGCTTTCAACTACATCGCTGATGATGTGGACGGCCAAATGGCCTTTGACGCCATCATATCAGTAAGTCACCATCACCAATGCTTCATACAACACCAATTCACTGGTCAATCAAATCGTGGTGGGATTGGCATCACATAACAGTTGGGCGGTATGACTTTATATATCGTTACCACAGTATAAAATGTCTATCGTTCAAGGTTTTGCTATATGTAAAATATATAGCAGCACTGATGAAATGCATGAACACAAGACGTGCTTGACGTTAAAAAGACTGTTATAAGCGCATCAAATCCTGAAAAGGACATGGGTGTGGTGCTCGTGCTGACCAAAGTGCGCACACAGAAAGCTGCCTCTCAGAAGGTGATCGTGAATTTGAGACGTGATCGATGTTAAAAAGTGTTACGCACAATAAGCAGTGAAAAATAACTGCGTCTTTGCGAATTCAGTCCTCTTTCACGCATTGATTGGTCAAATTCACTGGAGTATTTGTGTAAACACAGCTGGTTATGTGTAGGGTTGGGTGCCGAAATCCGGTGCCAATACGGCACCGATGCCTATAGAACCGGTATGTACCGGATTGAATCAGAGTGCGAATGTCGGTGCCTCATTTCGGTGCCACTTAAATGCCTGAAGCATTTAAGCATTAAGCAGGACAGTCTTCCCATATTGTCTGCACTTTCAAACATGCAGTAAGTCAGGAGGGGTGTCGTATTTTGCCAGAGAAGGCAAATATGGTCATATTTCTGCAAAAAAATTGTTAAATGATTGTAGTTGAGCGAGTTGTTTTACTGTTGTTGTGTTTTGTATTTACTTACATATCCATGTATACTTTAAACTTTTACTATATTGTTCACTTTTTTTTGTCTAGTAAAAAGGTATTCTTGACCGAGTCATCCACCGTCATTTTGTGGCTTTTTTTAAAGTATCGGTTCAGGCACCGGTACCGTTTTAAAAGTATCGATTTGGCACCGGTATCGAAAAAACCCCAAACGATACCAAACCCTAGTTATGTGTCAAGTGAGAGTAAACTGGATGTGTAACAGTAGAATGGATCCATGCGTTCGGTCTTAAAGTGACAGCAGCCTAATAAAAGTCATTAGAGAATATAACTTGCTGATCTTTTTTTTTGTTGCTTTAAAAATAATAATTTATATTTAATTCATACTGTGAAAACTATGCTTTAATTTATTAATTATTAAATTTCAGTTCAAAACTGCATGTTAAATAAACCGATTGTACCCAAAAAACTTAGTTTAAGTAATTTTTTTGTTATGTTGTATTTGTCCTGTTGTTGCTTATATATATTATCGTCATCGTGAAATAAAATTTTTCATATCGCGAGATGAGAATGTGATCGTATCACATAATTAGTTTAATTAATGCATTTTCTTTTCATTTTTTTTTTTTAATGTATAAATTATCAACAAGGATTTGGTTACAATTTTATACACTTGTTATTTCTATGCTGCATGGAGGTTATTAATCCCATGAAATTGCATCAACATTATTATTATTATTTTAATAGCCAGTATAGATGCTCATCAGAAGTAGGTGGTATTGGTGGAATATTTGACGAAATGAGTCGGTCCTCAGTAATTCAGGTCTGTTTTTCCAAAAGAAAAAGACTATAAATGTTGAATTTTGGCTTTGTTTGGGAGCACGCTCGAATCTAACAGACCAAAAACCACAGAACTGTTGATGCAGGGATGTGTTGTGATCATCTTCTGTCTCTCAGATGTTGAACCGAGTTCCCGGCGGAGGCAAGCTGAAGGTGGAGCATGTGGTGGGTGTGTTGGAGAAGAGATATCCGTATGTGGAGATCAGCAGCATCCTGGGGCCCGACTCTGCCTACGACAACAACAGAAAAGTGAGGGATTTGTTTTCCTAGTGTGTATGCTTTGAATATTTCACTAGTGCCCCATCTCAGATGTCACATTCGTGCTGAAAGAGACCGAATATAGTAGATGTGATCATGTTTGGTCAACTGTGGAGATGTAACTGTTAGCCAGAGGTGCTAATCGCTCTTTGTGTCTATAACCCTTATTGAGGGAATATCTCCTCTGTCTCCACAGGAGGGAAGGGCATATTATGAGCAGACTGGTGTTGGCCCACTGCCCGTGGTGTTGTATAACGGCATGCCTTTACAGCGCGAGCAGTTGGACCCCGATGAGCTCGAGACGGTCGTGATGCACAAGATCCTGGAGACCACCAGCTTTTTTCAGCGCACCGTCTATCTGGTGAGAATCTGTAACACACCGTCTCTGTGGCCGCCCATTTCTTTATAAAGGAGCACATGAATTAAGCTAAAAATGAGCCAAAACGAATTCTAACTCGATACTGAGATGTAAGAAACGTATAGACTCACAAGACTCTTTCTCTCTCTCATCTTTCCGACTGCGACACACAAACCGCCTGGTTTCATTTGCTCCGAATGAATGTTTTTGCTGTTACAAGGCTTGAATTTCAGAGTGGGATTGTGCATAATGTTACTCAGATTCCCACATAAATCCACCTCTCAGTACTAAACTGAGTTCTGCTTATCGCTCTTAAACAGTCAAACACACACAAAATAATGTCAAAATGTAAACAGCTGAGAAAGAAAACACACGTGTAACGGTATAATGGATCCGTGCGTCAGCTCTTAAAGTGACAGCAGCCTAATAAACCTGCTGACAAATCATGTGATGGTATTCCCCATGTTTTTCCCTATGGTATCAATGTCAAAATTGTGGAAAGCCACAGTGACTGGTGAGGATTAGTTCACTTCAGAATTAAAATGTCCTGATTATTCACTCTCCTCCATGTCATCCAAGATGTTCATGTCTTTCTTTCTTCAGTCGAGGGATTGTTCTCCATATAATGGACTTCAATGGGGTTCAACGGGTCCAAATGTCCGTTTCAGTGCAGCTTCAAAGACTCTACATGATCCAGACGAGGAATAAGAGTCTGATCTAGAGAAACCATCGCACATTTCATACAAAAATATACTTTTTAACCACAAATGCTCGTCTTGCGCTGCTCTGATGCGCCACGCATCACGTCATCATGCTGGAAAGGTCACGTGACGTAGGAGGATCATGTAGATCCTTTGAAGCTGCACTGAAACTGACATTTGGACCCCGTTGAGCCCCAGTGAAGTCCACTATAGGGAGAAAAATCCTGGAATTTTTTCCTCAAAAACATCTTGGCTGACATTGAGGAGAGTAAATTCTGGGAATTTTAATTCTGAAGTGAACTAATAGTGAACTAATGCTTTAATGTCAAGCCCTGTATAGAGAGAACGAGTTTATTTACCAACGCATTTCTTTTTGCATGTATCTGAAGTACAGTTCAGGCTCGTTTATTCTCAGCGTCGTCTTTTAAACTTCTTTCCGTAATGGTTTCAGGGTGAGCTGAACAGTGACCATGATGTGGTGGATTTTATCATGAATCAGCCCAACGTGGTCCCACGAATCAATTCCCGAATCCTGAGCACCAGCAGGAATTATCTGGACCTCTCCGCCACCAGTGAGTTCTCATCTGACTAAAATTTGTGTTTTCTTTTCTGTTGAATCATAAATAGCTTTTCTCTCTGTAAGCGAGCTAGTTTGATATATTCAGCGCGCATGCTCTCTCCGGAATGAATATCTGGCTCTTTGGGAATCCTGTGCTAAATGTCTTGTTTGTTCTTGAAAGCCCATTTATGTACAAAGACATACAAATGAGAACGCAGAAATGATATTCATAAACTGCTTTGTTTTTGCGAGGAATACGAAGCTGAATTTTAATAGCTTTTGAATAGTATATTTGTAGGAAGCGGAGCAAAAAAAAAAAAAAGAAAGAAGACTCATTTCAAATCTGAACTCAAATAACACTCAATGTTCAGGAATAGCTGCATTCAAAATGACTTTGCTTGGATTCAATTATGAATATGAATGTACCTCTAACTGAGAACAAAGCACAACCTTGTTTTCATTTTCTCCCCAAGTGTTTGCCATCACATAACCTCGAAAAATAAAGGTCTTTTCTTTTCCAGACAATCATTTTATCGACGAATATGCACGTTTCCTCTTTCTGGACACTAAAGACAAGAACGCAGCGGTGGCCAACAGCATGAACTACATGACAAAGAAAGGTGAGGCGATTGAGCTGTTGATGTTCATGAGAAGACGCTCTGGCCTTCATACACATGAGCAACGGAGGGTTTCTCTATGGAGACTTTAATCTTTCTTGTCTCGTTCGGTCCATCTTGCATCAATTGCCCGGTGAAAACTGCGGTTTGGGGAGAAATTTCAGAAACCATCAAAGGTTTTTGTCTTTAGAGAGTTTAGCAATCTTGGTTTGCAAAGTGTGACATGAAATAGTAAACAACTCTGTTTATTGTGAGCAAACGTGCCTTAGAAAAAAAAAAACATGGTGTGCATCTTGAGACAAAACAAGCTTTGTACTTGTCCTCTGTAACTGTTTTGCAGACATTTTTACATGCATTAGTTCACGAGGCATCTTTACACAGCAAAAGAAACTAATTAATTGTGCGTGTCCCTTTAAATGCAAATGAGCTGCTGCTCCCGCCCCCTTTCCAGAAGAGGGCGGAGCTTTAACAGCTCAACAACAACTGGAGAATCTCACACAGCCATTTTTGCCATAATTGAGACGCCTTAGGCCTGACGGGCATCACATAACAGAAACAACTACAGCGTACGCCTGGCTTTTGACACCGAAACTACATAAATCTGTCTTTATTTGTTTCTTCATTTCTCTTCTCTTGAATGCTGTTTTCAGGGATGTCAACGAGGGATGCTTCCGGTAATTGCATTGCGCTGTTATACTCACTTCACTGACAGCCCACTTCCCATAGTTCTCATGTAAACATGCAGCGCAAATATTGTTAGAGAACGCCTACATTGCTGTCATTAACATAACAGTGCTTGAAGGAATATTCCGGGTTATTTAAAACTTGATGTCTGCGTACCACGTCTGTGGCATGCTCTCGATTACTACAGGAAACGATTTTGACTCCCAGTTTGTGTACACAAATGAGAAATGCATTTACAGGAATACACTTATAGTGTGTAAAACATCTATAAGTATTTAAAGAGGACCTTTCACAAGATGTGATATCAGTCTCTGGTGTCTCCAGTGAAGTTTCAGCTCAAAATCCCCCACAGATCATTGATTATCGCTCGTCAAATTTGCGCAAAAATATGTGCGTGTCCCTTTAAATGCAAATGAGCTGCTGCTCCAGAAGAGGGCGGAGCTTTAACAGCTCAACGACAACAAAGCTGGAGAATCTCACGCAGACAAAATGAGGAAAGTGTTCAAACGGATGGAGACGTTTCTGAACGGTTCGTGGATAAATTGATGTCGTTGCGTTCAAGATATAGTTCATCTATAAATGAAAATTGTCATCATTTACTCACCCTCACCAAGTCTTAAAGTTTGTTTAAGAAATACGATGTTGAATCAAATGTAACATTTCTTTCTAAAGCTACATTTTGTAAATGTCTATTTGATGCTTTTGTCATTTAACACAATAATGACTTTAAATGATCTTCTGGGGGTAAAAGCAGTCCGGCGTAAAATGACGGCATCAACGACACTCGACGACAACAACTCTTCCTCTTCTCTAAAGCAGCACAACATGGCCCCGCCTCCTTTGTTGAGTGTCCTCAGGGGCGGGGTTTATGTAAATTTGGGGGTTTGTGATGTCACAAACCCAGGAAGAAGCTCGTTATAGTCTCTACCAGCCATTCTTTGCATTGAACTTATTAAATTGTCAATAATGCAGAACCAGACATTCATCCATCGTGAAAAGTAGTCCGACCTCAAAAGGACAGCTATGAAAACATTAATAAGTAACGTCATCGCTCGAACAAAAACACAAGCTTCATAATCTTAGATGTTCTGGCCATTATAAGTTTTTTTTTTTTCAAAAATGTACTGAGAGCGAGTAAATTATTGACGGGATGCCACTGATGTAAATGTCCCAGAATATTCCCTTTTAAGTGTGTCTGCGAGTCTGTTTTTCTGTTGCGGTTGTTTTCTTTTAATGCTTTTCTGAAGCTTGCTATTGATTTACGCACAGCTGTGCATTTGTCATCTGTCTGACCTGTCACTGTGTGATGGATGAAAGAGAATCTCCTTCTATCCTGTGGTCCCCTGTAATATCTTTCTTTTACAAACGTTTACAGGTTGAAATTGCCTGTCTGTCTTTGTGTGCCGCTCGGGCACTTCAGATACACCTTTTTGATTGTTAAAAGCGAAAGCGACTAGCGAGAATCCTTTCAGTTGGTCACATCCTTTTCACTCACCTCTTTAGATTGCATGAGGAAACGGCATGTCTCGGCTCTGTGATTTCCTTCGGCTCATGTGTCTGTTCTTCACTGACTTGCAGATGATGGCATCATCCGTCCAGTGACTTTCTGGGTAGTAGGAGACTTTGACCTGCCCTCCGGACGCCAGCTGCTGTATGATGCTATACGTCACATGGTACGCCAGTTTGTGTCTGGAGAACAGGACGTTTACTGGCAGTTTCATTATATTGTTTGTGGTCAAAAGTTCGGACACATTACTATTTTTAATGTTTTTTTTTTTTTTTTTTTAAAGAAGACTCTTCTGCTCATCAAGGCTGCATTTATTTGATCAAAAATACCAAAAAAATCAGTAATATTGTGAAAAATTATTACAATTTAAAATAATGGTTTTCTATTTTAATAGACTTTAAAATATAATTTATATCCAGTGATCAAAGCTGAATTTTCGGCATCATTACTGCAGTCTTCAGTGTCACATGACCCTTCAGAAATCGTTCTGATATGATGATTTCTCTAATTTTACTCATTTATTTAAAATATTTAACAAACGTTTCTGTGTTTTTGATCAAATAAATGAAAGACTTCTTTCAAAAACATTAAAAATGGCAATGTTCCCAAACCTTTGATCAGTACTGTATGTGTTTACACAATAAGAATACAACTTTTTTTTTTTTTTTACTATTTTTCAAGTAAAATTTTTCCTGCATCCTGAATGAATCAATGTTTTTATGCAAAAGTTCAAGGAAAAAGGCCTTAATTCCTAAGTTTAAAAAAAAGCAGTTAAAAAATATTAGGAGCTATTATTTATAATCTGTATGTTTCAGAACAAGGGTACTTTTATTTTTAATTTAATTTAATTAATTAATTAATTAATTTTATTTTTGATGCACTCACATTGTTAGGAATATTTTTATCTTGGCGTCTGGTGAATGTTCATTTTAGACATGCATATGCATGTTTTGCTGAATAATTTAAATTTTTTCCTCTATTTTGTTTCTAGTTTTAATGATCAGTTTTAGTCATTTTAGTACTTGCTTTATTTCAGTTTATTACCAAGTGTTTTTTTAATCTTATATATATATATATATATATATGTTTATTTATTTTATTTATTTATTTACAGCTTTGTCAATTAAAACCAAAACTATTAAAAATAATTGTCGTTAGTTTTAGTTATCAGTAACAACACTGGATATTTTAACATGCATGCGATTTATATAACAGCTCCTTTAATACAACTTTAAATATTTGTCAGAGAGTGGGGAAAAACAAGTCTGAGCTAACCATAATTTGTTTTCTTTTTAAACTTTAGAAAACCAGTAATAATGTACGATTAGGAGTGATCAATAATCCCAGCGAGAACCCGTCTAATGAGAACAGCCCGATCGCTCGAGCCATCTGGTCAGCGATGCAGACCCAAACCTCCAACAATGCCAAAAACTTCATCACCAAAATGGCTAAAGAAGACACGGCGCAGGCTCTTTATGGAGGACGTGACATTGCGGAGTTTGCTGTCGGGGTAAAATAAGCTCTACTGTAATTCATTTACAGTTGTGATGGATTATTTGCTCAGGGTTGCTGCGAATGTCACTTTTAAACTGCAGGATTTAATATAGAGCCAATCCTTCTGCCTTTTTCTGCACCACAGGGCATGGATGTTCCTCTGTTTAAGAGCGCGTACGAGTCCTCTAATGTGAACTTCCTGTTGGCTCACTCTGCCTACTGCCAGGATGTCCTCAAACTCAAGAGGGGCCAGAGAGCTGTGATCAGTAATGGAAGGGTAGGTTGGATAGTCACGGGATTTCAGATGGAGGGCCGGAAGTAAAAAGGAGGAAACCGTTGCGGAGAGTCCGTATTGTACGAATTTAGAACCAGTTGTGCATTGTTCAAATTCACGACCCTTTCGTTGTGTTCGTGGCTGATTTTAACTGCTTTAAAAATGTATCAGATAAACATTTTTTTGCTTAGATCTATTAATCAACCTCAGTCCTGATCAAAACTACTAAATTTAAAAAAAAAATTCAGGATTTTAACTCTTTAAAACGTTCAAATCTGATGCTGCACAAAAACTAAGAACGCATCAAAGTCAATGTTGTTTCTAATCTTTGACACGTTTCTTCCCAAATCACTGACATCATTTATGACTTTGGCTTTAAAAATCATGAATTTTTGTTTTAAATGTAGTTGTTTTGATCAGGACTGAGGTTGATTAATAGATTTAAGCAAAAAAATTTGGAAAAAATATTTATCTGATACATTTTTAAAGCAGTTAAAATAGTGGCTGTTTTCAGCCACGAACAGTAAATGAGGGAGAAAAAGTTCAAATCTGATGCTGCACAAAAACTAACTAACAATGCATGAAAGCCAGTGTTGTTTCTAATCTTTGACACGTCCAAGACTGTGATAAAAGGCAAAAAAAAATCCAGTCCACAATCATATTTTATATTGAAAATAAGTCATTTTGTGTGTGTGTTTTTTCCCAAATCAGTGACATCATTTATGAATTTGGCAGTTAAAGAGTTAAAATCCTGAATTTTTTGTTTTAAATTTAGTAGTTTTGATCAGAATTGAGGTTGATTAATAGATTTAAGCAAAAAAAATATTTATCTGATACATTTTTAAAGCAGTTGAAACGAAAGGGTGGTGAATTTGCCCACAGAGCACTGTTGAGTTTTTGAACATTTTCAAAGCATTTTCCCAAAATGTGTGTCAAAATAAGATTTGTCACCAAAAATCATTCCATTTGCTGAAAGTTATGGCCAAATTAAGACTCAAATAGTGGATGAAAACATCCCGAACGGCACATAAGGCTTAAGAGACGCCTCTGATTTGGGCTTGGATGACCGTCGGAGCCCAATCTACCGACTCAACGTCACCCAAAGCGCTTGGGCAGCCTAAAAATCCCCAATGAAGTCCACGTTAGACTAGCGCTAACTTAATAATCATTACCAAGTAAATTTAACGACAACCTAATGCTATATAAACACAGACATAAAAAACATTCCTCCGACGAAGTGCTCGCTGCAGACTCTGCTCCTCCCGACCGCAGACGTACGTTGGAAATCCACTTTTCACAGCGTGTCTCGGTGAGCCTTTATGAGTGACGGTCTTCGGCACTCCATAAAAACCCTTTCCTTTTTCTCCATTTGAACGATTGGAGCAGCCGTAAACTCACTTCCCGCCCTCCATCTGAATTTCACGCTCTCGTGAAATCACTGTGAAAGCTGCTTCCCGTTTTTCTCCTCAGATCATTGGTCCGTTGGAAGAAGGGGAGGTCTTTAACCAGGATGACTTTTTGCTTCTGGAGAGCATTATCCTAAAGACATCCGGGGAGCCCATCAAGGGCAAGATCCAACAGCTGGGCATGGTCGAGGACAGGTACGCTTGACCAGTCCAGTTACACGTGCTTTTGTTTATGTATCCGCATCAGTTTGCTCGTAAAGCCAATATCAGGGCTCCATATCCGAGCTGTGGAAGGATTACAATGCATTACACATGCAGTAATTACGTCCTCTTAATGAAGTGTGTCAGTCTGCCTTGAAGACGGAGACGTAATCAACGTTGCGTTTTATGTGTGCTCACTGGAGTCGGTGACACCATGTTCATTATCCTCTCAGTAAACTTTTAGAGGGCTGAATATTGAAGTGTTGGCTGTAATAGAGGAGGCGGTCATTGTCTTCATCAGCGCTTCAATCTGGGCGTTTCTCAGAGAGTTGGAACGAACAATGCCATGTGCTCCGCTTTGGTGGTGCTCTTGTAATCGATACTGGTTCGAGTCTGGTTTGTCATGCCCTTTCTTTTGTGTGTGTGAATATTACAATCTAGCTGCAAGCAACAGTCATCGGGCTTTAAGGCGTATTATGTTTTATTTAGCGAACACTTACAGACCGTGTACAGCTCAAACACGCAACTTACTAAGGAAATGTATGGTTTTAGCTGCTATTGAAGATTAACCTAGGACTAGTTCGCAAAAGCGGACGATTTCTTGCACATTCCGCACGAGTTAAACAGTTTTGTTATGACAGCTGCTCAAAATTCATTGTCCTTGTAGATAATCGCGGTTTTCAAATCGAACGGACTGACTGTTGCATAGCTATAGCCGTTTTCGTGTGTTTTTGTTGTTTTTTCATTTATAGCACCCCCGTGTGGCCAGTTGCCGCATCCTTTTTCACGCGACCACAGACCGAGTTCGTACATAAGTGTACCAATTTTAGTGAAATTATCTCTTTCCGTTGACATGCGACAGCCGTTTTAGTAAAAGTAGCTCCGCCTCTAACGTTCAGGTGGACGTGAATCAAAATGTCAATTTTTTTCGATAATTATTGACACTCTTTCTGCACTGGTTTGGTTCCAATTGGGCGAAAAACCTAAAGCTAGCTCGCAAAAATCCAAATTACCCGTGAATTCCATAATGATAGAAATCCAATGATAGAAAGACACAGCCTGCAAACTATTGAAATGTTTTGCCGGATATCTTGAACACTAAAACAAGCATGCTATACATGGCCAAATGTGAACGACCTTTAAATGTGTGTGACAGAGTGAACACGCCGTTTCTGTGCGTGTCCCTTTAAATGCAAATGAGCTGCTGCTCCCTGCCCCCTTTCCAGAAAAGGAGCTTTAACAGCTCAACTGGAGAATGTCACGATACATTGTTGAACACTGACGGAAGAAGAAAACGTTTGCATTGGTTCTTGCTCAGTTTGTGTGCGTTGTGATTCAGAGCCAGCGATCTGGTGATGAAGGTGGACGCCCTGCTGTCCTCCCAGCCCAAAGGTGAGGCAAGGATTGAGCACACGTTTGCAGAAGACCGATACAGGTATGTCGCCTTCTACTTCTCATAGCTCTAAATCTTTAGAATTCATCTGTCAGCTTCTTCCTCCTCTCCATTCGTTTTCGCAGCGCCGTGAAGATCAGACCGAAGGAAGAGGAAGTGTACTTTGATGTTGTAGCTGTTGTGGATCCGGTGACCAGAGATGCTCAGAAACTGGCGCCGCTCCTCCTGGTGAGAACGTCAGCACACCTTCGCTTTAAAGGAGAGTTTAAAATTTCAATTCTGTCATCTGTTCCAAACTCAAAAACACGAGCGTAGTTGACAGACTTTTACACAAGCGAGACGTGTGGAAGCAGATGGTTGAGTTACCATAGGGACCCGCAGGGGCTGGACTGGACCATGCTGACCGCTTAGAGCCGGGATTATTTGACAGGAATGTTGATGAAAGAATGACGATCCAGGATGTTGCGTATAAACCTGCATTCGTCATCTGGTTCGTAAGCCGCGACAAAGAAGGAGACAACGCATGATCAAAAAAAGGAATAACATTTATTAAAGTAAGAATAACCAAAAAGAAAACAACGACACGAGGATGGCAGAGCGCGCCCTCTCAACTGAAGGGAACTCCTTAAATGTTTGCCGGCATCAGTTCCAACAGGTGTAGGTCATCAGCAATCATGACTCCAACCTGCAAAACAAAACAAAGGGAAAAACACGCAACCAACAAATATGACCCATACTGGGTTCATGACATTTCACGGGTACGGTCAGTCTATCGGTGAGATTCATCTGGTTGTTTGTACCTTGACTCGTGTCACTTCCTGTTTGCCCACTCAGGTATTGAAGCAGCTGGTCAACGTCAACCTACGAGTGTTCATGAACTGCCAGTCCAAGCTCTCTGACCTCCCACTGAAAAGGTCAGAGGAGAGAAAACTCTCACATTTCACTGTTTAACCCTTATGTGCCGTTCGGGATGTTTTCATCCACTATTTGAGTCTTAATTGGGCCGTAACTTTCAGCAAATGGAATGATTTTTGGTGACAAATCTTATTTTGACACACATTTTGGGAAAATGCTTTGAAAATGTTCAAAAACTCAACAGTGCTCTGTGGGCAAATTCACCACCCTTTCGTTTTAACTGCTTTAAAAATGCATCAGATAAATGTTTTTTTTGCTTAAATCTATTAATCAAACTCAGTCCTGAGCAAAACGACTAAATTTAAAAAAAAAAAAAAAATCATCAGGATTTTAACTCTTTAATGGCCAAATTCATGAATGATGTCACTGATTTGGGAAAAAAAAACGTGTCAAAGATCAGAAACAACATTGTTAGTTTTTGTGCAGCATCAGATTTGAACGTTTTAAAGAGTTAAAATCCTGAATTTTTCTTTTAAATGTAGTAGGTTTGATCAGGACTGAGGTTGATTAATAGATTTAAGCAAAAACATGTGAAAAAAATATTTATCTGATACATTTTTAAAGCAGTTAAAATCGTAACGAAAAGGCCGTGAATTTGAACAATGCACAAGGGTTAATTCACTCTGAAGCACTAAATCCTGCAGTTAATGTTTGATCATTTGCTGTTTTGTATAATATAATGCTTGTTTTTGAAAGCGCACCACCATGATTTGTTTTGTTTTTTTTTCCCCTCAGTTTTTATCGATACGTCTTGGAACCGGAGATTTCGTTCTCGACAGACAGCAGCTTTGCTCCCGGTCCGATGGCGAAGTTCTTGGACATGCCGCACTCGCCGTTGTTCACGCTCAATCTGAACACTCCCGAGAGCTGGATGGTTGAGTCCGTCCACACACGCTACGATCTGGATAACATCTACCTCGAAGAGGTGAGAGTCCGTTAGCCGTTGATCCTGCGCCGAACTTTTTGATATTGCATAAAAAACATTTAAACATTTTATTCAATAAGAAAACTTGAGAATGAAAACTGAATAAATCCCTCAATGTGCATTAAAAAAATTGTGGCTTTGCCTCAATAGAGGGTGTGATTTGATAACTGGACTGACCGGCGGACCATCGCATCGAAACTCAAATGTTGCTTTGTTTTTGAAAGTCGTGTGAATATTGTGAAATATCATTACAATTTAAAACAATGGTTTTCTATTTCCATGATATTTACATGATCAAAGCTCAATATTTAGTGTCACATGATCCTTCACAGGTCAGTCTGATATGATGTGCTGATTAATATTCACTGGATTCACTGATGAATAAAGCGTTTAAAAAAAACATTATTTATTCAAAACAGAAATTTTTTCTAACAATATATGTTAGTCTTTATTATCACTTTGTCAGTTTAACACATCCTGGCTGAATAAAAGTATTCATTTCTTTTGAAAAAGTGCAGTGACCCCAAACTTTTGTGCGGTAATGTATATTAAATAAATGTTATTTTTGTAAAACCTCATCAAAAAATCCTGAAAAAAGGATCACAGGTTATGAAATGTATTAATCAGCACAACCGTTTCCAACACTGATAATAAATCATCATATATCCGAACGATTTCTGAAGGGTCATGTGACCGCTTTGATCACTGGATGTAAATTACATGTAAAGTCTATTAAAATAGAAAGCCATTATTTTAAATTGCAGTAATATTTCACAATGTTACTGATTTGTTTTCGGTGTTTTTGATCAAATAAACGCAGCCTCGATGAGCAGAAGAGACTAAAACTTTCAAAAACTTTGAAAATAGTAACGTGTCTTTTCATCGAACCGTGATTGTGTTCATTTAAGGATTAATTCAGTTCGGAATGAAAATTCAGCTGCACTGAAACTGACAGTCGAACCCCACTTTAAAATACCGGAATGTTTTCCTCAAAATGTCCTTTTGACTGAAGAAAAGCAACATCCTGGATGACATGGGGGTGAATAAATGATCGGGACATTTGAAGTCATGTCCTCTTGTGTGCAGGTTGACAGCGTCGTGGCCGCCGAGTACGAGTTGGAGTATTTATTACTGGAGGGTCATTGTTTTGACGTGACGACGGGTCAGCCGCCCCGTGGGCTGCAGTTCACCCTGGGCACCGCCTCCGACCCGGTCAGGGTCGACACCATCGTCATGGCCAACCTGGTGAGTGGACGTCACGCGCTCGTCTGGGGGAAAATAACGGCCTCGATAAGCGTCTCAGAGGTCACTCTCCCTCACTGTCTTTAACAGGGTTATTTCCAGCTGAAAGCAAACCCAGGAGCCTGGATGCTCCGACTGCGGAAAGGCAGGTCGGATGACATCTACAAAATCTACAGGTACCTATTATTATTATTATGGCATGTCATGTCTCTTCACTTGAGTTGTCGCTTCACTTTTTTGAATTCCTCCGTCGCAGTCACGATGGCACGGACTCTCCCGCCGAAGCCGAAGATTTAATCGTCGTCCTCAACAACTTCAAGAGCAAGATCATTAAAGTGAAAGTAAGTGATGGATCAGGTGTTGGGGTGAGGTCACATGAGGGCTCTGGAGATGAGCGTGACTGGAGACATGTTCCCGTTTCCAGTATGCACTGGAACATCTGACAAGCTGTCACATGTCAGCAGGGTGTGGGCGTGTGTCCGATGTGAGGAGCTTCCTGTAGGGCTGTGGGTGGATTGAGAATGAGTGTGTTTATATATATATATCTGAGTTTTTTGACATGTTGTGGCTTTAAGTGTGCAGCATGGGCTGTAGGGAATGTCTTTGTTTATGCAGCAGTGCTCGTGTCAGGGTTTGGATTATTGGTTCTTTTTCAAATTTGGCTCTCTCTCTCTCTCTCTCTCTCTCTCAGTGGCTGGTATGTTGAGAAATAAATTTGTCACACTGGTTGTGAAACAACAGCATTTCGCAGTTGAATAAAACATTGTTTTGTCCTTTTAGTCTTATTTTTTTTGGTCCTGTTAGTGGAGCGTTTGGAATGTCGCCACATGGAGCGCCACTAAATAAAAAACATAAAGTCTTTATCTCACAATTCGGACTTTTTTTTATCGCATTTGTGAGTTTGCGTCTCGCAGTTGTGACTATATAACTCGAAATTCGGAGAAAAAAAAAAAAGCAGTCGCAATCGACCCTTCGCAAGCAGTTTGATTGACAGGCGATCGGACCAATCATAACCCCGTCAGAGCGGTCGGGGGAGTCGGTAGATGGTGAACGTCTTGAAACAACATTCCTTCTGATGTTCATTCATGTTTATTTGATGCTATAAATGAACTAGTGTGAAGAGATGATTAAACACACACTAGACGCTATTAAACTTCTTTAAAACATTACTATATTAAATATGAAACCGTTTCATACGTCGTCAGTGTCTTCTTTGCTCCTCGTTGTATTTTTCACTGCGTGAGAACGTGATGTGTGGCGTGAGAGCGCATAGCAACCGTAACTAAAGGGGGCGGGGCTTTGCAAAGGGTCAATTACCTTTTTTTATTATTATTTCATGGTGGAAACAAGCTTTCACAGAGTTCTGAAGTTACAGGACACAATTTTAGCTTTATTATTAAATTTAGTTATTATAATTTAGTTATTAAATGATATACAATACTGTTGAAAAAGGTTAGATCTTTATTGTTTTTGAAAAGTGGACAAAAATGCATTTAATATGATTACAATTTAAATAGCTATTTTAATATATTTTAAAATGTAATTTATTCTTGTGATGGCCATTATTCCCATGATCCTTCAAGGGAAAAAAAAAAAAAAATCTAAATGCTGATTTGGTGCATTTCTTATTATATTGTGTTTGTGCCGCTTAATATTTTAGTTGGAAAACGTTATACATTTTGTCAGCACTCAATGAATATAAAAATTCAATTTATTTGAATCGGAAATCATTCTAAAAATCACTTCATGATCATTCTGAATGCATTTTGGCTGAATATAAAAATATTAATTTCTTTCAATAAAGCGTTGGTGATCTTTTTAATTCATTCTTGCCAGCAAGGAAGCAATTCCTACGTTATTTTCTGAATTTTGTTATTGTTGCATTGCGTGGTGCATTATTATGCATACTAATTTGTTCATGAACCTGCCTGTCTGTGAACGAAGCTTTCATTTCCCGATCAGAACAACCATATTACACTGTGTCAAACCAGCACACGTGCTCGCATTAGTGCGACGGGATTTAACGCGTAGATTCTGCTGCTCTACTTCACGCCCACAGGTGCAGAAAAAGCCTGATATGATGAACGAGGAGCTTCTCAGTGACGGTACCCATGAGAACGAGTCTGGATTCTGGACATCTCTAACCAGGTACACACGCAGCTCCGTCGCCTCTCCGGCTCGACTTTAGCACGACATTTGTCGACTCGATGCCTCCTTCTTTCTCTCTTTCAGAGGATTTACGGGCGCTTCAAAGCCAGAAGAGCCCAAGCAGGAGAAAGACGACGTGATCAACATTTTCTCTGTGGCCTCCGGTCACTTGTACGAGAGGTTTCTCAGGTAATACGGCTGCTTTCGTGACTTAATCCTGCATATGGGGCCGTTCACAATGTTAATGCACATCTAGCTGTTTGTAAAGCAAAAATATTGGTATTCTGCTTGAATATTAAAGGGATGAAAATTATTCACCCTCAAGCCATCCTATATATATATATATATATATCTTCTTTCAGACAAACAAAATCAGAGTTATATTAATAAATATCCAAGCTTTATAATGGGAGTGAATGGGGGTCGAGATTTTGAAGCCCAAAAAAAGTGCATCAATGCATCATGAAAGTAATCCAGAGGCCTTCTGAAGAGAAGCGATGCATTTTTGTAAGACAAAAATCCATATTTATAACATTTATAACTTTTATAGTTACTATTCACTCCCATTATAAAGCCATTACACTCCCATTATTTTGTGATTGTGTTTGACAGAAGAGAGTCGTATAGACTTAGGATGGAAAATCATGGGGCAACTTTCATTTTTGGGTGAATTTACACTTTAATTGGGTCCTTCTGGGTAGGGCTGTGCAATTAGTCGCAATCGCGATTTGAGCACGTGCAATTTCTAAATCGCACAAATTTTATTTATATTTTAATTGAGAATACTGCAACGTTACTGTGCGCATGTTTAACCAATCAGAGCTCAGCACACATGAGAACAAAGCAAAGCGGGAGAACGGAATAGGCAAACGGGAGGAAAGAGGAAAAAATATGGATGCGGTTCAGAATAAAAAGAGAAATTCAACATCCGTCGTTTGAGAGAGTTTTGGAGTCACGCTGGACAAAAGACGCCGACTCGCACTTATTACTCACAAGAAATGTGAGGCGGCGTTGAATACGAGTTTAAGCAGGTGAAATAATCCTCATTTATTTGATGTTTCTGTTTTTAAGACACAGTTTAGTTTATCCAGCACTTCATCTACTGTACAGTGTTTCTTCATTCACTGAAACACAGTTTTGAAGTTCGTTCACCTTCATTTATTTGATGTTGTGTGTTTTAAAGATTACAGTTTTGTTCATGAAGCTGTACATACAGTCACTTCATTGTTCTGCACTTCTCGTGCACTGAATACATTCAGAATGAAGCGTGTTTGAAAAAGCAAAAACAATGACCAAAATTGCAAAATAAATCGCAATTGCAATATTGATTAAAAAATCCGCAATGTGATTATTTTGTCCGTATTGCACAGCCCTACTTCTGGGAACATCCAGTCAAGTATCTTAGCTTGTTTCTTGTAGGATTTGTGTCCTGAGTAATGCGCACTAAAACATGCATATCTCAATCTGTAAGTTAGGGCTTATTAATATTCACGAGTAAAGCCTTTGCCCTTTATTTAATGCATCCAAACATATCCAGTAAAATAACTTGAATCAATAACCGTAATGGCTTAAAAGATCTTTCTCGAGAATAGAATCAAATCGTTATGAATGTCATAACATAATGTTCTTAAAGTGTCGTTTGCACAGTGTTCGTGTTCCCAAATGGATCCTGACATTTCCGCAATGACAAATATGCGACTTTAATATAATTCTTGTGTAAGGATATCCTCTCGCTACAGCTTTGACGTGTAATACAGACGAATCCTCTTGTGTATATTCTGATGTGATGCTGAATCTTCTAATTTCTCATATTAAGAAAATGCAATAACTTCCCGTGACCGTCTGGCTCGGGTCGCGTCTTGACTTTTTGTGACATTTTGCTTTATATATAGTTGTTGTTTTTGAGGGAGCAGGTCTGTATGGAAATGTCTTATTAGCGGCGGTGTCATTGGTTGTGTTTGTGGCTCAGTTTGGAAGGTCAGTCTCGTAACTCTTCTGCGGCTTGTCGCACCGTGTTGACCTTTGACCTCTCTCTGTCTCTGCAGGATAATGATGCTGTCTGTGCTCAAACAGACCAAGACACCCGTCAAGTTCTGGTTCCTCAAAAACTACCTGTCTCCGACTTTTAAGGTACTGGATTCAAGATTGAGCATGAAAGGCTCCTTTGTCAGATCTGTCTGGAAAAAAAAAAAAAAAAAAAAAAAAAGATCCCGTTTCCACCTGGTGTTCAGATGTTTTGGTCGATCGGATCACCAGTAGACGAGGGAGACTCGTTCCCGTTCACTCCTGGTGTTTTAATCCGTCTCTTCTGTCCTGATTTCTTCGCAACCCCCCCCCCACACCTCCCCCACTGCTCCCGTCGCGTGAAATGTACAGCAAATCGATTTTATGCCCCGTCTCAAAGCACACAAAGTTACATTTTATTGTTCTACGTGAAAAATCAGTGTTACAATTCTGCATGAGCCGCTCGATATCCACCTGCTCTCTCTCGGAGAGTCACTGTGCAACTAAGTTGGGATGAACATTGTTCTGCCATTACGAACCAGTCGAGCAGGTCTGAGCGGCTCTCACACACACTCACACTCACACTCTCACACACACTCACACACACACACACACACACACTCACACTCACACTCTCACACACACTCACACACACACACACACACTCACACTCACACTCACACTCTCACACACACTCACACACACACACTCACACTCACACTCTCTCACACACACTCACACTCACACTCACACTCTCACACACACTCACACACACACACACACACACACACACACTCACACTCACACTCTCACACACACTCACACACTCACACACACTCACACACACACTCACTCACACTCACACTCTCACACACACTCACACACACACACACACACACACTCACACTCACACTCACACACACACACTCACACTCACACTCTCACACACACAATCACTCACACACACACTCTCACACACACACACACTCACACACACTCACACTCACACACACACACTCACACACACTCACACTCTCACACACACTCACACACTCACTCACACACTCACTCACACACTCACACACACACACACTCACACACACACACACACACACACACACACACACACACACACACACTCACACACTCACACACACACACTCACACTCACACACACTCACACACACACACTCACACACACACTCACACACACACACACACACACACTCACACACACACACACTCACACACACACACACACACACACACTCACACACACACACACACACACACACTCACTCACTCACTCACACACTCACCCACACACTCACTCACACACTCACACACACGGGATCTCATTCTTTCGGTCATGATCATAGGTGAGAGTAGGAACGCAGATTGACCGGTAAATCGAGAGCTTCGCCTCGCAGCTCAGCTCCTTCTTCACCACGACAGACCGGAACATCGACCGCATCACTACGATCCGTCTGTCCACCTCACGCTCCTTCCTTCCCACACTCCTGAACAAAAGCCCAAGAGACTTGAACTCCTCCACTCGAGGCAGGAGCTCTCCACCAACCTGAAGAGGACAAGCCACCCTTTTCCCACTGAGAACCATGGTCTCAGACTTAGAGGGTTGAGAGCTCCATGGTTCTCAACAAAAATATGTAGGGCCTGTATATTTTTTCCACTTTAAAAAAAAAAAATCCCCATCTCGGGACCCCCACTTTGGTCTATAGGAGGGTAAATGTATGGTTTTTTTCCACATCTGTCAATCTAATGGAGCCGGAGATGACAGGAAAACATACGGAGAGCGTTTCTGCTCCCACCGAACGCTGAGAGAGAGTGTTAGAAATCAGGAACAGAGCGTTTTTCACCTTCAAACCTTCATTCGACAACGTTTCAATCCGTCCGCCTAATGTTTCCGCGTTAGGTCAGCAGACGGTCCGTTTGAACACGTTCCACCACATGAGCGTCGACACGACCAAAACAACTCGAAACCTTTTACACAGTCATCCGATCGTGATCCGATCGAGCAAAACGCATCTCAACACCAAGCCTTTCTGACCACAAACGCTCGTGTGTCTCCCGCAGGAGTTTATTCCCTATATGGCAGAGGAGTACGGTTTCCAGTACGAGCTGGTGCAGTATAAATGGCCACGTTGGCTTCACCAGCAGACGGAAAAGCAAAGGATCATCTGGGGATACAAGATCCTCTTCCTCGACGTGCTCTTCCCCCTGGCTGTGGACAAGATCCTCTTTGTAGACGCGGATCAGGTAGAGAAACGGAGCAATGTAGTGTTTTTGTACGTTTTGTTATGCAATCTGAAGAGCACATCAGATGATGCACTGCTGCCACCTTTGGGTAAAGAAAAATACAGGTGGAGTTTAACTATAGCAGCAATTAAATAAAAATTCATTTCTTGTAGGAAATGCAGGTTTGAGTCATGTCCTGCTCCGTCAGTGATCTGACCCAGAAAATAAAACCGATGCGTGTTGCTGTGCTTCTGTCCCGCAGATAGTGCGCACCGACCTGAAGGAGCTGCGGGACTTTGACCTGGAGGGGGCGCCGTACGGTTACACGCCTTTCTGCGAGAGCCGGAGAGAGATGGACGGATACCGTTTCTGGAAGTCCGGCTACTGGGCCAGTCACTTGGCAGGACGCAAATACCACATCAGGTAAGAGGGGCTTTAATCTACCTTTAGTTTTAAATGATGAAACATCAAAAACGCTCATTTTTGGACGTTTAAAAGGGCTCCGTCAAACATGCCAGTACCAAGTCGGTTTGTGATTGGCCACTGAGTTCACGCGCTCAACAGATATGCAGATGAATTTGATTGGTAACAGCCCGATAGTGTCTTTTAGGCTGCGTTCACACTCGTCATGTTCGGTTCGATTAAAACCAACCCTGGTGTGGACCGAGAGTGCTGAAAAGACGGGTCTCGGTCCGCTTCCAAACCAACTCTGGTGCGGTTCGGTCCACATATGAACGCGACACGGACCAAAGACGTGTGAACGAACCAAAAACAGGACGTGATTCTCAGCTGGTCAAAATAAAGCATGATGGCGTTTGATCCAGAACACAGCGTTGTGTTGAACGTTCGGTAAGCGAGTCCGTCGCCAAATTTACGTCATAAAAGCGACCAATCGGGTCGTGACCGTATCCCTACGCCTTCGGTTCGGGAACTTCAGGTTCGCTGTTAAAAATGCCAGTGTGAACGCTGAGAGGACCAGGACTATGTGTTTTGTGTTTGTGTTTTGGTCCAAACGAACCAAACCAATCGAACTACAAGAGTGAACGCAGCCTTATTATTCTAATTTATTGATCAAATTTAAGAATGTGAAATTAAGAATGTGCCCTTTTATAAAGGAAAAAGGAGTAAATATCACAAATATGCTTATTTAAATCTGTCAAAGCTGATGAGAATGAATATTTACATCACAAGTGAATGATTTAATGTCACATGACGAGGTTCAATGACTTTGAAGCGCTATATAAACAACCGTGCCTCGGTTTTTATGTCACGTGTGCTCCTCAGCGCTCTATATGTGGTGGATCTGAAGAAGTTCAGGAAGATCGCGGCCGGAGACCGACTGAGAGGCCAGTACCAGGGTCTGAGTCAAGACCCCAACAGCCTGTCCAACCTGGACCAGGTGGAGCGCTCGTTCCTCATCTCTTCTCCAGAAAAGAAAAGGCTCGATCGGTGTGATTGATTGGTTGTTTTTTCCCTCTCTCAGGATCTGCCCAACAACATGATCCACCAGGTGCCGATCAAATCTCTTCCTCAGGAGTGGCTCTGGTGCGAGACCTGGTGTGATGATGCATCTAAAAAGAAAGCCAAGACTATAGATTTGGTAGGTCCTGCACGTACAAAGCAGCTAAAACTCGAGGCGGTCGCGTTTGCGGACGTTAACTGACTCTTTGTCTGTCGCAGTGCAACAACCCTCAGACGAAAGAGCCGAAGCTGCAGGCCGCCGTGCGGATCGTAGCCGAGTGGAGCGACTATGATCAGGAGCTGAAGAGAATCTACAACAACTTCCTGGGGGAGAAGGAGAGAGCCGTCACAGACGGCCATCAGACGACAGACACGAAACAGCCAGGTGAGGGCGCTCTCCTCTTCCTGTTCGGCTCTCGGGGAAGCGATTGTAATCCGTTCACGGCACGATTATGGTACAAAACAGTCTATGCACGGTTTAAAGCAATAAACAGGAAATAAATAACATTTTAAACAAAATGTGTAGAATGTAAACATTAAAAACGGGACAATTTGAGGGTCCACATTTTTTGTTATCTCTTTGGTTTCACGATTAAAAAATAATGTCGCTTTTTTTTTTTTTTTTTTTGATGAGAGGAAATTATGCGATAATTTACTTTTTAATCACTAAAAAATATCAGTTTTCATTGACAGTGATTTGAATATTTATTCAACATTTTGACATCAAATTTTTGGAGTCAGTAACATTTATTAATGGTTTTGAAAGGAATTTTGTCATTGTGACATATGTTTCATGTATTGACTATAATAATAACTAGAAATTATGCATAATTACATGCAATTAACCCTAAACCAAACCCTCATCTAACCCTACAGTAACTACATGTAGTTCATTGTCATTACTCAGTAATTAAATGTATAATTACACTGACACCTTAAAATAAAGTGTAACCACAAAAACATATAAAAATACAGTAAAAATAGTGAAATATTATTCCAATGTAAATCATCTGTTTTCAATGCGAATATATAGTCAAATATAATTTATATCCAGCGATCAAAGCTGAATTTCCAGCATCATGACTCAGAGTCACATGACCCTTCAGAAATCACTAACGTGATGATTTGCAGCTCAAGAAACATTTATGAAATGCAATAGAGTATATATATATATATATAACAGACATATTTTGTTACATAAATGTCACTTTCGATCAGTTGAATGGTACTGTATCAATATTAAATTTATCTTGCATATCTCCACTTTACATTTCTTTAGAAGTGCCGCCAAAATCACGATTAATCACAACACAAGTTTATATACATAATGTGCCTGTGCATAAACACACACACACACATATATATATTTAACAAAAATATATTACGTTTATAGATCAATTACATGCACAACTATGATTTAGGATGTGATTAATCGTTGAAAAATCGGCACCAAACAACATTTCAGCCACGATTAATTAGCGTGTGTTTCTGCTCTTCTTCCCGTCAGGTGGCGACGCGCACGTGGAGCTTTGAGCCGAAGGAGAGGAGACTCTGTTCAAAGAGTCGTCTTTTCTTCACCCTTTTTAAACCGAGCCTGTCCTCCAGGAACGGGTTGACTCTCGCGCTGAACTCGACTTGAACAGAATTAATGCGAATCCCTCTTTTGTACCCGAGCGGCTGCGGAGGTTCCGGGTAAACTGGGTCTCCTCTCTCCAGGCACTTTTGATGTTGAACCCCACGAACAATTCCAGCTCCACTAAAGCAGAAAGAACCGTTGATTGCGCAAGAAACTACGCGTGCGATTTTAACATTGATCATCGTCCCTCTCGGACACGGACCCGCTCTAAATCCTGATCCACATAAAAGTCCAGATTTCTCCAGAATGACTCAGGAACAAGCTGTTCGATCGATTCTTTTCCGCTTAATTTGCTGATAAGTTCAAGCTCCAGTAGTGTCGTCACGGTCTGCTCTATGATTTATAACGGTGTTCGGTTCATGAAACTCAATCAATGGTCCTTTTCGTCCCGACGGGATTAAGTGGATGTTTCCTGCTGGTTTTCTTTTAGATTTCTCACTGGTGACGCTCTTGACCACTAGCTTCATACGTTTGATCAAGATTCGAGGGCTGGGAATTTTTTTTTCTTCAGCGTTTTAGTAATATAGATGTTCCGATTTTTCGTCTCCGGTTATTGCCTGGAAATGTCCGATCTTAACGTGTGCCTTGGTTCTGTGTCTTCTGCTTCATCTGCTGTTCTTTCACTGATTCCGTCAAAACTATGATGAGATGTAAGATTAATTGTGGGATGACAATGTTTTGTAATAAAAGATGTACCAAAATGGAAGCGTTATTATTATTATTTTTTTTTTACAACCTCAAGCTAATAGTTCAATATTTAATTTTTAATACTTTCTACTTTTTTCTGTCCACTCATTGCAATGCAATATTCAACCACACGATGGCAGCACAACCCAGGAGTAAAGCTGCAGAGAGAGATTCATGATGATGATCTTATTGTTTTTAGGGGTGTTTCACACAAAAATGGTCATTTTAATCCCTTTCGAGATGTTCTAAACCTGTACGAGTTTCTTCTGTTGAGTCATTTTGATGATTGTGGGTAACCTGACCGTTTCTGCTCCTCATTTACACTCCGGGTCGGGGAGTAACGAAATACAAGTCACTTGGTTCCGTATTTAAAACACAGAATTTGAGTGACTGTGTTTGATTTTAAATGGGTGGTAATCAGATTACAGTTCCATCTGAAAAGTGTTTTAGATTACCAAAGTGATTACTTTGAGTTTTAATGTCATTTAAACATGAATGTAAACATCACTGGACGATCCGCGACTGTTTTCATGTTTTGCGACAGTTGTTTGAGTCCCTTGCAATTGTAAAAAACGGTAATTGCAACTTTTTATCTCACAATGCAACTTTTTTTCCTGGCAATTGCAAGTTTGAATCTCACAATTCTGTATTTTTTTTTTTTTTTTCCAACTGCGTTTTATAAAGAATCAGAATTGGGAGATATGAATTCATAATTGCAGTTATAAAGTCAGAAATACAAGATAAAAATTGCAATACTGACTTTTTTTTTTCTTGCAATTGCGAGTTTCAAGCTCATCTTCTTTGCTTGCAACTCTGACTTTTCTTCTATATCTCATAATTCTGACTTTTCTCATTATTGCAAGTTTAAATCTCATAATTTTGATTTTATAACTTTATAACAATTGCAACTTTATATCATGCAATTCTGAGAAAAAAAGTCAGAATTGTGAGATAAAAACCTTTTTTGTGTTTGTTTCACACTTATTAGTATTCCAAAGTATTCTAAAGTATTTAGATGAAGTGACTAAACTTGAGTAATGTAACGAAACACGTTACAAATGACTTTTTAAAGCATGTATTTTGTAATCTGTAGTGAAATACATTTTAAAAGTAACACACCCAGCCCTGCATACACTTAATTTTTTTCTATTTTATGGAAGTCAAAGCTGAGTCTGCAAAAATATGATGTCCATTGTGTTCAGCAGAAATGTAATAACATCAGACAGGTTTAGATCAATCTGAGGATGAGTGAAGGATGAATAGTTTATCATGAAACTGCTTTCAAATTTAAGCTCAAGCCTGTGATGTGAAGTTTTGGTAACACGTTACAGTAAGGCTCATTTGTTAACATTAACATGAGCAATTCATTCGTTACTAATCTTGGTTAACGTTGGTTGATAAATATACGGCAGTTCATTGTTTGTTCACGTTAGTTCATGTTGAAATTAACAAAGTGTTGTTGAGTTTTCCTGTTTGTGGAAATTGTGTGTTTTTAATGTTTTTTTTTCCCAAGTTCTTTTCAGTTTTGACATTATAATATTAGATGAACAGTGCCGTTGAGCAGACGAATTAGAGCTCATTTTCTCTTGGTGATGAAGTCAATTAAACTCCTCGTTATCGCTCTACGACAGCGTCCTTGAGTCTGATCAGTGGTTTAATGAGTTGTGACGGGTGGAGAAGGTTTTTGGACATGCGCCGTGATATTGTTTTAAAATGTACAGAAGTTGCAGAATTGCACGAGAAATTGAGCGTTATTGTCCCACGGTTCATTCACAATTTACTAGAGCTTCTGAGTGAACGTTAATTGCTGCAGTCGATTTAAACATTTGAACTGATTTAACTGAAAAAAATGGTTTTTGATGAATCGGCGTTTTTGAACGAATCTCTTGAATGATTCACTGACACATACAGTCACTTGTCGCCATCTACTGTGTAAAGATGTAACTGAAACTATCTTTATTTGAAACGTCAATCTGTATGTTGATCACTACTGTAGACATCATTGTTTTTATCCAGACTATAAACATTTATTCCAGTACATCTGTGATTTAATTTAAATATATGTATGTACATATGTGTGTGTATATATATATATACAGTACTGTGCAAAAGTTTTAGGCAGGTGTGAAAAAATGCTGTAAAGTAAGAATGCTTTCAAAAATAAACTTGGTAATAGATTATATTTATCAATTAACAAAATGCAAAGTGAGTGAACAGAAGAAAAATCTAAATCAAATCCATATTTGGTGTGACCACCCTTTACCTTCAAAACAGCATCAATTCTTCAAGGTACACTTGCACAAAGTCAGGGATTTTGTAGGCATATAGTTAGGTGTATGATTAAACAATTATACCAAACAGGTGCTAATGATCATCAATTCAATATGTAGGTTGAAACACAATCATTAACTGAAACAGAAACAGCTGTGTAGGAGGAATAAAACTGGGTGAGGAACAGCCAAACTCAGCTAACAAGGTGAGGTTGCTGAAGACAGTTTACTGTCAAAAGTCATACACCATGGCAAGACTGAGCACAGCAACAAGACACAAGGTAGTTATACTGCATCAGCAAGGTCTCTCCCAGGCAGAAATTTCAAGGCAGACAGGGGTTTCCAGATGTGCTGTCCAAGCTCTTTTGAAGAAGCACAAAGAAACAGGCAACGTTGAGGACCGTAGACGCAGTGGTCGGCCAAGGAAACTTACTGCAGCAGATGAAAGACACATCATGCTTACTTCCCTTCGCAATCGGAAGATGTCGAGCAGTGCCATTAGCTCACAATTGGCAGAAAACAGTGGGACCCTGGTACACCCATCTACTGTCCGGAGAAGTCTGGTCAGAAGTGGCCTTCATGGAAGACTTGCGGCCAAAAAGCCATACCTCCGACGTGGAAACAAGGCCAAGCGACTCAACTATGCACGAAAACACAGGAACTGGGGTGCAGAAAAATGGCAGCAGGTGCTCTGGACTGATGAGTCAAAATTTGAAATATTTGGCTGTAGCAGAAGGCAGTTTTGTTCGCCGAAGGGCTGGAGAGCGGTACACGAATGAGTGTCTGCAGGCAACAGTGAAGCATGGTGGAGGTTCCTTGCAAGTTTGGGGCTGCATTTCTGCAAATGGAGTTGGGGATTTGGTCAGAATTAATGGTATCCTCAATGCTGAGAAGTACAGGCAGATACTTATCCATCATGCAATACCATCAGGGAGGCATCTGATTGGCCCCAAATTTATTCTGCAGCATGACAACGACCCCAAACATACAGCGAAAGTCATTAAGAACTATCTTCAGTGTAAAGAAGAACAAGGAGTCCTGGAAGTGATGGTATGGCCCCCACAGAGCCCTGATCTCAACATCATCGAGTCTGTCTGGGATTACATGAAGAGAGAGAAGCAACTGAGGCTGCCTAAATCCACAGAGGAACTGTGGTTAGTTCTCCAAGATGTTTGGGCCAACCTACCTGCCGAGTTCCTTCAAAAACTGTGTGCAAGTGTACCTAGAAGAATTGATGCTGTTTTGAAGGCAAAGGGTGGTCACACCAAATATTGATTTGATGTAGATTTTTCTTCTGTTCACTCACTTTGCATTTTGTTAATTGATAAATATAAACTATTAACATGTCTATTTTTGAAAGCATTCTTACTTTACAGCATTTTTTCACACCTGCCTAAAACTTTTGCACAGTACTGTATATATATATATATATGTGTGTATATATGTATGTATGTATATGTGTGTATATACAGTACTGTGCAAAAGTTTTAGGCAGGTGTGAAAAAATGCTGTAAAGTAAGAATGCTTTCAAAAATAAACTTGGTAATAGATTATATTTATCAATTAACAAAATGCAAAGTGAGTGAACAGAAGAAAAATCTAAATCAAATCCATATTTGGTGTGACCACCCTTTACCTTCAAAACAGCATCAATTCTTCAAGGTACACTTGCACAAAGTCAGGGATTTTGTAGGCATATAGTTAGGTGTATGATTAAACAATTATACCAAACAGGTGCTAATGATCATCAATTCAATATGTAGGTTGAAACACAATCATTAACTGAAACAGAAACAGCTGTGTAGGAGGAATAAAACTGGGTGAGGAACAGCCAAACTCAGCTAACAAGGTGAGGTTGCTGAAGACAGTTTACTGTCAAAAGTCATACACCATGGCAAGACTGAGCACAGCAACAAGACACAAGGTAGTTATACTGCATCAGCAAGGTCTCTCCCAGGCAGAAATTTCAAGGCAGACAGGGGTTTCCAGATGTGCTGTCCAAGCTCTTTTGAAGAAGCACAAAGAAACAGGCAACGTTGAGGACCGTAGACGCAGTGGTCGGCCAAGGAAACTTACTGCAGCAGATGAAAGACACATCATGCTTACTTCCCTTCGCAATCGGAAGATGTCGAGCAGTGCCATTAGCTCACAATTGGCAGAAAACAGTGGGACCCTGGTACACCCATCTACTGTCCGGAGAAGTCTGGTCAGAAGTGGCCTTCATGGAAGACTTGCGGCCAAAAAGCCATACAAGGCCAAGCGACTCAACTATGCACGAAAACACAGGAACTGGGGTGCAGAAAAATGGCAGCAGGTGCTCTGGACTGATGAGTCAAAATTTGAAATATTTGGCTGTAGCAGAAGGCAGTTTGTTCGCCGAAGGGCTGGAGAGCGGTACACGAATGAGTGTCTGCAGGCAACAGTGAAGCATGGTGGAGGTTCCTTGCAAGTTTGGGGCTGCATTTCTGCAAATGGAGTTGGGGATTTGGTCAGAATTAATGGTATCCTCAATGCTGAGAAGTACAGGCAGATACTTATCCATCATGCAATACCATCAGGGAGGCATCTGATTGGCCCCAAATTTATTCTGCAGCATGACAACGACCCCAAACATACAGCGAAAGTCATTAAGAACTATCTTCAGTGTAAAGAAGAACAAGGAGTCCTGGAAGTGATGGTATGGCCCCCACAGAGCCCTGA
>CM074295.1:20064460-20074460 GCA_037194245.1 Opsariichthys bidens | reverse complement strand
ACGGGCAGAAAATGGCAGCCCTCCTGTTGCTGGGGGAGACTCCGTGTCTCCAGAGCCGAAACGGAGGGAGGGAGAGCGTGTCTCCACGTCTCTGTCCAGATGGCACCGGTCAGCCGTCCCTTACTCGGCGGGCACATTAAAACGGATCACTGATAGTAATGACCAACACCCACATCTGTTAAGCCACGTCCCTTGTCTGGGTATCCGGGCATCCCGATGCCTTCTGCCCTACACTTTGATCTCACTAACGGCTGTCGGTCCGTCCGGGCCAGGAGGCTGTCCGTGTGCCGCCTGTACGCACGTCTCCCCCTGCCCAGCAGGAGAACGGTTTCAGTAGCATTTTGCCAGCTGGGACTGGGCCTTTATCTCATTTGCTGCAGTAAATTCCCAGAGTTTATTGATAAATGTTCAACAGCCAAGTGCTCTGAGCTCGTGTGGAAAGAGATTTGTTGAGATGGCAAGATCCAATCTGATTGGCAGGTTTTACGCGATTGTGCCGATTTATTCTGTCAGAGTGTGAGGAAGTCAAAACCATTCGACGGATTCAGTGTTGCCATTGTTAAGTGTTGTTAATTTTGAAATGAAGTGTATCAAATGGAAAAGCTTGCTTAAAGCAGAAATGTGACAATGACTGCAAAGTACTAAAATTAAACTAAAAATTTAAAAAAAGCTCAGTTGACATGAAATGAAACGTAATAATATTACTAAAATGTAAAATTCAATAGAAAATTTAAGAAAGAAAAAAAAAGGTCGCCACCTTCCCCAGTTCCACCTGTATAAATCTGCTACGGGTAATTAATGTATGTGTAACACAGTTTGTAAGAACAGGAAGGAGGAGGCAACATTCAACATAACTTTAATTATCAAATAAATCAACAAACAAACAACAAAACGAAAGTAAAACACACAAACATAATAAAACACAACCTAAAATCCAGGCCTGGTCCTCTCTCGCCCTTCACTATCGTCGCTCCTCCGTGAGAGACACGAGACCGGTGTAGCGCGCAGCTGACGCTCATCATCACTCGCGTCCCCGGCCTCGTCACAGTACGTTCCATCATTATATGCTCACGGCAGCATGTCGTGAATGTATCGGCAGAAGCAGCGAAAATAACTAGCAACAGTCATGACCAGCGGCAGACATATCAACATCGTTATATTCGTGCCAAACACTCCGAGCGTTCTCATTTCCTTTTTTAGTTTAGTGCTCTTTTGTTTAGGTCTTTTTAAGTTGTTCGTCCAATATTTATATCCTATCTAATTTCGGCTTAGTTTAAATAACGAAAACAATATAAACAGTTTAACAATAAACAAAAGAAAAATGCCTTGATATCTTTCCGACGCACTGCTTGAGAAGGCGTCAGTTTTCGGACAGCGCCGTTAAGCGGGCGAGTTCTCATGCTGATGTGACTGACCGTTGTGGGGAATCTTGAGAAGCAAAATGTGTCGTCTCATTGCCTTTCATGCCATGACTGTTCTGACCCAGCCCTCCTGTGAAGTCTCTCATCCATACAGGTGTCCTGACCTCTGTTTCCAGCCTTCATCGTCGAGCAGGCGGGGTCAGCGGGTGATGCCACATCCTTCTATAACCTTTCTGTCATTCCCACTTCACAGTTTGCCTCTGCGTGTCCTGTTGTCTTTTCTATCTGCTGGTCAGTTCTCCGAATAAAGGAGCCCTAAAGAACTCCCTCATTTTAAAAGCTCTCTTTGTTGACAGATATATCCAATCTATACCCGTTCAATGGATGGGCAAACAAGAGAAAAAGGCAAAACAGATCTGAGAATGTTGTTTAGCATGCAGTAATGCCTTGAGCCATCGGGGGGCGCTCTTACTCTGCGAGCCGCTGACAGCACAGAAGTGAATGTGAAAAACACTCCAGGATTTAATTGTTCAGAGTGACTCTGGATGGCGGCGGGAACAAATGCGCTCTTCCTTTGAGAACATCCATCCGTTCAGTGGCCTTTAGGAGTACAACCACATGTTCAAATCATCCTCTGCACCGATTGTTTAAGTTGCTTCTTGTTGGAGGATAATTCACACACGCACCAGCTTCAAAACCTTCAAAGTTGCTGGATTTTGATTAGTCATTTTCACACTTCTACACAATGATACGACAGAAGTTAAATTAGCCTTTGGCTGCTATTCGCCGCAGCTCTTTGCTTAGATCATTAGCTTGAGGTCAGCGCAAGTGTGTCTATAAAGCGTGGCATTCCCAGCTATATGACATAACATGGCTAATTATAACTATGTGCTGTATTTACCAGCAGCGGCTAACAGGGTCACGCTAACCAGCCGAACCTTGTTTCCTTGTTTCGCGCAGTTAGTTAGCGATACGCGTGTCAGCCGGTGAATATATATATATGTGCCGCTCACAGTTGATTAGTCTGTGAGTTTTCACTTGATTAGCTCAGACTGATGGGTTTTGGTGCCAGAGGTCCCATTTATGATCATTTGGCGTCAGAAGTCGGAGCGCAGCACGTTGACGGATGATCTCACTGCCTTGCAGAAATCAAGATCCTCCTCATTGATAAAGACACTATGTTTACCTCATTCACAAAGCATCTTAAATGACCTTAAATTATGTGTTTTACGGTGGCCGAGAGAGCTCAAAGCGCTGCAAATAAGAAAACACATGCAAATAAAAAAAAAAACGTGATCATCAGTTTGACAACACATGTGCTGCAAATCCTCACAACACATGCAAACACAAAAACACACTGCAAATACAAAAACGCGCTACATTTACAAAAACGCACTGCAAATACAAAAACGCGCTGCAAATAGAAAAACGCTGCATTTACAAAATCGCACTGCATATACAAAAATGTGCTGCATTTACAAAAACACGCTACATTTACAAAACGCACTGCAAACACAAAAACACGCTGCATTTACAAAAACACGCTACATTTACAAAAACACACTGCATTTACAAAACGCACTGCAAACACAAAAACACGCTACATTTACAAAAACACACTGCATTTACAAAACGCACTGGTAACACAAAAACATGCTGCATTTACAAAACGCACTGCAAACACAAAAACGCACGGCAAACACAAAAACGCGCTGCATTTACAAAACGCACTGCAAACACAAAAACGCACTGCAAATACAAAAACGCACGGCAAACACAAAAACGCGCTGCATTTACAAAACGCACTGCAAACACAAAAACGCGCTGCAAATACAAAAACGCGCTACATTTACAAAACGCACTGCAAACACAAAAACGCGCTGCAAATACAAAAACGCGCTGCATATGCAAAAACACACTACATTTACAAAAACGTGCTGCATTTACAAAAACACGGTGCATTTACAAAAACACGCTGCATTTACAAAACACACTGCAAACACAAAAACGCACTGCAAACACAAAAACATGCTGCATTTACAAAAACGCGCTGCATTTACAAAACGCACTGCAAATACAAAAACGCACGGCAAACACAAAACACGCTGCATTTACAAAACGCAGTGCAAACACAAAAACACGCTGCATTTACAAAACGCAGTGCAAACACAAAAACACGCTGCATTTACAAAACGCAGTGCAAACACAAAAACACGCTGCATTTACAAAACGCAGTGCAAACACAAAAACACGCTGCATTTACAAAACGCAGTGCAAACACAAAAACACGCTGCATTTACAAAAACACGCTGCATTTACAAAAACACACTGCATTTACAAAAACATGCTGCATTTACAAAAACGCGCTGCATTTACAAAACGCACTGCAAATACAAAAACGCACGGCAAATACAAAAACACGCTGCATTTACAAAACGCAGTGCAAACACAAAAACACGCTGCATTTACAAAACGCAGTGCAAACACAAAAACACGCTGCATTTACAAAAACACGCTGCATTTACAAAAACACACTGCATTTACAAAACGCACTGCAAACACAAAAACGCACTGCAAACACAAAAACACGCTGCATTTACAAAAACACTGCATTTACAAAACGCACTGCAAACACAAAAACGCGCTGCATTTACAAAACGCACTGCAAACACAAAAACGCTGCATTTACAAAACGCACTGCAAACACAAAAACGCGCTGCAAATACAAAAACACACTGCATTTACAAAACGCGCTGCATTTACAAAAACACACTGCAAACACAAAAACACACTACATTTACAAAAACGCGCTGCAAATACACAAACCACAACGGAAATATTTCAAGGGGGACCCCAAAAAGTGACGCACCCTAAATCATGTTCTATATGGGTATTTTTAGGTCTCGTCAGATGAAAAGAGACCGAGTGAATGTATAACCGCCGTAGAGCAGATCCGGCCACGTAAGTTCACGGAACACAACTTCCGCACAAAAATAAAGAAACAATTAAATATTGATCGTTTGATTCAGAGAACGCTTTCATCAAATGAGTGTGTGTGTGAAATCAAAGGCACGGCAGGGCTTCCTCAGCGTGATTCCTATTGTCAATCTGTTGCGAAGGAACACAAAAGGACGTTGTAAATGCATTTGCCGGATTAAAACTAGACAGAAAATCTGATTAGCATTGATTGACATCCTGTAAGAAGTGACAAGCGTCACTTAACAGTGGGTAAGGAGGCCGTGGCGTGGGATGTGTTTTGCAACCTCACGCCCAGCGGGTGATTGGCAACGCCGCGTCCGACTGACCTTCAGCAGGTGTTGAAAGAATAAAGAGGTTTGCGCGAACACGTCTGCCGCACACACAACCCCCTCTATCCTCCGGCGTCCTGCCTGAAGCACGGTCAATACTGATAACTCAGCCCTGAGCTTGTGTTTGCACGCTTTCCCTGCCCTTGATCCCCCGTGTCCTCCCCGGTGAGTGTCCGGAACGGAGGAACGGGAGCCTCAGCCTAATGACTCCATCCAGCCTTGTCGGCACAACACCGGTATGAGCACTCAAATGAAATATGGACAACATCCCAACTCTGTGGAGGGTTGAACTGAAATATCTGTTATTTCCCCATCACAGGGTTAAAAACAGGAGGTTTGGATGAATTAATCATGTCTGCGGTGAGAACCGTATTATCAGGATCGTCTTTGTGGAAAGGCGCTTCTGGTCAATGTCATGTTGGGAAATAACAGGGACCTGAATTAGCTGGAGGAAAGCGTGTTAAGAGTGTGAATTGTTAATGTTTTGGATGGTTTCGAGCTCACAGTTGATCTCTCGTGGCTCGTAGGGTCAGTTTCTTCTCCTTTAATCTCTGAGGACAGAAAACATCTGAAAAAAAAAGGATTCTTCTGGGTAACACTATAATTAATATACTTACAAATCATTAAACTATTCGTTAATGGTTAATTCATAGTTAACATGTTGTAGATATGAGTGGGCTGTGTACAAATACTGAGTTCTTCATTCATTGTTACTGCAATTAATACAATTATTATTGCTTAATTAGCTCACGTGTAAAGAGTTAAATAATGATATTTATTAGCTTGGAGTGAAAGAATTGTGATTTGGTTATTAGGAGTAAATAATTCTTACTTTAGATTAGGTCATGCAGAATGAGAAAATGTTAATTTTTGACAATGACAATTAAGTGCCTTAAACTATTCTGACTTTATAACTCACAATTCTGACTTTATATCTCTCAATTCTGACTTTATATCTCACAATTCTGACTTTATATCTCAATTCTGACTTTATATCTCACAATTCTGACTTTATATCTCACAATTCTGACTTTATATCTCACAATTCTGACTTTATATCTCACAATTCTGACTTTATATCTCAATTCTGACTTTATATCTCACAATTCTGACTTTATATCTCACAATTCTGACTTTATATCTCAATTCTGACTTTATATCTCATAATTCTGACTTTTTATCTCACAATTCTGACTTTATATCTCACAATTCTGACTTTATATCTCAATTCTGACTTTATATCTCACAATTCTGACTTTATATCTCACAATTCTGACTTTATATCTCACAATTCTGACTTTATATCTCTCAATTCTGACTTTATATCTCAATTCTGACTTTATATCTCACAATTCTGACTTTATATCTCACAATTCTGACTTTATATCTCACAATTCTGACTTTATATCTCAATTCTGACTTTATATCTCACAATTCTGACTTTATATCTCACAATTCTGACTTTATATCTCACAATTCTGACTTTTTATCTCACAATTCTGACTTTATATCTCAGAATTCTGACTTTATATCTCACAATTCTAACTTTATATCTCAGAATTCTGACTTTATATCTCACAATTCTGACTTTATATCTCACAATTCTAACTTTATATCTCAGAATTCTGACTTTATATCTCACAATTCTGACTTTATATCTCACAATTCTGACTTTATATCTCAGAATTCTGACTTTATATCTCACAATTCTGACTTTATATCTCACAATTCTGACTTTAAATCTCAGAATTCTGACTTTATATCACAATTCTGACTTTATATCTCATAATTCTGACTTTATATCTCACAATTCTGACTTTATATCTCAATTCTGACTTTATATCTCACAATTCTGACTTTATATCTCATAACTCTGACTTTATATCTCTCAATTCTGACTCTATATCTCATAATTCTGACTTTATATCTCACAATTCTGACTTTATATCTCACAATTCTGACTTTATATCTCACAATTCTGACTTTATCTCACAATTCTGACTTTATATCTCACAATTCTGACTTTATATCTCACAATTCTGACTTTAAATCTCAATTCTGACTTTATATCTCTCAATTCTGACTTTATATCTCATAATTCTGACTTTATATCTCACAATTCTGACTTTATATCTCAATTCTGACTTTATATCTCATAATTCTAACTTTATATCTCAATTCTGACTTTATAACTCAATTCTGACTTTATATCTCAGAATTCTGACTTTATATCTCACAATTCTGACTTTATATCTCGCAATTCTGACTTTATATCTTAATTCTGACTTTATATCTCACAATTCTGACTTTATATCTCACAATTCTGACTTTATATCTCTCAATTCTGACTTTATATCTGACAATTCTGACTTTATATCGCAATTCTGACTTTATATCTCTCAATTCTGACTTTATATCTCTCAATTCTGACTTTATATCTCACAATTCTGACTTTATATCTCACAATTCTGACTTTATATCTCTCAATTCTGACTTTATATCTGACAATTCTGACTTTATATCGCAATTCTGACTTTATATCTCTCAATTCTGACTTTATATCTCACAATTCTGACTTTATATCTCTCAATTCTGACTTTATATCTGACAATTCTGACTTTATATCGCAATTCTGACTTTATATCTCTCAATTCTGACTTTATATCTCTCAATTCTGACTTTATATCTCACAATTCTGACTTTATATCTAAATTCTGACTTTATATCTCACAATTCTGACTTTATATCTCAATTCTGACTTTATATCTCAGAATTCTGACTTTAAATCTCAGAATTCTGACTTTATATCTCACAATTCTTACTTTATCTCACAATTCTGACTTTATATCTCACAATTCTGACTAATTCTGAAAACAAAGTCAGACTCCATGACAAGGCTTTTTTTTATTTTGAGCACAGTTTAAGACATTCAGATCTCATCTAAAACCTTAGAAGAGCTGCATTACATAATTTTTTTTAACATAGTTCTCCATTTATCATTAATCGCAATATCACAACAATTCAGATATCATTTTCGTCCTATGAACTTGTCTTAGAATCACGCTTTTGTTATAAAACGCCATAAAGAGCGTCCGCCTGCTGAAGAGAAGCAGGTTCACAGGTGTGTGGAGCGCAGGAAAAAAGTGAGATTTGGCAGGACATGAAAGAGAAACTGGAATCAGACTGGTGATGCGGTGACAGACAGAGGGCATGAAACATGCATTTCTTCCCTACCCTTAGATGCTGAATGAAAGCACACGACTCATCGAACGATGGAAAATCAGTACTAATGGCTTATTTCACAGGTTTTCCTGAGCCTGGGTTTGTATCTGTCTGTAAGAGTCATCCCAAGGATATTTTGAAACATAATCTTTACACAATTACTGTCATAGCTTGTTTTCATGACAAATTTATTTGAACATATATTAAATAACTAACAGGTAAAGTAAATATAATGAATATATAAGCTAATATAGTGCGTATATTGAGTGAAAAGCACGTGAACGAACATGCTGTGGACACTAAATGACTCACCTGAGGTAAATGTAATGCTGAGATATTATTCTCAAGCTGTTTTATTGACGCTCGAGAGATTACACGACAACTTATGTATGCGTAGATCGTCTGTTCTTCTTCTGCTGCGCTTTTTACTGTTGTGACGGTTAGCAAACACTGTTGCATTACCGTGTGCGCCGTATTCGTCATCTGACCTTTGCAAAAAGGACAAGACCTCATCCGTCCCTCAGATCAACCAGATATCAATCTACCAGCTTTCATGTCCATCGCAGCTTTGAGAAAATCTTCTGAAATCATTAGGAGGAGCGCAGGAATACGAAGGTGGAGGTGAAGCCGAGACCCTGTGAGGTTTATTCCTCCCTCTAAAATCTCTCACTTCCTTCCATCACAAGCTGCACTGCTAATAACTGCACCAGTCTGATGGATTAAAAGGCCATTTTTATAGGATTCAGTGTACAAAACTCCTTTAGTTCAGAGCCAGTTTGCTTATGATTTATGCTGCAATGATGACAATAATAATACCAGTGTTTCTGCACACGACATAAATCTAAAATCCCCGTTAAGAGGACTAACACTCCGTCCTTGCCAGCGCAAAGAATCATTTTGAAATGGAAATGAGCATATGGATATTTCGTCATGGCTCTTGTCAAGGTGGAGACGCCTTTCGCAATGCCTTTTAGAGAATCATTGGCACTTTAAGGTTGCTTTTATGCATTAGAGAAGGATTTATGGCTATGAGCGTGCAAGCGTTGGCCAGTAGGCTAATAGAGTTATTGACACCGCTCCGTACGGCCACACTCTTTCAAGTGGCCATCAATCCATCCATCACTCCCCTTTAAAAAGGGATTTAGACAACCCGATGCATTTCATTAAGACTTGAAATTACTTTTGAAAACAGGGAGATAAATAAAGGCAGTCACGAAAGCAAATGCTAAGCAGACACTTTGAAGGCGAGAGGAAACGCTTAAATCATCGTAATGTTGCACCAAAAAAAAAGAAGAAAAAAAAAAAAAAGGCGGGAGCGTGAAATATCCATTAAGTAAAACAAAATGAAAATGCGATTAGAGAAGTGTTCCTTAGCCGTAACACCTCACTCTTCATCAGGCTAAAAGACGTCCACATAGAAAGCCGTGAAAGCAACGAAATCTTTTGCTTAATATTCGTGCCTCTTCAAAGAAAAATTTCATGTCAGTCATCCTGTTACTGATTGCATCATATTACAGCTGTAATGAAAGATCTCATTGAGGTTGTGATTTGGGTGTGAAGGCTCTCATATTTATTGTTGTTCGCAAACAGCGAGAGAAAAACACACTTGTAATCTAATGCTTTGTCTCAATGTGTGATTTTGTAATTATGGAGAGAGTAAATAATTAGAAAACGGTACATAATTCATTGTTGACTCGGATTCATTAGTTGGAATCACATTAATGAATGTTTCATAAATGGATGGATCGCATTTGGAAGGTGGGGAGAAGTTTGACGGGGCTGGTTTTTGCTAAAAGCGCTTGAAGTTTCCTTCAAGGATGACTATGCAGATGAGCCGAGCAGTCGTTCAACCAGGAACAAACCGACTGGGAGCTCCAAACGGCCCTGCTGTGAGGTATGGAGATGAGAAGTCAAGAGTTTAATTCATATTTGCTTTCAAAACAAATCACACAAGAAAAGCTGTAAATCCTTAAGGGTGCCATGAAGTTACTGTTTGCTTCTCTCTCCGACTTTCCAAATGTAGTCTTGAGAAGCCAGAACTTTTTCCATGTTTATTCAAAAATGTTGTCTTAACCGAATGTGGTGTGCTTGTACGTATACGTATCAAAT
>CM074295.1:19929460-20061960 GCA_037194245.1 Opsariichthys bidens | reverse complement strand
TCATCTGTCTATCCATCCATCTATCCATCCATCCATCTATCCATCTATCCATAATCCATCTATCCATAATCCATCTATCCATCATCCATCTATCCATCATCCATCTATCCATACATCCATCTATCCATACATCCACCTACCTATCATCTCTGTCCATCCATCCATCCTTCCATCTATCCATCCATCTATCCATCCATCCACCTTCCTATTGTCCACCTACCAAACATCCTTCCATCAATCCATCTACCTTTCATCCATCTGTCCATCTATCCATCCATCCACCTACCTATCATCCATCTATCCATTATCCATCTATCCATCCATCCACCTACCTATCATCCATCTATCCAACATCCATCTATCCATCCATACATCCATCTATCCATCATCCATCCATCCATCTATCCATCCATCCATCCATCCATCCATCCATCTATCCATCTATCCATCTATCCATCTATCCATAATCCATCCGTCCACCTACCTATCATCTGTCTATCCATCCATCCATCTATCCATCCATCCATCTATCCATCTATCCATAATCCATCTATCCATCCATCCATCCACCTACCTATCATCTGTCTGTCCATCCATCCATTCTTCCATCTATCCATCCATACATCCACCTACCTATCATCCATCTATCCATCATCCATCCATCCATCCATTTATCCATAATCCATCTATCCATCCGTCCACCTACCTATCATCTGTCTGTCCATCCATCCATCCATCCATCCATCCATCTATCCATAATCCATCTATCCATCCATCCACCTACCTATCATCTGTCCATCCATCCATCCATCCATCAATCCATCCATCCATCCATACATCCACCTACCTATCATCCATCTATCCATCATCCATCTATCCATACATCCATCTATCCATACATCCATCTATCCATCCATCTATCCATCCATCCACCTACCTATCATCTGTCTGTCCATCCATCCATCCTTCCATCTATCCATCCATCTATACATCCATCCACCTTCCTATTGTCCACCTACCAAACATCCTTCCATCAATCCATCTACCTTTCATCCATCTGTCCATCTATCCATCCATCCACCTACCTATCATCCATCTATCCATTATCCATCTATCCATCCATCCACCTACCTATCATCCATCTATCCAACATCCATCTATCCATCCATACATCCATCTATCCATCATCCATCTATCCATCCATCCATCTATCCATCCTTCCATCTATCCATCCATCCACCTTCCTATTGTCCACCTACCAAACATCCATCCATCAATCCACCTACCTTTCATCCATCTGTCCATCCATCAATCCATCAAACTACCTACCTATTGTCCACCTATCTAACATCCATCCATCCATCCATCCATTTACCTATTATCACTTCCTTCCATCCACCTTCATATCATCTGTCCGTCCATCCATCCATCCATCCATCCACCCAACATATCATCCATCCACCTACCTATGATCCATCCATCCATCCATCCATCCTAACAATCTTAATTAGAGTAAATGAGTGCATGAAAGTTCATCTCTGCTGTAATGCAGCATAATGTCTCTATGAAGAAAGGGCGAGTTATTTGAAATGATTGAGTGTGCATTATTTCAGAAAAATCATTTGTTAAAGAAGTCCCTAAATGGTGAAGGTAATTCTCTGAGGTCACTTTTGGATTCGTACACCAGACTCCGAGCCAAGGTCCATATTAGCGTTCGGGAGTTCATGGCTAAATTTACAACTCTGCTCCTCAGAGCCGGCTGTTAATTCTCCTCATTTTATAATTCCAATTAGGCGAGCTGGAGACGGGAACGATCGACCCTTTACCTTCAGATCTGAGAATTAGAGAAGAAATGACTGAGCGGGGCCGCGCGAGATCACATTCGGCCGGTAAATGACATTCTGAGCGTTTGCTTGAGTGATTAGGTGACAAGAGCCGGCCGAGAGTCCAGGCTCAGCGACAGATGCTGACGTGGGAAATTACCTGAAGATGAACCGATCCCTCCGTCTTCCCTCCTCTCAAGGTTGCAGCGCCTCAGCTTCAGATGGGTAAGTGTTGACCTCCACATCTCCTCTGCATCTCTCATCAGAAAGCTTGTGCTGTGAGCGGTTTCGTCGGCTCCGGGGGGATTGTGGATAAAGCTTACCGTATATGTACGGATGCTGGGATATCGTAGGGATCCTATTGATTGCGTGTAGATATTCATGAGTTACCTGCTTCCCGCTTGAGCTTCTATGGACAAATGAATAATGATCGAATGCCAGAGATACAGCATGGATTTATCACACAAATGAGGCCCATTATAGATTCTAGTCATGCGGATAACACTTGTTAGAGGGGTGAATCTTTTTGCTGAGAGCATATTTCCTTCCTAATACTTTTCATATTATGTGCTATTTGCATCTGAAAAACAGGAGGACATTTTTCAATTTCGCTAAAAGAAGCTGAACGTACAAGTTCTATTAGTAGACGAGGTTTATTGTTTGACATCATGACGGACTCGGCTGTCTCGCTTTCAGTTTTTCTCTCTGCATCAGGTCCAGCGGCTCGTCTCCTGACCTTGGCTGTCTTGACCGAGCTGTAATATTGGATTCGGGGGGACCGTAGAATGGGACAGACTAATCTAAATGAAACGAGCCAGGATTTTTCACACTTCTATCCCAGGCTGAGAGAAATACGGAGCTCTTCTCCAGGAAAGCGCTTGTGTAAAGAGCCGAATCACAAACACTTTGCCTCCTCAATGAATGCTTGATTACCACGAATCTGCACATAACGGTCACTTATTGTGAAGAACACTATTGCTAATGATTTTATGCAACGTGAATGACTTATTTGTGTTACGAGATCTGTCTTTGATACCCAGCACTAGAAAGATAATTAATAGAATTAGTTACCTTTGGCCTGCTGTAGAGGAAACGCAAACATAATCAAGTTCCCTCCGCTGCTTTGAGTGAAATGACACTTTTTCGGCTTTCAGAGTGGCATTATTATGTGATTATGTAATTATACAGTTGTTTTTTAAGGTCAGTCCAATTACATTGTAGAATCAGTGTTACGTGATGCATTGAATGACTTGCTTCCAACAACTACTGGAGCTTCAGTTCGTCGTCAAAAGCAGGCAAATTCACACGACGCTCTCACATTCACGCTCTTTAAACCCTCGTGCTTTCAGACGTCTCGCCATTAAGTCTCATTAAAAGTTTCGAGGGGTGAATCTTAAGTAATCGGACGTCGTTCTGTTAGAGGTAATGAAGGACGCGCTTACAGAAAGGTAATATTACGAGCATTTTTTTCTGTAAAGCGAAGCAAAAGATGTCAACATTGATATGGGGGTCAGTTCAAAAGTAATCTGATCGGATTTCGGCTATCGGATTGGATCAAATCTTGAAAATGGGTTGTTAAAAAGGAAAATTTAAACAAAAAAAAAGGACGCTGAAATCAGATTAGATGACAAAATCCAATCCTGCTTTTGATCTGGATGAAATCATCAGTTTGTGTTGTTCAAAACTTTTTAGTAAGATTGGGATACCTTTGATCCTCTGATTTGATTTTGGCTTTTGATTAGTTTAACTGTTAAAGTAATAAATCAGAAGTAGGCCTTCTATTAAGACTTTGAAAATAAAATAATCTCCAAACAGCTATAAATATCATATTTAACCATAACCCTATATATATATATATATAATATTTTTTTCTGTCATCATGTCCCTTTTGGGGCTAGTAATCCTGATTTGGTAATCTGAAAAACTGTGTATCTGGATCGGAGACAGTTTTGCTTTGAAAAAAAACGGCAAAAAATTAAGATGCATTACCTGATCATGGAGAGCAAAACATGGGATTTCCAAATCCAGATCATTCTTTTAGGACTTTTTGAACAACTGGCCTCAGATGATTCAGATAAAGAGCCTTTCGTTGGCCATATTTCAACATGAACTCATGAGTATTCCTATGTATTTTATGAAAACATATTTTATTTTCCTCCCAATCACAAAATTGTATAATGTTCAAGTTTAAATGGTCAGCTAATGTAAGCATACTTTTACCCCTATTGTATCAGCGCTGTATGGAACCCCGTTCCCGCCACTGTTGAGAAAAAAAATATTCCGTAAGTCGTAATAATGAGAAACTTTCTCATAATAATGACTTAGTATCTCATAATAATGACTTAGTATCTCATAATAATGACTTAACATCTCATAATAATGACTTAGTATCTCATAATAATGACTTAGTATCTCATAATAATGACTTAGTATCTCATAATAATGACTTAACATCTCATAATAATGACTTAGTATCTCATAATAATGACTTAGTATCTCATAATAATGACTTAACATCTCATAATAATGACTTAGTATCTCATAATAATGACTTAGTATCTCATAATAATGACTTAGTATCTCATAATAATGACTTAACATCTCATAATAATGACTTAGTATCTCATAATAATGACTTAACATCTCATAATAATGACTTATTATCTCATAATAATGACTTAACATCTCATAATAATGACTTAACATCTCATAATAATGACTTAGTATCTCATAATAATGACTTAGTATCTCATAATAATGACTTAACATCTCATAATAATGACTTAGTATCTCATAATAATGACTTAGTATCTCATAATAATGACTTATCTCATAATAATGACTTAGTATTTCATAATAATGACTTAGTATCTCATAATAATGACTTAGTATCTCATAATAATGACATAGTATCTCATAATAATGACTTAACATCTCATAATAATGACTTAGTATCTCATAATAATTGACTTAACATCTCATAATAATGACTTAGTATCTCATAATAATGACTTAGTATCTCATAATAATGACTTAGTATCTCATAATAATGACTTAGTATTTCATAATAATGACTTAGTATCTCATAATAATGACTTAGTATCTCATAATAATGACTTAGTATCTCATAATAATGACTTAACATCTCATAATAATGACTTAGTATATCATAATAATGACTTAGTATCTCATAATAATGACTTAGTATCTCATAATAATGACTTAGTATCTCATAATAATGACTTAGTATTTCATAATAATGACTTAGTATCTCATAATAATGACTTAGTATCTCATAATAATGACTTAACATCTCATAATAATGACTTAGTATCTCATAATAATGACTTAACATCTCATAATAATGACTTAGTATCTCATAATAATGACTTAACATCTCATAATAATGACTTAACATCTCATAATAATGACTTAGTATCTCATAATAATGACTTAACATCTCATAATAATGCCTTATTATCTCATAATAATGACTTAACATCTCATAATAATGACTTAACATCTCATAATAATGACTTAACATCTCATAATAATGACTTATTATCTCATAATAATGACTTAACATCTCATAATAATGACTTAACATCTCATAATAATGACTTAGTATCTCATAATAATGACTTAGTATCTCATAATAATGACTTAACATCTCATAATAATGACTTATCTCATAATAATGACTTAACATCTCATAATAATGACTTAGTATCTCATAATAATGACTTAGTATCTCATAAGAATGACTTATCTCATAATAATGACTTAACATCTCATAATAATGACATAGTATCTCATAATAATGACTTAACATCTCATAATAATGACTTAGTATCTCATAATAATGACTTAACATCTCATAATAATGACTTAGTATATCATAATAATGACTTAGTATCTCATAATAATGACTTAGTATCTCATAATAATGACTTAGTATCTCATAATAATGACTTAACATCTCATAATAATGACTTAGTATCTCATAATAATGACTTAACATCTCATAATAATGACTTAGTATCTCATAATAATGACTTAGTATCTCATAATAATGACTTAGTATTTCATAATAATGACTTAGTATCTCATAATAATGACTTAGTATCTCATAATAATGACTTAACATCTCATAATAATGACTTAACATCTCATAATAATGACTTAGTATCTCATAATAATGACTTAACATCTCATAATAATGACTTATCTCATAATAATGACTTAACATCTCATAATAATGACTTAGTATCTCATAATAATGACTTAGTATCTCATAATAATGACTTATCTCATAATAATGACTTAGTATTTCATAATAATGACTTAGTATCTCATAATAATGACTTAGTATCTCATAATAATGACATAGTATCTCATAATAATGACTTAACATCTCATAATAATGACTTAGTATCTCATAATAATGACTTAACATCTCATAATAATGACTTAGTATCTCATAATAATGACTTAGTATCTCATAATAATGACTTAGTATCTCATAATAATGACTTAGTATTTCATAATAATGACTTAGTATCTCATAATAATGACTTAGTATTTCATAATAATGACTTAGTATCTCATAATAATGACTTAACATCTCATAATAATGACTTAGTATCTCATAATAATGACTTAGTATCTCATAATAATGACTTAGTATTTCATAATAATGACTTAGTATCTCATAATAATGACTTAGTATCTCATAATAATGACTTAACATCTCATAATAATGACTTAGTATCTCATAATAATGACTTAACATCTCATAATAATGACTTAGTATCTCATAATAATGACTTAACATCTCATAATAATGACTTAACATCTCATAATAATGACTTAGTATCTCATAATAATGACTTAACATCTCATAATAATGACTTATTATCTCATAATAATGACTTAACATCTCATAATAATGACTTAACATCTCATAATAATGACTTAACATCTCATAATAATGACTTATTATCTCATAATAATGACTTAACATCTCATAATAATGACTTAACATCTCATAATAATGACTTAGTATCTCATAATAATGACTTAGTATCTCATAATAATGACTTAACATCTCATAATAATGACTTATCTCATAATAATGACTTAACATCTCATAATAATGACTTAGTATCTCATAATAATGACTTATCTCATAATAATGACTTAACATCTCATAATAATGACATAGTATCTCATAATAATGACTTAACATCTCATAATAATGACTTAACATCTCATAATAATGACTTAGTATCTCATAATAATGACTTAACATCTCATAATAATGACTTAGTATCTCATAATAATGACTTAGTATCTCATAATAATGACTTAGTATCTCATAATAATGACTTAACATCTCATAATAATGACTTAGTATCTCATAATAATGACTTAGTATCTCATAATAATGACTTAACATCTCATAATAATGACTTAGTATCTCATAATAATGACTTAACATCTCATAATAATGACTTAGTATCTCATAATAATGACTTAGTATCTCATAATAATGACTTAGTATTTCATAATAATGACTTAGTATCTCATAATAATGACTTAGTATCTCATAATAATGACTTAACATCTCATAATAATGACTTAACATCTCATAATAATGACTTAGTATCTCATAATAATGACTTAACATCTCATAATAATGACTTATCTCATAATAATGACTTAACATCTCATAATAATGACTTAGTATCTCATAATAATGACTTATCTCATAATAATGACTTAACATCTCATAATAATGACATAGTATCTCATAATAATGACTTAACATCTCATAATAATGACTTAACATCTCATAATAATGACTTAGTATCTCATAATAATGACTTAACATCTCATAATAATGACTTAGTATCTCATAATAATGACTTAGTATCTCATAATAATGACTTAGTGTCTCATAATAATGACTTAGTATCTCATAATAATGACTTAGTATTTCATAATAATGACTTAGTATCTCATAATAATGACTTAGTATTTCATAATAATGACTTAGTATCTCATAATAATGACTTAACATCTCATAATAATGACTTAACATCTCATAATAATGACTTAGTATCTCATAATAATGACTTAACATCTCATAATAATGACTTAGTATTTCATAATAATGACTTAGTATCTCATAATAATGACTTAACATCTCATAATAATGACTTAACATCTCATAATAATGACTTAGTATCTCATAATAATGACTTAACATCTCATAATAATGACTTAACTTCTCATAATAATGACTTAGTATCTCATAATAATGACTTAACATCTCATAATAATGACTTAGTATCTCATAATAATGACTTAGTATCTCATAATAATGACTTAACATCTCATAATAATGACTTAACTTCTCATAATAATGACTTAGTATCTCATAATAATGACTTAACATCTCATAATAATGACTTAGTATCTCATAATAATGACTTAACATCTCATAATAATGACTTAACATCTCATAATAATGACTTAGTATCTCATAATAATGACTTAGTATCTCATAATAATGACTTAACATCTCATAATAATGACTTAGTATCTCATAATAATGACTTATTATCTCATAATAATGACTTAACATCTCATAATAATGACATAGTATATCATAATAATGACTTAACATCTCATAATAATGACATAGTATCTCATAATAATGACTTAACATCTCATAATAATGACTTAACATCTCATAATAATGACTTTGTATCTCATAATAATGACTTAGTATCTCATAATAATGACTTAACATCTCATAATAATGACTTAGTATCTCATAATAATGACTTAGTATCTCATAATAATGACTTAGTGTCTCATAATAATGACTTAGTGTCTCATAATAATGACTTAGTATCTCATAATAATGACTTATTGTCTCATAATAATGACTTAACATCTCATAATAATGACTTATTATCTCATAATAATGACTTATTATCTCATAATAATGACTTAACATCTCATAATAATGACATAGTATCTCATAATAATGACTTATTATCTCATAATAATGACTTAACATCTCATAATAATGACTTATTATCTCATAATAATGACTTATTATCTCATAATAATGACTTAACATCTCATAATAATGACATAGTATCTCATAATAATGACTTATTATCTCATAATAATGACTTAACATCTCATAATAATGACTTATTATCTCATAATAATGACTTAACATCTCATAATAATGACTTATTATCTCATAATAATGACTTATTATCTCATAATAATGACTTAACATCTCATAATAATGACTTATTATCTCATAATAATGACTTAACATCTCATAATAATGACATAGTATCTCATAATAATGACTTATTATCTCATAATAATGACTTAACATCTCATAATAATGACTTATTATCTCATAATAATGACTTATTATCTCATAATAATGACTTAACATCTCATAATAATGACATAGTATCTCATAATAATGACTTATTATCTCATAATAATGACTTAACATCTCATAATAATGACTTATTATCTCATAATAATGACTTAACATCTCATAATAATGACTTATTATCTCATAATAATGACTTATTATCTCATAATAATGACTTAACATCTCATAATAATGACTTAACATCTCATAATAATGACTTAACATCTCATAATAATGACTTTGTATCTCATAATAATGACTTAGTATCTCATAATAATGACTTAACATCTCATAATAATGACTTAGTATCTCATAATAATGACTTAGTATCTCATAATAATGACTTAGTGTCTCATAATAATGACTTAGTATCTCATAATAATGACTTAGTAATTCATAATAATGACTTAGTATCTCATAATAATGACTTAGTATTTCATAATAATGACTTAGTATCTCATAATAATGACATAGTATCTCATAATAATGACTTAACATCTCATAATAATGACTTAGTATCTCATAATAATGACTTAGTATCTCATAATAATGACTCAGTATCTCATAATAATGACTTAACATCTCATAATAATGACTTGACATCTCATAATAATGACTTAGTATCTCATAATAATGACTTAGTATCTCATAATAATGACTTAATATCTCATAATAATGACTTAGTATCTCATAATAATGACTTAGTATCTCATAATAATGACTTAATATCTCATTATAATGACTTAGTATCTCATAATAATGACTTAGTATCTCATAATAATGACTTAGTATCTCATAATAATGACTTAGTATCTCATAATAATGACTTAGTATCTCATAATAATGACTTAGTATCTCATAATAATGACTTAGTATCTCATAATAATGACTCAGTATCTCATAATAATGACTTAGTATCTCATAATAATGACTCAGTATCTCATAATAATGACTTAGTATCTCATAATAATGACTTAGTATCTCATAATAATGACTTAGTATCTCATAATAATGACTTAGTATCTCATAATAATGACTTAGTATCTCATAATAATAATGACTTAGAATGATTATTATGAGATACTAAGTCATTATTATGAGAAAGATTCTCATTATTATGACTTATGGAATGTTTTTCTGAATATTTAAAACTGTCAGACAGTTTTGTTACACGAAGCGAAGTTATTGCAAATAGCAAAGATATTTTAATGATAAAGTAATTATTTACAAGTCCTGCGTCTAGTATTTTCAGTTTAGAAAGAGAACTAATGTAGTGCTAATGTGAACGAATCACTGTAACTGGTTCCTTTTATTGAATTGGTTTAAACAGGTTTGTAAAACAGCCTGCTTTGCTTTAGGTTGAGAAAGTTATTTTAGAAATGTTTCTGTATGCTCTGTGAAAACGGCAAGAAATCCTCAAATCGCTCTCTCATGCACACACCACAGAGAAAGAAACTTTCTTTAGCATGAAATCTGATATTTCTCTTGATGTACGTACAGTAATATGCCACTTAATCTATAATTCCCTGCCATTCATACAAAATTGAACCATAACGAAATGAAACACAGCTCGAACATGCTGTGCGGTTGCTTTATACTTTAAAATCAAAGAGGTTTCCATGCAATAGTGTTGACAGAAACAAAAGAAGGCAATTCCGAAAAATACACATCCACATGATACCGTCGAGGATTATTCTTGTCAGCGCTTGTGTTTCATCACTTGGAGATTTTCCCTGGAATCCTTCATTCTGGTTGCAGCATCACTTTAGAAAGCCTGTTGCATTTTTATAGCCTCCCGCTTCCATGCGCTTTACATAAAATAATAACACACGCGTGACCTCGGCCGAACCGCGTCCCTCTGAAGGGTCATTTATACGCTCATTAGTTCGGAACAGAGCTCACGATCACGGCTTTGACCACGCGTTCCTCATGCCACTTGATAAAAATAATCGCTTGGAACATGCAGATGAAGCAGTGTTGATTCTTCATTAAACATGTTTCTTTTAGCTCCACAGAATCAGTCTTGTTTCATGGAGAGCCTCCCGGATAACCGAGAGACGGTTAAAGTGGCTGTAGAGTGATGTGTTGCCTTTCAAAACACGCTTGTTACCCGACCGGTTTGAATTCTATGAGGCGGTTATATACGAGCCTCTGGATGTTTGTCTCCGAACAATATAATTGACATTCTGAATGGCTAATGAGACTATATTAGTTGCAGATTGCACTCACATTCTGTCTGTCATGAAGGAATCTATTATAATAGTATTAGTGTAGTAAAGTAGTCTGCTTCATTGAAAAAATACTCAGCCTGTTTGTAAGAAATCAACTCGGCAGTGACAAGCACAGATTTCTTTCTCCTTCCACTCAGTGGATTGAAACAGTTTGAGAAATAGCTCCTCTCTCTGTAGAGATGTCTCTGCCGCCGTCTAATCTATCAGATTTGTTAGCTCTCATTCTGGCGTGCATCCTAATTCCGTTTCAGTGTTTTCAGGATTTGAATCAGCTCATTGTTTTTCTTCCTTTCTTATTAAATAATCTGAAATGGATTGTGCACCTAAAAAAAGAGAGATTCTGTCATCATTTTCTCACCCTCATGTCACTTCAAAGTCGTATATTTTCCTTTCTTCTATTCAACTCATACGGATATTTAAAAAAAAAAAAAGAAAATATATAATTTATAATGGAAGTGAATGGGGCTCAAGATTTTGAAGCCCGGAAAGGTGCATCCATCCATCATAAAAGTAATCCACACGACTCCAGGGAGTTAATAAAGGCCTTCTGAAGTGAATCAATGGGTTTTTGTAAGAAAAATGTCCGTGTTTACAACTTTATAACCCCCTGGAAGTCGTATGGATTACTTTTATGATGGATGGATGCACCTTTCTGGGCTTCAAAATCTTGAGCCCTATTCACTCCCATTATAAACCTTGGAAGAGCCAGGATATATATAATATTATAATATTTATTATAGTAATCAATTATAATATAACTCTGATTGTGTTTGACTGACAGAATATAGTCTTAAGGGTGAGTAAATTATGGGATGATTTTCATGTTTAGGTGAACTACCCCTTTAAGTACGATGTTCATGCTTTTCTTTTACGTACAGTCAGCATAAATGTCTTATGCTCTGTATTGTGCATATATTTTGTCCTAGTTTGTTCATATTTGTGATGGACTTCAAACCAGGGGCCTCATTTGTAAAATGTACATACAAATTTGATCTTAGAGCATTCGTTCACTAAAATCCACGTCACCGTTCATTTTTATAAAAATGGTCTTTGACGTGGAAAAGTGCTTGGCATTACGTGAGCACGTCTACACACTTTTTCTTGTGGTAGAGAGTCTGAGCACTGCAGGCATTAGGAAATCAAAGCAATTCTTGCCACTTGCGATTCTCGAGTAAAGGATTTGGATGTTGACTGGTGATCTTTTACATATTAAAGGGGACCTTTTACAAGATGTCTCTGGTGTCCCCAAAATGCATCTGTGAAGTTTCAGCTCAAAATCCCCTACAGATCATCTATAATAGCTTGTCAAATTTGCCTCTATTTGGGTGAGAGCAAAAACACACCGTTTTTGTGTGTGTCCCATTAAATCCAAATGAGCTGCTGCTCCCCGCCCCCTTTCCAGAATAGTGCGTAGCTTTCGTTTTGCGTTTTTTTTTTTTTTTTTTTAGCTGAACTATGTCTTTAAAGTCGTCCCACATGAAAAACGGCCTAGTTTGTCAGCTGTCCCCTGTTGTTATAAGCACTCTGATCTCTGATAAAACACAAATGCATCAAATTTTGTGTCTGAATATGTATCTCCCACTATGTTGAAGGTTACAGTACTCTTGCATTGCTATTCTGGAGCCGTGATTGCAGCATGCAGCAAGGTGGAGGGAACATCCCAGAGGAGCGCAAGAGGCCTTCTTACTCCCGTTCTCCATTCAATTAGCACTAACTCTCTTTGACTTTGAAGAAAAAACAACAATTGATCTGTGCATCAGCGGCCCGGTGAGAGAGAGAGAGCGAAGATTCCTGGAGGAGGGCAACGACTCGCTGAGACAGATCAAAGCCCAGCCGGGTAAGCGATCACAACTTCTTCCTAATCAGAAAAAATACAACAGCTGTAACATTGCATTTTCTTAAACTGCTCCTTGAATCTTCCCAAACCGCCTCCTAAATTCAACTTGGATGACTCTAAAATGTGAGATATTTAGATGTAGAGAATGCAGAAGTTTCCATCACTGCAGTAACTCTGCACCATTTTGTTTGCATATTGATTTTTCTTCCGATCTATAGAGAAAGTCTGAGTTATTGCTTATGTACGCATCTAATGTGTTTGCGCTCCCATTTATGTGCTTGTCAAAAGTTAAGTGAACCAGAGAAAAGCTTTTGTTTGGCATGCTCAATAAGACCAGTGTGACATCGAGCGACTTTAAAATGTAACTCTCATACTTGGCAGGCATCCACTGTATTGCTGTAAAACTCATTTTAAGATTACTTACTGTAAGAGGAATCTGTTAATCTGATGAGCAAGGAAAGGCATTTGAAAGCCGTCATTCCTCACTCAAAAAGAATTTTAGCAATTACAACACTACTCAGCACAACAAATGAACCACATATGTAATATAATACAGCATTATGGAGAAAACCTGGGCGCAGTTGCTTTTGTTTGTATTTATTCTCAGATGTATTCTCTGTGCCTGGCGATTATTTATGCGCTGTGTTTGCTAAAGCAGGATAAGGGTGGGCTTTTATATACAGCTCAGCGTCTCTTTACGAGGATAGCTCTTTTATAGAGAGGATGGCGTGGATGATGCCAGCGCACAAACGTAAAAGAAAAGCACATGGGAGTCCAGACGGTCGTCATTCAGGTTTTGATCAATTAGACACTCAGATGTGGATGGAGGTTGCTTTTCATCAAGAAGAACATTTTTGAAAAAGAACTTGCCGTGTTGAGGAACATTGACGATATGGACGAAAAAATACAACGGAAGTCAGTGGGAACCAAAACTGTTTGGTAACCAAGATTCTTCAAAGTATCTTTGTGTGTGTGTGTAACCCCTCTACCCGGGTCCTACTCGACCCGCTCTGAGCGGGCCTCGACCCAGGTCTTCCGACATGGGAGTCGGAACTCCCATCCGGGTCACGGCACCGATGTAACCCCTCTACCCGGGTCCTACTCGACCCCAGGTCTTCCGGCATGGGAGTCGGACGCTCTAACAAGGAGGCTAAAGGCTGCAACCCCTAGCGTCTGTCGCCAGAGCACCTCTTGAGGTCAGAGGAGTGAGGTTTACTCGTACAGCAACTACTAACCGGCCTCCGTTACACTCACCCCCTAAACCTCACTCCCATCCGGGTCACGGCACCAATGTAACCCCTCTACCCGGGTCCTACTCGACCCCAGGTCTTCCGGCATGGGAGTCGGATGCTCTAACCAGGAGGCTCTCGAGGTCAGAGGAGTGAAGTTTACTCGAACACAGCAACTACTAGCTGGCCTCTGTTACGTGTGTGTGTGTGTGTTTTCTGAAGAAGGAACTAATGCGTGCAGCTTTGGATGAATGAACTGTCCCGTGAATGGATAAACTATTTTGTTTAACAGATTTTCTTTCTTTTCCCCCCTTCAAATAATATACTGCAACTCCTGGTGTCACATGGACAATTTTTAGTCCTTTGAGGAACTTGACAGCCCATGTTCGTCATCTTCTTTTGATGTATTATATAATAGCATACAAACAAAGCGCATGATGACCCTAAGATAAAATGCACTATAACACTATAAAACGCTAATTCATTGGGGATTTGAGCGACGTGAGAGGGAGTATATGATTCTTATTTTCATTTTTAGATGAAATATCCTATCCTTTAAGTTCTTTATTTAGCTCTCGTGTGCGCATTAACGGCGATTTGACAAAACGACCATTCTACACGTGTTCTCCTGCGAGCGAGCGTGCCAGTCTGCTGTCTCATGCTGGGTTTTATTTGTTCTTATCATGTACCTGTCTGTCCAAACCAGAACTCCTTTCACGGCCCATGTAGGGCATTAAAGGGCAGGACGTGCGTGTCTTTGAAGGTATGAGATAGGACAGAGGATATGTGGACAGAACTGTAACCTACTGAGAGTGTGTGTGGGCTTGGCTTCAAAGGAAGGGCGTACTGACCTTTTCGTCACATCAGAGGGGAATAGCACAACCCGACTGCTGTCCTCTCCACACGGCCTCTGTGATAGCGGCCACACAGAAACACACATACACCCTCACATAACTCACCTCGCGGAGGAAACTGGGCTGTGTTTGCACGGACATTTCAATCATTTCTATTTATCAAGATGATCTCATTAGTAATCGTAGGTATTCGAATGTAATGTTTTGAAAAAGGCAAAACACATCTAAAATGGGATAGTACTGAGCCCTTAACCCTTGTGCATTGTTCAAATTCACGACCCTTTCGTTATGTTCGATTTTAACTGCTTTAAAAATGTATCAGATAAATATTTTTTTCACATTTTTTTTTGCTTAAATCTATTAATCAACCTCAGTCCTGATCAAAACTACTAAATGTAAAAAACTCTTTAAAACGTTAAAATCAGATGCTGCACAAAAACTAACAACGCATCAAAGCCAATGTTGTTTCTAATCTTTGACACGTTTTTTTATTTTAAATTTATGAATTTGGCAATTAAAAAGTTAAAATCCTGAATTTTTTTTTAAAAGAGAAGCGGTCCCAGCACTGAGCCCTGAGGTACCCCGGTAGCTGGATGTTTTGACTTAGACACCTCACCGCTCCACGACGCCCTGAAGGAAGAAAGAGACTTGAACTGTTGGAAATGCCACTTCATCGTGACGGTTGACCGGAGGATCTGGCGATAAATGCAAATAAATGGAAACTTTTATTCAGCAAGGACACTGCTCAAAAGTGAAAATATTTCAGTAAAAGACGTTTATAAAGACATTATAGTATAGAAAATTTACATTGCAAGTAAAAGCAGCTCTTTTTACATTCATATTCATCAAAGGAATTAACATCACAGGAATAAATTAGATTATATTTTATAAAATATATATTGAAATAGAAAACGGTTATTTTCAATCATTTAATTTTTGCCATGTTCAGTCCATTCTTTTTTTGTTGTTGTTGTGAACAAATCACAATTTATAGTTTGCATGAAAAGAGGCGTGTTTGAATGGATCGCAGGTTGTTAGTGATTGTGCTTTTCTGGTTTTTCCAGTTAGATAGACATCTTCACTAAACAACAGTCGGCATCAAAACTTTACAACGTATTGAATCATCTTATTTTCACTGGAACTATAATGCTCGGCGATCATTCGAAACCTTGACAGAAATCTCCCGTTTTTCCCATCTCCAGTGTTCTGTGTTCTACAATTGTGTTGTTTCTCAGCCGGCGTGTTTCCTCCATAAACAAAATGTATTATTTAAGTTGTGGTGCTTTGTTCACAAAGTGTGAGTTATGAGTATCATAAGTCTTGGTGTCATAAACGATAGCTTGTCGGATGACGGAAAGTGTTTATACGGGTGTCGTGTTGCCTAGAAACTGGTGTTTGCTGTAAAAAAAAAAAAAAAAATCAGTATCTGAAGTGGATAATCTCCCATGCATGCATGCACATAACAAACGAACAGCTTCCTGCGAATGCATTCACCTTGCCGTGCTTCATCTTATCAGTGATGTTGCTGAGAACGCAGATTGTGTAGATTTCTATCCTATTTTTCTTTTGTTGTCTGTTAGTGAATGGCACAGCAACACCAGGGTCTCCAGCACACAAATGTTGTGATGATAACGGCTAATCAGTGAAGCTGTTATCTAGAAATCAGTGACATTGATGGAGCCCTAAATGCATCTATCACTCTTTCATTCTGTCTGTTCGGGTCCTGTGGTTCATATTTTTCTGTGATCGTCACTGTCCCCTGAAGTCTCCTCCCCAAGTCAATAACTTTTGCTAGTGTGTGGCCAGTTGCCCTCCCACCTGGTCTGGTTTGTGTTATATTCACGCTGAAGCTTCTGTCCTGAGGGATAGAGCTTGTGAAAATCCAATATTGCAGTTATTGTTGTGTGGGCTCAGCGTGATTGAATGGACTAGAGGAGAATGGGTCACTTCACGCGACAGAATGAGGCTGGAAAGACAGATGGAGAGGTGCAAAGGGAAATAGTGAGGCAGATAAAGTTTGCTTCAGATCTGTGTTGACTGAATTCACAAATTTGTACAGAGCACAGCAAAGAACGTGTTTTTTTTTTTTGGGGGGGGGGGGGGGGGGGGGGGGGGGGGGGGCTCGGCCAGCAGGAAAAAGCACCGAATCTTTCAAGGTTTAACATGCTTAGGCAATTTGGAATGGGCAGGATGAGATTCCGGGAATATGACTTCTCAGCTACTTATTTAGTTGTGTGAAGTGTCTTACAGTGTAAATGAGTGCCGGTAGAAGTTGCTTAATTAGATAATAGTGCCAAGTGTTTGTAAATGCTTTCCGTTTTAAAGTAGTTCGTTAAAAAGTTGTTTGTTGTTCCAAGTGTCTTTGAATGGAAATGAGTGTTTGTATCGCTTGGATAATTAGATAATTACGCTAATTGTCTTAGAATAGCAATGGATTTCAGTATAACTTAGTTGTACCAAATGTTTTTGAATGTAAATGAGCATTAGTATACAGTGAGTTAGTTAATTGGTTAATTGTGCCAGGTACCATAAAATGTAAATGAATTCCAGTTTACTGTAACTTTTTTAATTACTTATTTAGACGTTTGGTTATTTAATTTTGCCAAGTATCTTATTAATGAACATCATTATCCTGTAGTTAATTAGATAATTGTGCCAATTAGTTAGTTAGTTAGTTGTGTGAAGTAAATTAATTTCAGTATAAGTTAGTAAATTAGTTTGTTGTGTGAAGTAAAAGCATTCCAGTAAAAGTTAGTAAACTAGATAGTTAGTTAGTTAGTTAGTTAGTTATTTAGTTGCGTGAAGTAAATGAATTCCGGTAAAAGTTAGTAAATTAGTTAGTAAGTTAGTTAGTTGTGCAAAGTAAATTAATTCCAGTATAAGTTAGTAAATTAGTTAGTAAGTTAGTTAGTTGTGTGAAGTAAATTCATTCCAGTATAAGTTAGTAAATTTGTTAGTTGTGTGATGTAAAAGCATTCCAGTAAACTAGTTAGTTAGTTAGTTAGTTAATTAGTTGTGCCAAATAAATTAATTTCTGTAAAAGTTAGTAAACTAGTTAGTTATTTAGTTGTGTGAAGTAAATGCATTTCGGTATAAGTTACTACATTAGTTAGTTAGTTAGTTAGTTAATTAGTTGTGCCAAGTAAATTAATTTCAGTAAAAGCTATTAAATTAGCTAGTTAGTTGTGCCAAATAAATTAATTTCAGGAAAAGTTAGTAAACTAGTTAGTTATTTAGTTGTGTGAAGTAAATGAATTTCGGTATAAGTTACTACATTAGTTAGTTAGTTGTGCCAAATAAATTATTTTCAGTATAAGTTAGTAAATTAGTTAGTTGTGCCAAATAAATTAATTTCAGTATAAGTTAGTAAATTAGTTTGTTGTGTGAAGTAAAAGCATTCCAGTAAAAGTTAGTAAACTAGTTAGTTAGTTAGTTAGTTAGTTAGTTATTTAGTTGTGTGAAGTAAATGAATTCCGGTAAAAGTTAGTAAATTAGTTAGTAAGTTAGTTAGTTGTGCAAAGTAAATTAATTCCAGTATAAGTTAGTAAATTAGTTAGTAAGTTAGTTAGTTGTGTGAAGTAAATTCATTCCAGTATAAGTTAGTAAATTTGTTAGTTGTGTGATGTAAAAGCATTCCAGTAAACTAGTTAGTTAGTTAGTTAGTTAATTAGTTGTGCCAAATAAATTAATTTCTGTAAAAGTTAGTAAACTAGTTAGTTATTTAGTTGTGTGAAGTAAATGCATTTCGGTATAAGTTACTACATTAGTTAGTTAGTTAGTTAATTAGTTGTGCCAAATAAATTAATTTCAGTAAAAGTTAGTAAACTAGTTAGTTATTTAGTTGTGTGAAGTAAATGAATTTTGGTATAAGTTACTACATTAGTTAGTTAGTTAGTTAGTTAGTTGTGCCAAATAAATTGATTTCAGTAAGTTAGTAAACTAGTTAGTTAGTTATTTAGTTATGTAAAGTAAATGAATTTCAGTAAAAGTTAAATTAAAGGTAAATTAGTTAGTTAGAGAATTATTTAGTGGTACCAAGTTAGTAACTTAGATATTTAGTTGTGCCACGCTAATGATTTTTAGTAAAAGTTAGTAAATTAGCAAGTTAGATAGTTATTTAGTTGTGCAAAGTAAATGAATTCCACTACGTTAGTAAATAGTTAGTTAGTTAATAGTTAGTACATTAATTTCAGTAAAAGTAAATAAATTACTTAGTTGTGCCAAGTAAATGAATTCCAGTAAAAGTTAGTAAATGAGCGTCTGCTTAAGTTAATTAATTAGATAATTGTGCCAAATTTCATTGTAAAGTACAAGTTAGTCTGTCAGTGGCAGTTTGTTTAGTATTTGTCAGTGTGTTGGCCAATCAACTAACTCACTAACCACTTGCAGATGGCACAAATGCGATAAAACACTGAGCGACGCGCAGCAAACGGCCGCTTGACCGTCACTCGTCAGCTCGACGTATGCTCTGGTTTCCATCGGAGACGAGGCGTTGTTAATCGCCCGTTGACACTGCCTTCAGCGCGGCGCAGCTCTCTCCCCTCCGCGGCTGCTGAAACGGACCCGATCAGGTAGAACAAACCGAACGAGCTCTGCTCCTGTCAACTCTCCTTTCTAATTTCCAGCGAACTCTCGGTGTTTAAACACCTCGTATGCATCACAGCAAACCACCGATGCTTAGATCTTTCACAGCACTTGTTAAAGCCTGCAGCGGAAACAGACTGTCCCCACAATGCCCTCTGTTTTTCACCCTCTCGTTGCTCTTTATCTCTCTCTCGCCTGCAGCAAGCTCTGTGCAGACCATTAGGTTTGGGGTTACTAATGCTCCTCTCGCCTGTTCTGCTCTCCATTATGACCCCAGGCACTGTGACCTGTTTCTCTCTGTTCTGTGTCCCATGTTCTATCAGTGTAATTTCCCTCTGATGGAAACCCCTCGTGGGCCTTTCTCGCATCCACCACCAATACAACCCTAGTAATGTAGTAATGTACATTTCCACCCGTTTTTTTGGACTAAAATGGACCTTTATTTTTCCCCTATGACAAAATGCACTAGTCAGTACATCTCCACTCTTTGCCAAATGCGTCAGATGCACAGCGCACGGGCTTTAAACATCTGAGACCCACTGCTGTTTGTAGGATATTGGCTTCTTATTAGAAGACAGTTTTCAAATTAAATGTAGCTCGTAGTGCAAAATGTAGAGCACGGCGCTAGCAACACCGAGGTCACGGGTTCGATTCCCAACTGATCATGGCCTGGTTTCACAGACGGGGTTTAGATGAGTTAAAGACGAGCAGCTTTTATTAACATGCCTTGGAAAAAAAAAAACATTACTGATGTGCACCTTGAGACAAAACTCTGTGAAAACAGCTCAAATGTGCATTTTAGTCTAAACCAGGGAAAATGTGTAACTTGAATGCAATGCAAGTCGATTTGGATAAAAGCATATGCCAAATGCATAAATGTAAATATAACACACATACACACACACACATATATATATATATATATCTATCTTAAGTTTGTCATCTAATATTCATGTTTAAATTTATTTCAATCTTATTAACAAAAATGATATTTTTACCAATTCCTAATTTAAATAATTACAAACTAATTATTAATTATATTGTCAGCGTAACACTTTGAGTAAAACAAAAGTTGAATTCAAACTTAAATGAAATTTCTGTCGTCATTTGCTCACCCTCATGTTGTTCCATACCTGTAAAAACGTCTTTCTTCTGCTGAACACAAAGGGACGATATTTGAAAGAATACGGGTGAACAAACAGTTGATGGACCCCATTGACTTCCATTGTATGAAAAAAATAAATAAAAAAAATACTATGGAAGTCAATGGGGTCCATCAACTGTGGCTGTACAATGGCTGTACACAATGCAACAGAATTTTAATATTACGTGTAAATTATCCCTTTAAATGCATAAATTCAACGAGTTCATAAAACCAGATGATCATGTTCTCCCGTAGGATTTGAAGAAAAAAAACTCTTGGTGTTCTACTTGTGTCAATTCGTTTTACTTTATGACACAACTTTATTTTAAATAGCCCAAAATCTTTTTGAAGAGTTTTGAACCCCACTGTACAAGTCTCTCTTTCTCGCCATTTGATCCAAAGGTCTCCTCTCCGCGGCTCCCGTGAAATGAAAGTGTGGTTTTTCCCCTGGTTCTGCGCAGAGGAAGCCCTGTGGATCGATCAGTGGCCTTCCATCAGGTGGCTGCTAATGAATGAGATGAGAGTGGGAGGGCGAGTCGAGTGAAGTATTGCTCTCCTCAGCAGAGTTCTTGTCTCCGGATCTGACAGCATCCTCCCCCCGGCCGCTTCACCACTATCTGTCCAGTCACTATCAATTACTGGGCTCTGAAACACCCTGCACCCTGTACACCTTCCACGGCGAGTGTGGATGCACATGTCGGGGCCTTGACCTGCTGTGTGTGTGCGTGCCGCGTGTCAGGAAATGAGAGGTAACACTATAGAGGCAGGTGGCCACCGAAGCATCTTGCCATCCATTTTGTGTAATTGTGGTCTTCTCACCTTGACAATTGTGTGTGTGTGTGTGCTGTTGTCCTCCTACTCCAGGAAAAAAAAGAAGATTGTGGAGCTGTGGTGCAGTGGTCAACTCACGCAGGCAGGGCTTGACATTAACACCCGCCAAACGCGCCGAACGTAGGGCTGTGCAATTCATCGCAATCGCGATTTGAGCACGTGCAATTTCTAAATCGCACAAGTCTGCAATTTTATTTATATTTTAATTGAGAATACTGCAACGTTACTGTGCACATGTTTAACCAATCAGAGCTCCGCACACATGAGAACAAAGCAAAGCGGGAGAACGGAATAGACAAACGGGAGGAAAGAGGGAAAAATATGGATGCGGTTCAGAATAAAAAGAGAAATTCAACATCCGTCGTTTGAGAGAGTTTTGGAGTCAAACGCTGGACAAAAGACGCCGACTCGCACTTATTTCACACAAGAAATGTGAGGCGGCGTTGAATACGAGTTTAAGCAGGTGAAATAATCCTCATTTATTTGATGTTGTGTGTTTTTAAGACACAGTTTAGTTTATCCAGCAGTTCATCTACTGTACAGTGTTTCTTCATTCACTGAAACACAGTTTTGAAGTTCGTTCACCTTCATTTATTTGATGTTGTGTGTTTTAAAGATTACAGTTTTGTTCATGAAGCTGTAAATACAGTCACTTCATTGTTCTGTACTTCTTGTGCTCTGAATACATTCAGAATGAAGCGTGTTTGAAAAAGCAAAAACAATGACCGAAATTGCAAAATAAATCGCAATTGCAATATTCACTGCAATATTGCACAGCCCTAGCCGAATGCTCCTGCTAGACACTTTGGTGGGTTGAATTTTTTTATATAATTTATGCATTTTTTTTCAATTGTAAGACTGAAAATATCCAAAGATATTTTAAAAATGAACAAAGACATTGGCTTTGCTGTTTCAGTCCCCTCTGTCATGCTACAAGAGCCATTTGGGAACACATAAAGGGGCTGATCGTGATCAAGGCCTGTGGGTCAGATGCTCTATGAGTTGTCGCACCTTCAGTACAGCGGGGGGAAGTTTTACTTATGATTGGTCTGTTTGAATGTCTCACATTTGGGTTTCATTCAAGGAAAAGGATAAAAGAAGATTGCAACTATTGCTCTGTCTCTTCTTTTCCTACGCTCTGCTCTCTTGCTCTCTGTCCCTTTGTCTTTCCCTTTCTTTCTATCTCTCAGGTAACGTTTTACATACATGCCGGATACGATTAATGGTATATGTTTTTATCATCTCATTAATTTTGTAATCATTTTAAGTGTAACCATAAACCAATATATTGTCATTAAACTCGTTCACTACAAATGATGAGCTAACTAGTTCTGATTTGGTATTAACTGTGATATGTTACCTATTGCAATATAATATTGTCACATTATAGCAACGCTCTCCCACATATTTAGCTATTATAACAGTAATAGTAACTAGTAATAGACAAGAAATGTACAGTTTTCTACCATCTTGCTGATAATATTTCTTAAGTCATCCGGCAACCCTGCAGCCTGACACAATTGTAGTCTTTTAAAAAGGCATCTGAAATAATAAAATAAGTGCAATGTATAGTGTTGTCAAAAATACACGATTTCACAGAGTAGATTCACGACACCAGCGTCTTTCTCTCTCCGACACAGTCGACACACACAAACCGCCTCGTTTCATTTGCTCCGGATGAATATTGTTGGCGTTTCAGGGCTTAATTTCGCCGTGGGATTGTGTGCATCGCGCCTAATTTTACTCATTCCTGCATATTTTGTGTTCTTACACGCATAAATCGGCCTCTCAGTACTAAACTGAGTTCTGCTTACTGCTCTCAAACAGTCAAACACACACAAAATAATGTCAAAATGGCGAGTATTCACGTAAACAGCTGAGAAAGAAAACGCACGTGTAACAGTACTTCAGCTCTTAAAGTGACAGCAGCCTAATAAACCTGCTGACAAATTATAAGATAATATTAGGAATATCTATACGGCAGTTTTCCCCGTGGTATCAATGTCAAAATTGTGGCTAGCGAAAATGCTTTGTACTTTGGAAAAGCACTATCCACAGTGACTGGCGAGCAAAAAAAAGTTCATGTCAAGCGCTGCGTGCAGGTAATGTAGGGTTGATTCCGATCCCGATCCTATTCCTTCTCTTTGTCACTTTCCACCGTATTTGTCTTGAGCTGGTCAAAAAGCTGGCTTCCCAGTTCCCAAAACAACTCAGACACAAGACAGGAAACCAGCTCAGGTTAAAGATGGAAAAACAAATCGCCCTTTTATCCTCGCCTGCCATTCAGACAAATGGCACAAAGTGCCTCACACTTGAAGGAATTACTCCGTTTTGCAGTCTCACAAACAAACTCGTCTCAATTATACGATTAAAATCTTTCCTTCAAACACGCTCGCATCGTCTATCGCATTTTTCGCATAATCGCGCTTGATTCCCGGCGTGAAGAACCGAGCTGAGGAGCTCTGATTGCCAAAGTCACAGTCTGAGAGTGACTGATGAACAAGGCTGAAATTTCATGTTTCCTCTCCAGAGCCCTTAAGCAGATGTCACATTCTGGCAATTTTCCCCTCAGTATTAATGGAAAGGCTCAGCTGGCCGGAGAGGAATGGTTATAAGTCAGCCGCCGAGAGCGAGAGGAAGGCACCAAGCTTTTGGGAAGTTTGCGATATGCTCAAACAGATCCGAAGGTGAGTAATGGCCGATCTAATCAATTCATTATCCCTTTATATGAGTGGTGGGTATCCATTCTCCCATTCTGTTCTGCACGTCTCCTTCAGACATGACAAAGACCAAATGGAACTCCATTAACAGTATGTGTGTTTAAAACACCTTCTCTTTTAGAAACCGTGTATACAATGAATAGCGAGGCTTTTGTCTCTTTTTGATTCTGTTCCTCCGGCTTTCCATGCAGAAATGTATTCTTTTCATGTGCACACGTCTTATTTTGCTCGAAGAACTAGCAGGAAAGGCGCCTAAACCGTAAATTATTTTAAAGAATGGGCTCTAATGACCTAACAAACTTTAATATAGCCTATATTATCGAGTCGCCCCATTAAGTATAGCCAGTATTTCCTGCCCATGCATTCAACCTGGCTGTTGATTTATACCGCCATTTCTTCCACACGAAATGAGCAGAGATTACATATTCTATTCAAATTCGTATAATGGACGGACTGTATGTGTCCGTAGGAGAGTGAGTGCTTTTTCATTTTCTTAACGTTTACCTTGCTCTTTTTTCAATTTACATTCATTTGTTTAGCAGGAAGTTCTCATGGTGCAACAGTCCGGGAGTTTTTCATTTCTTCTTCTTCTTCAAAAAAAACAAAACCGGTGAAGTAGTTTTTAGAACATGATAGCGAGGTCGTGCTGGTCTGAGGTGGTCTACCAACAATAAAAGCTTAATAAAAGTGAACTAGCATGTTTTAGCACACTTCTAGCATGAATTAGCCTGTTGCTACCATGTTTTAACACACTTCTAGCATGAATTAGCATGTTGCTAACATGTTTTAGCACACTTCTGGCATGAATTAGTATGTTGCTAACATGTTTTAGCACACTTCTAGCATGAATTAGCATGTTGCTACCATGTTTTAGCACACTTCTAGCATGAATTAGCATGTTGCTACCATGTTTTAGCACACTTCTAGCATGAATTAGCATGTTGCTACCATGTTTTAGCACACTTCTAGCATGAATTAGCATGTTGCTACCATGTTTTGGCACACTTCTAGCATGAATTAGCATGTTGCTACCATGTTTTGGCACACTTCTAGCATGAATTAGCATGTTGCTACCATGTTTTAGCACACTTCTAGCATGAATTAGCATGTTGCTACCATGTTTTGGCACACTTCTAGCATGAATTAGCATGTTGCTACCATGTTTTAGCACACTTCTAGCATGAATTAGCATGTTGCTACCATGCATTAGTGATTGTGTACATTGTTAGCATTAATTAGGGTGATTTAGCATTTATGGGTTAGCATGAGGCTAACATGAATTAGCATGTTTTAGCATGCGTGTCTCTAGTGAATCCCGACAGCAGTTTTTAACACTTTTGCGCTGTAAATCAAGCCCTATAAGTCTTATTGTACAAAGTTTCCATGACACTTTTCATAGCTCTTTCTCTCTCAGCTCACACACACGTCATTGTCATGGGAGTCACTGTGAATATAAGCCGATTACCTGCAGCTAAATGGATTTCTGGGTGGTGATCACCAGCTTTGTTCCAATGCGCTTAGCATTTATGGTCTTCCCTGTTGGGAAAATAAAACAAGCTAGTTAAGTGCTAGGGTGGTCTAGCTCGGTCACAGCGGCTGGTGGTCCATCTTATCAACGTTCCCCGCCGGTGGGCATCAAAAGGGTGAAGATCCTCCATCGCCCCCTAGTGGTCCGTGAAAAGATGACCTAAACCAAGCAAGCTCTTAACCCGCACCGGATCACGTCAGTGTGTTTTAATAAGGAAAAAATGGATCATATCATTGCATTTGTGTTTGAATAATACGTTTTTGACTTGAAACAGTTGCGTATTAAACTTCAATTTAGTTTATCCTTCCTAGTTTGTTGTTTTCGGGGGGGCGTGTCGGAGTGGGATTCTGATCAGTGGTCCTCCAGAAAAAAATTGGAAGATAAAGTGGCTGAAGAAGTTTGAGAAACACTGATCTACACCGATCAAAGGCTTGTTCGATCACCGCACCACCTGACACCAGTCCAAATGCTCAGTCCATCACACCTTTTTCCATTTGAAAACATTTATAAAGCGTCTTGTTTTGCTAACTCGAGTCCCGAATTCACAACCGATAATTTCCCAAATGGCTTTTTGGCCACACATTTCAAATTCGCAGCTGCAGCCATGCCACACTTCATCCCACTATCGCAATCAGAGAGAATCTCTGGCAAACCGGAGCTCTCCAATCACTTCTCTGGTTCAGACGCGGATGTAGAGCTTTGATTGAAGAGCTCTGGTAATCAGAATGCTTTGACATTCTTTCCCCTCATCAGGACTGGAGGTTTGGGCGTTGTGTGTTGGGCCTGCGGGGCTGGAAGCAGACCCTCTGATTACAGCTCCGCAACATCTTCAGGCTCATGAATCAGCCGTGACGACTAATGATGACAGACAGGGAGGGATTGTGGGGGCCCAGGTGGCGAACCAATAAGAGCTTCGTCAAAAAAATGGTTGTACACGGACATTCAAGCGATTGGGGTCGGTATTTATTTTTTTTTTTTTTTAGAGAAATGAAAACTTTTATGCAGCAAGCACGCATAAATTAATAAAAAGGTGACAATATTTTTGATCAATTAAATGCAGGCATGGTGAGCCTTTCGAAAATACTGAAAATTCTCACCAAACCTTTGAACAGTAGAGTATATGCGCATGGTTGCAGCCATTATGATTCATTGAATAACAGTGCGAATCTAATTTGCAAAAATACAAATATATTTTTGAATTAAAAAAAATAAATAAAAAGCATTAAAAAATATATTTTTGAATAAAAAAAAATAAAATGCATTAAAAAATATATTTTTGAATAAAAAATAAATAAAATGCATTAAAAATATATTTTTGAATTAAAAAAATAATAAAATGCATTAAAAAATATATTTTTGAATTTAAAAAAAAATAAAATGCATTAAAAATATATATTTTTGAATAAAAAAATAAATAAAATGCATTAAAAAATATATTTTTGAATTAAAAAAAATAAAATGCATTAAAAAATATATTTTTGAATTAAAAAAAATAAAATGCATTAAAAAATATATTTTTGAATTTAAAAAATAAATAAAATGCATTAAAAAATATATTTTTGAATTAAAAAAAATAAAATGCATTAAAAATATATTTTTGAATTAAAAAAAATAAATAAAATGCATTAAAAAAATATATTTTTGAAGTGAATTGCTGTTTGCAATCCATTGTACTCCCATAATTTTACATATTTCTGAGTTGCTCGGGATATTCCAGGAGGAGATCATGTAGGGTGTGAGTTTATTTTATGCATTCGGTTTTCACGATCCAATCAAATCCCAAGTGTTTGCTAGATCTGTTATCCGACAGGCCGCATGGCCTAAATGACAGAGGCGCAAAAGAAAGCTGATTTAGAAGAGCAAGTTATTTGTTTATTAAATATTACAGATTTTGTTTTTGGTAAAAATGTGCACCGAAATCGTACAGAATATGGGCAGGAACATGCATTATAAAAGCAAATAGTTTCGATTTCATGTTGAATCACAATGCATACTAGATGAGTAAAGTTTCTTGGGACAAACTTCGATGTTGGCTTGACAAAACCGTATGAACGTTGGAAAGTTTTATAAGAAGTAAATTTAGCGAAGTGGAAAAAGAAAGACATTGCGACCATGAATTAACATGTTTTAACACCTTGCTGAGATGAATTAGCATGTTTTAACAAGTTGTTAGCATGTTTTAGCAAATTGCTAACATGAATTAGCATGCTGCTAGCATTGATTGACGTGCTGCTAGCATGAGCTAGCATGTATTAACACACAGCTGACACGAATTATCATGTTGCTAAAATGTTTTAGCACATTGTTAGTATGAATCAGAATATTGCTAGCATGTATTAGCACATTGCTAACATGAATTAGCATGTTACTACCATTGATTGACGTGCTGCTGGCATGAATTAGCATGTTGCTAACATGAGCTAGCATGTATTAACACACTGCTGACATGAATTATCATGTTGCTGAAATGTTTTAGCACATTGTTAGCATGAATTAGCATGTTGCTATCATGAATGCTTCTGGCATGAATCAACATGTTGGTAGCATGGATTGATGTGTTGCTAACATAAATTAACATGTTGCTACTGTTTTAACCTATTACTGACATGATTAGCATGTTGCTGGCATTAACAGGTTGTTAGCATGAATCAGTATGTTGCTAGCATGTTTTAGCATATTGCTGACGTTAATTATCATGTTGCTGACACACTGCTAACATAAATGACCATGTTGCTAGCCTGATTGATGATGCATGATTCTGATATGTTTTAGCACACTGTTAGCATGAATTAGCATGTTCTCCGTGGATCGTCATTAAGCTTCGCTAGCGATAGAAAGCCAAGTCTATACAGTTACTCTGTCTTATTGTACAAAAGTTTTGACCCCTCAATGAAAGTGGGACTTTTTGTGGTTTTGACCGTCAGTTTAATGAAAACCGTAAGTCAGTTTGAAATAATCAGTTGGAAAGTAGAGAAGATATTCAGTTCTGTTGCTCACTTTTATGACGTAACAACTCTATATGCTACAGATGTAGATGTCAAACCTGATTTGTCATGAAAAACTTTTGCATAATTTAAAAATGACTTATTTAAAGACTGAACATTACTAGTATCTATGGACCAGCGTCCTCACAATTCTGCTAATGTGTCATCTGAGCAGATGTAGCGGGACGTTGTGCCGTCTGACCCCTGCTGTCACGGCGATCCCTCGCTCTCGTGTGATGATGGCATTAATCTCTCAGTGCCGTGAATGAGGATCACAAAGGCCTGAAATTAGCGGCACGCCTCCAGCCACACTTAACGGAAACACACACACACATAAACACTTTGCCAGGCATCATTAATTTTAGAGCTGAGCCTGGAAATCCAGCTATGGCCTTTTCATACCCGGCTAATTGCCTCTAATTGTGCTCTTAGCAGGTGTTGCGCTGAAGTGGCGAGTTCTGCCCTGTCATCCCAGAGCCGGGCTGGCCCTTCACCCTCGCAGAGAAGCACAGGCGCTCCCACCGCATTCGCAAACAACTGGACAGATTGCTATCCATCATAACTTTGCTGTGCTTCTAGTGACCTTTGAATGTGTCATTTGTTGTATGAGGACTGTGATGGTTTCGGTATTCTTGCAAAGGTTGTTTATTGCGTATCGTACAGTATTTGAACATGCTGCCGTTTTTATTACTATGACATCAAACACCTTTTGTTCGATTTCCAGATAGTTGATGTTGGCTTGACTTAAATGACAAATGCAATGTGCTAAAACATGCTAATTAATACTAGCAATGCACAAAGAATGCTAACACGCTAATTCACCTTAGCAATGTGTTAAAACATGCTAATTAATACTAGCAATGCACAAAGAATGCTAACACGCTAATTCACCTTAGCAATGTGCTAAAACGGGCTAATTAATACTAGCAATGCACAAAGAATGCTAACACGCTAATTCACCTTAGCAATGTGTTAAAACGGGCTAATTAATACAAGGAATGCACAAAGAATGCTAACACGCTAATTCACCTTAGCAATGTGCTAAAGCAGGCTAATTAATACTAGCAATGCACAAAGAATGCTAACACGCTAATTCACCTTAGCAATGTGCTAAAACATGCTAATTAATACTAGCAATGCACAAAGAATGCTAACACGCTAATTCACCTTAGCAATGTGCTAAAACATGTCAACATGTGAATGTATGCTTGCAATGTGATAATTCATGCTAACAACATGCTAATTCATGCTAGCTCGAAGCAACATTTCTAATTTTCCTTGAAGTCTTATCTCATTTTTATCTACTTTAATAAGTTAAATCTAATATAAATTGTTACAAACTCATATAAAATATTTTAAACCTAATACGTTCATTGTATTTTATTTCAGCTTTATTTCAATTAATGAAAACTATTTTAATAGTTTTAGTCTATTAAACACTAACAATTAACACTGGTGCATATGAGCTCTTGCTTTGTTTTAAACTTTAATTTTTGAATAAACATGGCTTTTATTTTGTTGGTTAAATTTTCCTTTTTTAGTTTTTTTAAGACTAATGTTAGATGTTAGACCAGAATATTTTTTTTTACTGAACAAAATCTGCATTAGACAAATCTTGAGACATTTGAGACTCTCTTAGAAAGAGCACAGCAAACTGCATATCTGAACAGAACTGCTGAAATCTAAACGAGTCAAGCCGCACGTGGAAGCGGTCCCATCACGCTTGCCCTCTTTGGACATTTACAAAAAATTCTGTATCATTAAAACATTGGAGGCAGAGGAAGTTCTATTATTGCCAACTTGACCTTTAAAGGGTAATTGCCTTTTCCTTACCAAAGGATTAAAACCTTAAAATGATCAAACGAAAATAGGACCTTTTTTACAAGCTACAATAAACCAAACAATAAAAATATGTTTCTCCATAAAATGTTAGCTATATCACTCAGGAAGAAATCTTAAATAGCTTTTGATGGAAAAAGGGCAATAGTATTTATGGTACTCATTTAACTGTGCCCACTGAAATTTTCCCTCATACGAAAGAGGTCGCGTTTAAATGAGAACAGTCCTTTTTGCGAATCAAATGAGTACGTTGGTCACTTTACAATCCATGGTCATGTGATATGTGCTCCATGTTGTAGGGAAAACAGGAGAAGGATTTAAAACGCTCTCTGGCTCTTTGGAAGCAGAGGCAAAGTTTTATCTGAGTTTATGGGGAAACTCTGGCTGCAGAATGAAAGCGTTCCACTGCAGCTGTCATGAAAGATAGACTTTAAAGGGCACTTTTCAGACTATTGTCACATCAAAGCACTGCGGCTCTCTTTGGGGTATTGTGCTACTTTAATGATTTTTTTTTTCTTTTTTTGAGTTGGCAGGAAGCTATCATATATAGAAACCACCTGATCTGGAAACACAGTGTGGTGAAAGAATAGAGGAAAGATGCTTGGAGAAGATCAGCAATGGAGTGTTTTGGGAAAAACAGGAAAACAATAGCTTAAGGTGTTATAATTTTAAAAATTGACTGATTGTCACATCATGTTCTAATTAGGCCTCTTTAAGTGCAGAATTTCTTGGAGATTCTGCGAGAGGAATTCCCGCCAAGGGGAAAAAGGGCCAAAAACCTTGCAACCCATGGTGCTGGCTCTTTCCCGGTCCAAGTCAGATTGGTCCACCGGCTCTTTCCCGGTCCAAGTCAGATTGGTCCACCGGCTCTTTCCCGGTCCAAGTCAGATTGGTCCACCGGCTCTTTCCCGGTTCAAGTCAGATTGGTCCACCGGCTCTTTCCCGGTCCAAGTCAGATTGGTCCACCGGCTCTTTCCCGGTTCAAGTCAGATTGGTCCACCGGCTCTTTCCCGGTCCAAGTCAGATTGGTCCACCGGCTCTTTCCCGGTCCAAGTCAGATTGGTCCACCGGCTCTTTCCTGGTTCAAGTCAGATTGGTCCATCGGCTCTTTCCCGGTTCAAGTCAGATTGGTGCACCGGCTCTTTCCCGGTTCAAGTCTGATTGGTGCACCAGCTCTTTCCCGGTCCAAGTCAGATTGGTCCACTGGCTCTTTCCCGGTCCAAGTCAGTCTGGTCCACTGGCTCTTTCCCGGTCCAAGTCAGTCTGGTCCACCAGCTCTTTCCCGGGCAACCAGCTCTTTCCCGGTCCAAGTCAGATTGGTCCACCGGCTCTTTCCCGGTCCAAGTCAGATTGGTCTACCGGCTCTTTCCCGGTCCAAGTCAGATTGGTCTACCGGCTCTTTCCCGGTCCAAGTCAAATTGGTGCACCTGCTCTTTCCCAGTCCAAGTCAGATTGGTGCACCGGCTCTTTCCCGGTCCAAGTCAGATTGGTGCACCGGCTCTTTCCCGGTCCAAGTCAGATTGGTCCACCGGCTCTTTCCCAGTCCAAGTCAGATTGGTGCACCGGCTCTTTCCCGATCCAAGTCAGATTGGTCCACCGGCTCTTTCCTGGTCCAAGTCAGTCTGGTCCACTGGCTCTTTCCCGGTCCAAGTCAGTCTGGTCCACCAGCTCTTTCCCGGTCCACCAGCTCTTTCCCAGTTCAAGTCAGATTGGTCCACCGGCTCTTTCCCGATCCAAGTCAGATTGGTCCACCGGCTCTTTTCCGGTCCAAGTCAGATTGGTCCACCGGCTCTTTTCCGGTCCAAGTCAGATTGGTCCACCCTTGAAAAACAGGCAGTCACAGTTTTGGGATGCCAAAGCCATCCAAGCCTCACCTTTAGTGGGGTAAAAAATGCAAATTTGACCACGATGGATCACTGGAAGTCTGGTCATTTGAGAATATGAGCACCATAGAGATCTCTGAGGTCCAGGGGGTTAAAGGCAGATGTGAGTTATAAAGTTGACTTCATTATTTTATTTATTTAAACTTTTTTACTCAGAATTGAGATATGAACTCACAAGTGCGTGTTATAACGTCCAGTTGTTTTTCTCCCAGTTTTTTTTTTAATTTATCAGAATTGCATGATTAAAAACTTTATATAGCAATTCTGACTTTACAACTCACAATTTTGAGAAAAAAAAAACCTTATTTATTTAGTGGCAGAAACTAGCTTCCATAAGTATCAGTGTGCAATATTGACAAATAATAAAAAAGTAAGGTGCATCAGTGCATCCCTAGTTTAAGTACTCTCCGCAATGAAATTCATGTTTGATATTGTATGACATAAATGTCCAAAAGAATCTAAATATAACACTGTATGGTGAATTAATCAGCCTTCCAGATGCTCATTGCAGAAACGGTCACATGAGCTTATAGAGTTATCGTATCCATGGGGTATGACTAAGTTTACAATTAACATACACTGGAGGGAAGAAAATTCGCCATTTGTGGACAGGAAAGGTCAGGAGCTTCACTCCTCTCATCTCATCCTCCTGGTGGAGGTGCTGTTCCCATAATTACAGTGTAAGCAGTGCCTTCTAAGTGCGCCTAAAGCAAACATCATCAGGCTGACGGCAGTAATTTTATATCATTACTGAATATGACTGGGTAGGGACATTAGCAATGGAACATTAAACTGCCTCATGCCGCTTCTAAATGGTTTGTAAAACAACGTACGATTCCCTTTTCGTGATTTATGCAACTTTCAGGAGACCGGCACAGAAACGGGGAGGGAAAGAGTGGGATTCGGTATGTGCTGATGAAGAGGAATTCAGGAGTGATGATGATGACAGAGATGATGAGTACTGGTAAAAAGTCCGGACTAGTGCAATGTGGTGATAATAACAACAGCTGTGCTCGTGAAATGATTCAGACATCTGCTCCCCGTTGAATACTTTGTTTACTCTTATAATGAGGTAGCAGCTTATTTAGCATGTTTTATTATTGCTGAAGTATCTGATGCAGGGAGTGTCCTGGGTGACGTTCATCCCGTGTGGATTACTTGCTTGGCCGGTAAAGTTTTGAAAGGCATCAAATCGAGTTTTAAACTTATCTATAGTCAAGGCAATTCATCAGACTCTTCACACCCTGATCAATGGCCGTTTTTATTTCAGCAGAGCGCAGGTTTATGTTCTCCTGCAAGTTTTCTGGCTGACCGATAGTTCTTGATTGCAAAACAATCAAGTTTAGCGGCTCAATGACAACTTCTGTGCCATTTACTCACCTTCATGTCATTTCAAATCTGTATTGTGTTCTTTGTACCTTTTTGAAGTTTTAGGAACGAATCTGTGGTCAGAAGAAGAAGAAAATGGTTTGTATAGAAGCTTGTTTCCACCTTGAAATAAAAAAAAGGTAATTCTGACTTTATATCTCACAATTCTGACTTTATATCAAACAATTCTGACTTTATATCTCACAATTCTGACTTTATATCTCGCAATTCTGACTTTATATCTCGCAATTCTGACTTTATAATCTCACAATTCTGACTTTATAATCTCACAATTCTGACTTTATATCTCAATTCTGACTTTATATCTCAATTCTGACTTTATATCTCACAATTCCGACTTTATATCTCGCAATTCTGACTTTATATCTCACAATTCTGACTTTATATCTCTCAATTCTGACTTTATATCTCGCAATTCTGACTTTATATCTCACAATTCTGACTTTATATCTCGCAATTCTGACTTTATATCTCGTAATTCTGACTTTATATCTCACAATTCTGACTTTATATCTCTCAATTCTGACTTTATATCTCTCAATTCTGACTTTATATCTCACAATTCTGACTTTATATCTTAATTCTGACTTTATATCTTAATTCTGACTTTATATCTCACAATTCTGACTTTATATCTCGCAATTCTGACTTTATATCTCGCAATTCTGACTTTATATCTCGCAATTCTGACTTTATATCTCGCAATTCTGACTTTATATCTCGCAATTCTGACTTTATATCTCGTAATTCTGACTTTATATCTCACAATTCTGACTTTATATCTCGCAATTCTGACTTTATATCTCGCAATTCTGACTTTATATCTCACAATTCTGACTTTATATCTCTCAATTCTGACTTTATATCTCACAATTCTGACTTTATATCTCTCAATTCTGACTTTATATCTCGCAATTCTGACTTTATATCTCGCAAATCTGACTTTATATCTCGCAATTCTGACTTTATATCTCAATTCTGACTTTATATCTCGCAATTCTGACTTTATATCTCGCAATTCTGACTTTATATCTCGCAATTCTGACTTTATATCTCGCAAATCTGACTTTATATCGCGCAAATCTGACTTTATATCTCGCAAATCTGACTTTATATCTCGCAAATCTGACTTTATATCTCGCAATTCTGACTTTATATCGCGCAAATCTGACTTTATATCTCGCAAATCTGACTTTATATCTCGCAATTCTGACTTTATATCTCAATTCTGACTTTATATCTCGCAATTCTGACTTTATATCTCGCAATTCTGACTTTATATCTCGCAATTCTGACTTTATATCTCGCAATTCTGACTTTATATCTCTCAATTCTGACTTTATATCTCGCAATTCTGACTTTATATCTCGCAATTCTGACTTTTTATCTCGCAATTCTGACTTTATATCTCGCAATTCTGACTTTATATCTCGCAATTCTGACTTTATATCTTGCAATTCTGAGAAACATTGTGTGATAAAAAGTTACAATTACCTTTTTCATTTTTTTATTTAGTGGGCGGAAACACGCTTCCATAGGTATATTTGGGATATCAAGTGTACGAGTAAATAATTATAATTTTCATTTTCAAGAAAGCCTTGTTTGTGTATCACCCGGTGTACATAACTCATTCTCCCATGTTTGCAAGCATAAGGAGAGAGAGAAAAAGAGAGGTAGAGAAAGAAATAGAGTAGCAGAGTATTTATCTCTCTCAGATATTCTGAGCAGCGATGGATAGAACGTCACTGAATGCCGAAGTGAAAAATCCCATTTCTCAGACACGCGGTGGGAGATTGAACATGAAGGGGATCATTTCTCTGCCGTGGCTAATGTCTCTTCTGAGAGTCCTCTTTTTGCTAAATTAATTTCACTTCCTTTAAGTGCATGTTTACTTTAAACAAGACTGAAGTCCCCTGACAAATGCATTTCTTTCTCATCCCCTGAATGTTCAGATGCTCTTCAGGTGCATGTAGAATGCGCAAAAGACATTTTGTAGGCTTTATTTAAATTGCAGTTTGCTACATCATTGAAATGTGTGCCCACCCATATGTAACTGAAGTCTGATGGAGAGTGTGTTTACTGGGCTTTTATCAGGAACTGTAAAACTGTCTTGGTGAAAGAAATCAAAACAGCAAGCAATCCCTTTCTATCATTCCCAAACTAAGCCAGGTGGTGATGGGAGCTAACCAAAGTGGTGACACTACTAACTTCACCACATTTTCTGTAGCCTAGTAGTGTTTTTTTTCTGTTTTTCAAGCTACATGTACCCAAGAGTTGCATTATTGCTTTACTAAACGTTATTTCATTGACATCATATTGTATTTTGAATGTAGCTTTAAAGATGTAATTGTGACGTATGCTGTTGAAAGTGGATTGGAAAGAGCTCCAAAACACATAACAGCACAGCATGCTTGTGAATTTGGGGGCGGAGCTATCAAGAGGTGTGATCCTTTTGGGTGGGGGCGTGTTTGTTTTGGTGGTTTCTCAGAAATTGCTTACTGCACTTTTCAAGCCATGACACACGAAGGCGATGCTAAAGAACTAGAGGCGACAAAAGCCGATCTGTGGTGTTGCCTCGCATCAGCTGCATTTGGGCCGAAAAGTTGCGCTTGAACGCATCGCAAAGATTACTACAGCAATCAGGGGTGTTTCCTAAGCCAACTATGGTCGCAAGTTATTAGATATTTTTCTTATGTAACGGAGGCTAAGTGTTGCAGCTTTTTGCCTCCTTGTTAGAGTGTCCGCCTCCTATACCAGAGACCCGGGTTCGAGACCCACAAACAGCGGATGAGTAGGACCTGAGTGGAGGGGTTACTCTTACAAAAACCCATCGCTTCACTTCAGAAGGCCTTTATTAACCCCCTGAAGCTGATTAATTTGATGATGGATGGATGCACTTTTTTGGGCTTCTAAATCTCAACCCCCATTCACTCCCATTATAAAGCTTGGAGGAGCCAGGACGCTTTATAATATAGTTCCGATTGTGTTCGACTGAGAGAAGAAGGTCATGTTTAAGTCATTAGAGTAAATCATGGGATAATTTAAATTTTTTGGGTGAACTGTCCTTATAAGCCTCAACACAAACTAGTAACAAACGGCCACACCCGCTCTTACTTTAAAAATAAGGTGGATAGAAAATCCAGTTTATTCGATTGAATCAGTACATCCTATAATGGATGTGTCTCTTCCATGTTTAGTGTTGTCAAGTCCAATACATTCAAATAATCCGACTCTTTCTCTCATATGGAGATTTAATCTAGTGAATCGGTTCGTTTGGGCAGTTCATTAAAGTGAGGCGATTTAAAAGTGACGATTCATTGATTCAAATACGCTTTCAGGCCTTCATGTTTAGTTAGATGATGCCATTTTTTGCTATACTTTCACGTTTGTTCGTTTAGTTGCGGTAAGTGTAACCCCTCCATCCGGGTTTTCCGGCATGGGAGTCGGACGCTCTAACAAGGAAGCTAAAGACTGCAACCCCTAGCGTCTGTCGCCAGAGCATCTCTTGAGGTCAGAGGAGTGAGGTTTACTCCGACAGCAACTACTAACCGGCCTCCGTTACACTCACCCCCCTAAACCTCACTCCCATCCGGGTCATGGCACCAATGTAACCCCTCCATCCGGGTCTTCCGGCATGGGAGTCGGACGCTCTAACAAGGAAGCTAAAGACTGCAACCCCTAGCGTCTGTCGCCAGAGCATCTCTTGAGGTCAGAGGAGTGAGGTTTACTCCGACAGCAACTACTAACCGGCCTCCGTTACACTCACCCCCCTAAACCTCACTCCCATCCGGGTCATGGCACCAATGTAACCCCGCCATCCGGGTCTTCCGGCATGGGAGTCGGACGCTCTAACAAGGAAGCTAAAGACTGCAACCCCTAGCGTCTGTCGCCAGAGCATCTCTTGAGGTCAGAGGAGTGAGGTTTACTCGCACAGCAACTACTAGCTGGCCTCCGTTACACTCACCCCTCTAAACCTTAATCCCATCCGGGTCACGGCACCAACGTAACCCCTCACCCCGGTCTGTGCAGGCCTCGAACCCGGGTCTCCGGCAGGGGAGTCAGACGCTCTAACAAGGAGGTTAAGGGTTACAACCTCTAGTTGCTAGAGCATCTCTTGAGGTCAGAGGAGTGAGGTTTACTCGTACAGCAACTACTAACCGGCCTCCGTTACACTAGCAAAGTAAAGTGTACTGATTAAATGCGCTTCTGTGCAACATGTGCTTTCCATTTATATTGAATTTCATTTATTTGCCTGAAAAATACCTGTGTGAGTCTGTGTGCTTTTGTCAATCAGGTCTGGCTGATTACTTGTATATGGGTGTTTATTTATACACTTTTTTTTTTTCCACATGTCTGTTTTCGGCAGAAAACAGGAGTCCCTCCTGGAAAATGAATTACATGAAATAATGAAGTCACTGAATTAGATCATTAGCTTGATTAACTCACCCCATATGTTGCAGTCATGGGAGAATGATGAAAAAGCAGGAAAACACATCAGCGCTTGTGAATCATAATTAAGAAATGCTAATTGTGTTTTTCATTACGGGAAAATCAATGGCTAACTCTGGAGACGTCACACTTGGTTTATTTTGTTTGGGTTCAAGATTTCCGACAAAAATATGACACTGAACGCTAGAAAACATGCCATCGCTTGAAAGTTTAACCCGTCACATGCACTATAAAAATATCCCATTGGACGGTTGACAGAAAGCTCTTTTGCATATGCATTCTTTCTACTATATCGATGCAAAAATAGTTTCATTTATAGGTGCAAATTGAATAAAGAGGTGTCTCCATATTGCCTGGGAATAGCGCTTAGCTCATGTATTAAAGCTGACTACATTGGCCCTGGCCTTGCTTTAAGTCAGTAATATGCTGAGATGGAAAATCTTTAGATTGTGCAATGTTTGCAGGGTCACACACCATGTAATTATATTTTGAACCTGCTGGTGAGCTCGAGACAAGAGCATACATTTGAATATACATTAGATGACTGCTGAAAGACTTTTCTACAATGGCAACAAACCATAGTCTTAACACAATATGTGCATGCTCAGGGAAACCAAGGGCACTTGGTTAGCTTACAGAGATGCAGTGAATGTGTTCATTAGGCTGACAATAAGTTATACTTTATGTATATGTATGCTTGGTATTTGCTCATATTTTTTCTTAAATGTTAAATAATGATAGCTCTCTAGTAATGACTCAAGAGTTTCTACATCCTTCTAAAGGAATTATAATTATTTATAAGTGACGATCATGGTAATGACTCAAATCTTTTTTTACCATCTAAAACTTTACAAAAGCTTACAATGACTTCTGTCAATGCTAGAGAATTATTGTATTTTTGACTTTAGAAAGTGATCGAAATAATTAGTAATTCCTTCTGAACGAAGTAGTGACACGCAGCGCTGGGTGTGTTACTTTTAAAATGTATTTCACTACAGATTACAAAATACATGCTTTAAAAAGTCATTTGTAACATATTTCGTTACATTACTCAAGTTTAGTCACTTCATCTAAATACTTTAGAATACTTTGGAATACTAATAAGTGTGAAACAACCACAAAAAAGATCATTGCGAGTTTTTATCTCACAATTCTGACTTTTTCCCTCAGAATTGAGTGATATAAAGTTGCAATTGTGAGTTATAAAGTCAGAATTATGAGATATAAACTGACAATATTGAGAAAAGTTAGAATTATGAGATATAAACTCACAATATTGAGAAAAGTCAGAATTATGAGATATAAACTCACAATATTGAGAAAAGTCAGAATTATGAGATATAAACTCACAATATTGAGAAAAGTTAGAATTATGAGATATAAACTCACAATATTGAGAAAAGTCAGAATTATGAGATATAAACTCACAATATTGAGGAAAGTCAGAATTATGAGATATAAACTCACAATATTGAGGAAAGTCAGAATTATGAGATATAAACTCACAATATTGAGGAAAGTCAGAATTATGAGATATAAACTCACAATATTGAGAAAAGTCAGAATTATGAGATATAAACTCACAATATTGAGGAAAGTCAGAATTATGAGATATAAACTCACAATATTGAGGAAAGTCAGAATTATGAGATATAAACTCACAATATTGAGAAAAGTCAAAATTATGAGATATAAACTCACAATATTGAGGAAAGTCAGAATTATGAGATATAAACTCACAATATTGAGGAAAGTCAGAATTATGAGATATAAACTCACAATATTGAGGAAAGTCAGAATTATGAGATATAAACTCACAATATTGAGAAAAGTCAGAATTATGAGATATAAACTCACAATATTGAGGAAAGTCAGAATTATGAGATATAAACTCACAATATTGAGAAAAGTCAGAATTATGAGATATAAACTCACAATATTGAGAAAAGTCAGAATTATGAGATATAAACTCACAATATTGAGGAAAGTCAGAATTATGAGATATAAACTCACAATATTGAGAAAAGTCAGAATTATGAGATATAAACTCACAATATTGAGAAAAGTCAGAATTATGAGATATAAACTCACAATATTGAGAAAAGTCAGAATTATGAGATATAAACTCACAATACTGAGAAAAGTCAGAATTATGAGATATAAACTCACAATATTGAGAAAAGTCAAAATTATGAGATATAAACTCACAATATTGAGGAAAGTCAGAATTATGAGATATAAACTCACAATATTGAGGAAAGTCAGAATTATGAGATATAAACTCACAATATTGAGGAAAGTCAGAATTATGAGATATAAACTCACAATATTGAGAAAAGTCAGAATTATGAGATATAAACTCACAACATTGAGAAAAGTCAGAATTATGAGATATAAACTCACAATATTGAGAAAAGTCAGAATTATGAGATATAAACTCACAACATTGAGAAAAGTCAGAATTATGAGATATAAACTCACAACATTGAGAAAAGTCAGAATTATGAGATATAAACTCACAATATTGAGAAAAGTCAGAATTATGAGATATAAACTCACAATATTGAGGAAAGTCAGAATTATGAGATATAAACTCACAATATTGAGAAAAGTCAGAATTATGAGATATAAACTCACAATATTGAGGAAAGTCAGAATTATGAGATATAAACTCACAACATTGAGAAAAGTCAGAATTATGAGATATAAACTCACAATATTGAGAAAAGTCAGAATTATGAGACATAAACTGACAATATTGAGAAAAGTCAGAATTATGAGATATAAACTCACAATATTGAGAAAAGTCAGAATTATGAGATATAAACTCACAATAATGAGAAAAGTCAGAATTATGAGATATAAACTCACAATATTGAGGAAAGTCAGAATTATGAGATATATCCCAATTCTGACTTTACAACTTACAATTGTGAGTTTAAATCTCTCAATTCTGAGAAAAGGAAGTCAAAATTGTGAAACACAAACTCACAATTGTGAAGGAAAAAAAACAAATAGTGAGAAAAAGTCGCAGTGACGAGTGAATTATAAAATGACTCTCAAAACATGAAAACAGTGGAAAACATGAAACTGAACTGGTCTTTTTCAGACGGTCAGAGTCAGAGAATCACCAATCGCTGTTTAAATGACATTAAAACTCAAAGTAATCACTTTGGTAATCTAAAACACTTTTCAGATGGAACTGGAATCTGATTACCACCCATTTAAAATCAAACACAGTGACTCAAATGTTGTATTTTAAACACGAAACTAAGTGACTTGTATTTCGTTACTCCCCGACCCTGGTAACACTTAAATCATTATTAGTACACTCTAAAAAAATGCTGGGTTAAAAACAACCCAAGTTGGGTTGAAAATTGCCAAAACCCAGAGGTTGGGTTAAAAGTTTGACCCAACGTGCTGAGTAGTTTTATTTAACCCATATATTGTTTAAAAATGACTATATGTCTGGCTTAAAATGAACCCAAAATAGGTTGGAAATTAAAATCGGAGACAAAAACTATGATCAAATGTTCGTTTATTAAACATATTTAAACAATGGTTAAGTTAAATAAAACTACTGAAACAACTAAAATTGGTGGGTTTGGACTGTTTTTAACCCAGCATGTTTCAGTGTAACAATCAAAAGGTGATCTTCATGACTGAGCAATTTAATAAACGTTTATTAGTTTCCCAGCAGCAGGTTGGGCAAACATTTAACCCAATCACTGGGTTTCGTTTTCGACCCAACTTGGGTTGATTTTAGCCCAAGATCCCATGATCTTCACGTATTATACATAATGCATTATTCACATTAATTGTAAACCTGTGTACAATAGTTCTCCCGTAGGACAGAAATAGTAGTTATTATTGATTAGCAACCACATTCAACTGAGTGCAGAATCAGAAGTGTTCAATATTAATATTTTGTTGCTCATTTTCAGTATTCTGAAGTTGACTTAAAACCTATTTCCGAAACATTCTTCCAAATATCTTCTTCTTATACTTGTTTTGGAACCACATAAAGGTGAGTATGTGACATTTTGGGGTGAACTATCACTTTAAGGACTGAAAATAATTCACCGGTCATTACCTTTGCAGAGATATCAACATACAAAAGGGGACTATTACCGTCCGACGTTAAAGTGCTGGAACAAGAGCTCTTCGACATTAATTAGACTGAACTATTAGGGGCTGCATGGCTTATTGAGCAGCTCGCATTACTCCGTGTCGTGTGAGAGATCCAGGCCAGTCCACCGGCGCCTCGGCCCCCGCGTCCGCGTCGTTCTGCGCGGGGTTAATTGCTACACCTCAGCTCGTGTCCTTGTGTTAATGCAAATGAGATCTTTTGACACCCTGCGACGAGTTTGTGTGGTGGAACAGAATCGGCGACGGCTCCGGAGCTTGTAAAGGAAGGCGTGCAACAAAGGCTGCTTGTCTGAGCGATCACTCTCCGTTATTGTTTGCCGAGCAGGCCGCAGAGGAGCGGGATATTCATGAGCTGGAAGATGAGGGAGATGCATTTGTTTCCTACCTCAAACTGAAAGGTAAAGTCCTTGTTCTGCGAATACTCAACGCTGCAGTCGAGTGGATGTGACACACGGTGACAAATGAAGTGAAATAAAGCTGCGTGACACGAGCCGTCTACCACCCTGACGCAACGGTTAATTAGATTGAGATCCATTTAAAGGTCCCAAATATTGTGTATAGGGGAGGTCAACGTCACTGACGCTATTGAACTTTTTTGCAGGAAAAAAAAAAAAATTGGAACAGTAAAACAATTATGGAATACGATCGAAAAAATTCACATTTATTTTTTCAGCAAAAGTCCTCCGAATGATGCAAAGTGCTACAATGTTTTGACAGCTCCAGGGCTTTTGTGAAAAAGGTGCGTTCACATCGTAATGACTGCAATTACGCGATTCAAAAAGACTTCACAGAGCTCGCAATCGACCCGTCACAAAGACCCCTTTAGTTAATCACAATTGCATCACAAAAGTTTATATCTCCCAATTCTGACTTTATAACTCGCAATTGTGAGTTTAAATCTCGCAGTTCTGAGAAAAAGACGTCAGAATTGTGAAATTCAAACTCAAAAAAAAAAAATTGTGAGAAAAAGTCACAGTGTCGAGTGAATTATACAATGACTCACAAAACATGAAAACAGTGGAAAACATGAAACTGAACTCGTCTTTTTCAGATGGTCAGAGTCAGAGAATCACCAATCGCTGTTTAAATGACATTAAAACTCAAAGTAATCACTTTGGTAATCTAAAACACTTTTCAGATGGAACTGTAATCTGATTACCACCCATTTCAAATCAAACACAGTCACTCAAATTGTGTATTTTAAATACGGAACTAAGTTAGTTGTATTTCGTTACTCCTCAACCCTGCTCATGCACACACGAACACTGAGACACACATGATCACACAGCTGTTTACCATTTCCACTTATCCAAGCCAAAGCATTGTTTCCCCCGCCTTTCTTGAGCTAAAGGTGATCTTTCCTGCGGTATGAAATGACCAAGATCTGTCACAGCTCGGACAAATGTAGGCCATTTATGCGGCGTTGTTACATTTTGTTAAGGCTTGTGTCCCCACAAAACTTCACCTAGTGTTAACCAGTCTACTGGGAGAGAAGCCAATATAGTCGAGTAAAAGATCGAGAAAGTGTGCTGTTTAGCCTGGGTCATTTAACTCAGCTAGTGACAGTATGCATGACATTCATACACAATCTCTCGCTATTGATTAATGTTTAATTATAGGCTGTGCTTTAAAGTTGCCACATTTTGGCACAGAAAACATGCTCAAGTCTTTATGCATATCCAAAACCATGTATGCATCTTTTATGCAGGTAACAATGTCAATTTGGTGGTACTGGTGATCAGATTTGGTGTTTCATGCTGAAGCATGTAAAGCTCATATATGGGGGATCATGGGATCAAGATGCTCATTCATTTGGAGAAATAGAAATGCCAGAAATGTCTGATTAAATGGCGACATATAACCCTTCTACCTGAATTGAAAAGGTTCATGGGTAGTTCACATGCAAATTAAAAGATTTGCATAATGACTCCTTTATTGTAATCTTCTGAGATTGGATATGTGGCCAAAGGAAAATTAAATCCATCCCTTGTGGAATGATTCTTAATAAAAGTGCCTGGGAAGAATCTGACAGCTGTGCTATTTTACAATTCGTGGTTTAGTCATCACACATACCTCTTTTACCCCTTTCAATAGATGAAATTGACCCTTAATTGATAAATCCGTAACTTTACCAAATGACACAATTTAGTGACATTAGCCAATCATAACAGTGGCTATTTACCTACACTTTCAGTATTGTGAAATCAGACATATTTCTTTTGTCACCTCCTGTTTTACACGTACTGTATAGTACGGAAGTATGCAATTTCAGTGGCAGCCAATCATTTTTGGTGCACAAAACTTTATTAAATGTGCACTAAGCGATGTCTGAGAAGTGCTGTTGAAAGTGGATCAGACCGAGCAGCACAACTCACTTGTAGCCAATCAGCAGTAGGAGGCGTGTCCACTCATGATGGGAGGAGAGCGAGCCAATCAGCAGTAGGAGGCGTGTCCATTCGTGATGGGGAAGGAGAGAGAGCCAATCAGCAGTAAGAGGCGTGTCCACTCATGATGGGAGGAGAGCGAGCCAACCGGCAGTAGGAGGCGTGTCCATTCGTGATGGGGAAGGAGAGAGAGACAATCAGCAGTAAGAGGCGTGTCCACTCGTGATGGGAGAGGAGAGAGAGAGAGCCAATCAACAGTAAGAGGCGTGTCCACTCGTGATGGGGGAGGAGAGAGAGAGCCAATCAGCAGTAGGAGGCGTGTTCACTCATGATGGGGAGGAGAGAGAGAGCCAATCAGCAGTAAGAGGCGTGTCCACTCATAATGGGAGGAGAGCGAGCCAATCAGCAGTAGGAGGCGTGTCCACTCATGATGGGAGGAGAGCGAGCCAATCAGCAGTAGGAGGCGTGTCCACTCATGATGGGAGGAGAGCGAGCCAATCAGCAGTAGGAGGCGTGTCCACTCATGATGGGAGGAGAGCGAGCCAATCAGCAGTAGGAGGCGTGTCCACTCATGATGGGAGGAGAGCGAGCCAATCAGCAGTAGGAGGCGTGTCCATTCGTGATGGGGAAGGAGAGAGAGCCAATCAGCAGTAAGAGGCGTGTCCACTCGTGATGGGAGAGGAGAGAGCCAATCAGCAGTAAGAGGCGTGTCCACGCGTGATGGGAGAGGAGAGAGAGCCAATCAGCAGTAAGAGGCATGTCCACTCATGATGGGGGAGGAGAGAGAGAGCCAATCAGCAGTAAGAGGCGTGTCCACTCGAGATGGGGGAGGAGAGAGAGAGAGCCAATCAGCAGTAAGAGGCGTGTCCACTCGAGATGGGGGAGGAGAGAGAGAGAGAGCCAATCAGCAGTAAGAGGCGTGTCCACTCGTGATGGGGGAGGAGAGAGAGAGAGAGAGCCAATCAGCAGTAAGAGGTGTGTCCATTCGTGATGGGAGAGAAGAGAGAGAGAGGTTAGAAAGTACCGTCATTTTTAAACTCTAATGCTGCTATTGTCACTTAGTGTAAATAGCATCTATCGCTGAGAAAATATGCTATTTACACTTAGTGTGAATAACCATATCTTTACAGTAAAAATCTGCTTGCAAATCCAGCACCAAATTGTGACTGATTTACCAAAGAATCCACAGTGCCGAATAAACAAATAATGCTTAACTGAGACATTCACAGAGTTAAACAAATCGAGACGCATTTCAGAGCTCGGTTTCAACAAAAGCTGTTTTGAGTTCTGAAACTTACAGGATGTTTTTTTTATAGTACAATGACCTCTTGCATTTGATTTCTCAATTCATGATCCCTTTAACGACATAAGTGACCCTCAAAGAACATGTTAAAAAAAAAAAAAAAAATTATTCTTATAGGAACATCTTTTCCGAATGTCATTCAACTCTCTCTCTCTCTCTCTCTCTCTCTCTCTCTCTCTCTCTCTCTCTCTTTTCTCATTCGCTTCTAAGTTTTGGACAACATGCCAGATGTGTCTGCATTGAATTCGAAATGAAGTTTCTCAAGGGTAAACGCTCGCAAAATTGACTAAACTAGGCTTCCGTTTTCATGTGCTTTTTGTGATAAAGCCATTCGTTTGCCCATAAGCCATAATTCTTCACATTTCCATGGTTACAATAACATTTACAAGGCATCCTTTCAGTGTCCTTGCTTTACAGAAAATTGGAGAGAGAATTGTTGTATTTACAAAAGAAGATGTGTGTCTCTTTTACAGCAGGAGAGGATTACGCAAGGAACAGAGGAAGCAATGCATCCTCCGAGTCAGGATTATATTTAGCTCAGGCCAAGCAAACAATGCAAACTGATCATGTAATAGATAAAGACAGCAGAGCATGTGCAAAGCACTTTTGGGTGTTGTTATTTGAGCGGATTAAATGTGATCTCACGAGGTTAAGCAATTAGTTTATTCCTTTCTTTCCTCGCCTATTATTTCTTTTCCGTTATCGCTGGACGTTTAAAGCGAAACGCCCACTTCTCGAAGAGACTCGTAAACTTTTATATTGTATCTTCACTTAATTAAAAGCATGTCCTTTATTGACCGTCTCTGCACGTCCATTTCTTCATTGTCCAGTCAAGTGTGATGGGACTTTATGGTCCAGCTGGGCACAGCGGAAACACTCACTCGGATGTGGGTCGTCCTTCATATCGCAGTAACTTCAGTCAATAAAGCTAAGAGAAATTGAAGATCTCTTTCCAAACTTTATATAGGCCTTTTGGTTTTGGCTGTGGGGCTGTTTTTCAGTGATTTAATAACTTCCCACATCCGCTTCTTTGTTGTTTTATCTTCACACAGGTTGTGGTTCATCAAACCAGGTCATGACACGAAACTCTGTGACCACCATCGCAAGCATTTTCTTCTTTCGTCGAGTTCGCTCCGGGGAACGAAGGAAAAACTTACTGAAATACTTCTCCTAAACGTTTTATTGTATCCCATCTGGTCACTTTTGTATTAAAACACAGTTATATAACCTTGAGCATTTCAAGAGAGCATCCAAACTGCAATAAGTGGATTTACATAAATTAATAATACACAGGGTTGCACTGAATCCCCAAAATAATCCCCTTCCTTTGGCCATCGAGCTCTTCACACAGCATTTACACTCCACACTGTGCCATAATCTCCACCCGCAGTCTTTAAAACCACAGTCGCTTGTTCAGGAACACATTTTGAGTTTTATGTACTGGGTGAAAAAGGAAAGTCTCTTCTTTCTAATAACAATATTATTAAGAGCTTGTTTTGAGAAAATGGACACGAAAGATGCCAAACTTTTTATTATTATTATTATTTTACAGAATTGGAAGACGTGCATTAAAACACGTAAAACAAAGTTACGACGCTCAAAGTTCAATGGAAATAGATGTTTTCTTTTACAGAAATCGCTTTTTAAACGGCTGGTAGAGACTACAACTAACGGCTTCTTCCTGTGTTAGTGACATCACAAACCCCAAAATTTACATAAGCCCCGCCCCCGAGAACACTCAACAAAGGGGGCGGGGCCATGTCGGGCTGCTTTAGAGAAGAGGAAGAGTTGTAGTCGAGTGTTGTTGATGCCGTCATTTTACGCCGGACTGCTTTTACCCCCAGAAGATCATTTAAAGTCATTATTGTGTTAAATGATAAAAGCATCAAATAGACATTTACAAAAAGTAGCTTTAGAAAGAAATGTTATATTTGATTCAACATCGTATTTATTAAACAAACTTTAAGACTTGATGAGGGTGAGTAAATGATGACAATTTTCATTTATAGATGAACTATATCTTGAACGCAACGACATCAATTTATCCACTAACCGTTCAGAAACGTCTTCCTGAGTCTCTCCATCCGTTTGAACACTTTCCTCATTTTATCAGCGTGAGATTCTCCAGCTTTGTTGTTGTTGAGCTGTTAAAGCTCCGCCCTCTTCTGGAGCAGCAGCTCATTTGCATTTAAAGCGACGCACACAAAAACGGCGTGTTTTTGCTCACACCCAAATAGAGGCGAAGTTGACAAGCGATAATAAATGATCTGTGGGGGATTTTGAGCTGAAACTTCACTGGAGACACCAGAGACTGATATTACATCTTGTTACATCTCCTTTGGTCGTCCATAAAAGAAAGAAGGGTGTTTGGGATTAGAACAACACAAGTGTGAGTAAATGAGTTATTTTCATTTCATTTTCAAACTATCTTGAAAAGAAAAGAGTGTCGGTCCGAACACCATCTAAATAGGGTCGAGTGTTTGTTTTGCTCATTGCAAATATCTTTTACAAGAAATTGCTCATTGTCAAGTCAAGTCAAGTCATCTTTATTTATATAGCGCTTTTTGCAATGCAGATTGTGGCAAAGCAGCTTTACATTAAAAAGAAAATGGTGTCATTGTGCAGCTTATTCTATATATTATTGATTCATTCCGTTGCAAATATCAGTAGTTATTAGTCTAGTTAATTTATGTATATCAGCACTGCAGAAAACAGTGACGTAATCGTCCGGCTCGGCTCAGTCCACATACAACCACACCAAAAACACTGCTGAATATCAAGCAAGTGTCCCCAACTTAAGAAGACAAAGGACCAAAACTCCTGCACCTTTAAAGAACGAAAACAATTCACATCGTCGAAAGTTCAGTTGAATTATACTAGCAATCCATAGACGCAGAGTAATAATTGTCATAATTTCACAGTGACACATGTTTGGTCCTAGGGCATGTAAATGAGAAAAGGAGGCATTTCTTTGGTCGTGGCGCCAACAAACTCACCACCTCCAGTACTGAAATTCCGCTCTGCCTGTGGAAAACAGGATTATTGCGCGCGCTGCCGGCCTCTTGCGATGGAACATATGCGCTATCTCTGATAATCAGGACCCGGGACCACGGCCTGGCGCTGTAATTGAGCCACGTGTAGTGGTCTCTTCCCGTTCCCAATACGAGCAGCCGTATCCACCAACTCCGACTTAATCAGATGGTGAAAAGACAACTGGCAGGAGGGCTCTGATTAAAATATTGTTTTTTAGCACTGCTTCGGAGAGCCAGGCTCCTTATTAAAAATTGATCCTCAAGCTGTGTCGCCTTGCGTTTCTGCTTTGCTGAAGAATTCATTACCTCTGCCACGCACCATGTCGCCTGCCTAGTATTCTCCATGTCACCGCACCCCTCCGTATCCTGCACCCCCTCTTTCGTTTATCAGTTCTGAGATGCAACAAACAAACAAATATTCCAGAGGGAGGGGAGAGGAAGGGAAGGACGAGGAGGGAGGTTGAAACAAAAACACGTCGCCCAAGGCCTTCTCCGCACGGAGTACAAGACGTTTGATCACTGGCATGAAAAGCAAATGCTGTTTATTCTTATTCTCATTTTCCCTCCTTTTATAAGTTCATCTCTTTATGTCTTTTAGAGACTTTTTTGTTTGTTTGTTTGCGTCGCATAGCATGGCATTTTTTAACGTACAAATCTGTGAACTTGTGCCGAAGGGATCGGCAAAATGTGCTGAGCTTAGGATACACTCTTGTTAATAACTGAAGCGTAATTAACTTTTCCAAAATATTTTAATATCAGACACTCACGGGTGTTGGAGAGAGAAAACTTAATGAACGTGTTCCAATTGTGTGGAAACTAATTTAAATTAGTCGTGAGTCGGCTTATGGGCCATTCCCTGTTAAATCAAACACATTTCAGAAACCTCCCCTTGATTTTATTATTATTATTTTTTTTTTGTAGAAAGACAAACATAAATAGTGATGAAAGCCAAAATATTAAATGTCACAGATGTATATTAGGGTCAAAATGACCATTTACACCTGAGATTTGGAGCCAAATTAGAGGAGTGTAAAAAAGACTTTATAAAGACGTCAGCATCATTATTTCATTTTCACACACAGATCAGTAGATCTATTATTAAAATCTGTTGACTTTATCAATCTTTGTTTGATTATATGCCAAAAGAAAATGACAAAAAGCGCTTCTTGTGTGTTTCCCTCATGTCTGTAACTCAAGAAGTATTAAAGATATCTTAATATCCTTTCAGATTCTGGTTCTTAACAAGCTTTTCTTGAGGAATATTAATTTTTTAAGGCCCATTATGGTTAATTTACATAGAGATGGGAATCTCAAAGTGGCTCCATGAGTAAATTATACACATTTCAGTCGTTCGAAAACCAAACGTGTGTCACTTTGAATAAAGCTGATGCTTTTGTCTTTTAAAGAGGAATATCTGAAGAACAAATAATGCTGAAACTAGAAACACATCTCATGTTTTTCTATCAGCTCAATTGCGTAGAACATTCCTGTCGGAGCGCCATAAATGCTCTTTTTCCAAAGTTTACATGCCTGTAACTCTACAAGTGTTCAAGATATCTCAATATCCTTTCAGATTCTCATTCCTAGTAAACTTTTCTTCTAGAAGCTTAATTTTTAAGGCTCTATATAGTTCAGTCCCATAGATATGGGGATCTCAATGCGGCTCTGAGGTCAAAACGTTGAATTTTACCCATTTTCAATGGTTGAAAACCAAATGTGGGTAACTTCTCAAACAGCTGCTACTTATTGTATTTAAAGAAGAAAGTCTGAAGAATAAATAATGTTGAAACTAGAAATGTATCTCATATTTTTCTATCAACTCAATTGCGTAGAACATTCCTGTCAGAGCGCCATAAATGCTCCTCTTCCAAAGTTTACATGCCTGTAACTCTACAAGTGTTCAAGATATCTCAATATCCTTTCATATTCTCATTCTTAGTAAACTTTTCTTTTAGAAGCTTAATTTTTAAGGCTCTATATAGTTCAGTCCCATAGATGAGGGGATCTCAATGCAGCTCTGAGGTCAAAAAGTTGAATTTTACCCATTTTCAATGGTTGGAAACCAAATGTGGGTAACTTCTCAAACAGCTGCTACTTATTGTATTTAAAGAAGAAAGTCAGAAGAATAAATAATGTTGGAAACAAAAATGTATCTGGTTTCCTTCTATCAAAACAATTACATAAAACATAACTCCTGAGTTACAGACATGCAAATTTGGGGCAAAAAAACGAGACGTGCTTTTTCCCATTATTGAAGTGTTACTGCTGGCGTATAATGAAACAAAGATGACTAAAGTCAACAAATTTCACTAATAGACCGTCCAATCTCTGTGTTAAAATAAAATAATGATGCTGCCATCTTCATAAAGTCATTTTTCCCCCATAATCTGACTCCAAATCTCAGGTGAAAATGACCCTCCTCTACAAAATACTGGATGACTCAGTGAATTCTGTGACCTTTAATATTTTGGCTTTCCTATTCATTTATGCAGCACTTTCACTAGAAATTGTTTTTTTTTAATCAAAATCAAAAAATTTCCATTGACACGGAATGACCCTTATGGATTTGACTGTTATTTATTTTATTTATTTGTTTTACATTTTGAGATTTTAAAAAAAACCCTGTAAATACTGTATTATTTAAATGCAAGTTTAATTCTCAATTATTTGACACGAGCTGCGCTATATAACATCATTTTATAAATCTCTTTTAGTTTCTCCTAAAAATGAATCCATTGCTTCAGTCTCATACCTGTCTCATTCCTAATCTTTCTTTGCAAACATTTTTTTTTCCCATTCAAACATCCGAATCGAAAAACATAGCTGAGATTCCACTAAACCTCCTGGGCTATGAAAGAGTGTATGCAAGTTCTCTCTGGATTCCCCGTTTTTCATTTCTGTATTTTTCTCTCTGTTGATTAAGAACTAATGCAAATCATGGAGCCTCAGCGTCAGCCGCCACAGGAAATCAATATCCCACAAACCCCCGCTCCTTCCCCCTCGTTCCTCCATAGCGATAACTAGAGCCTCCTCAAACAAAACAATTAAAGACTCAACCTTAAACTCATTACCCACACTGCTGAACAAGAAAGCCTATTCCAGGATGACATTGAGTGCTGTTTGCTTCTCATTGTGAGCCAATTTGATATTCACTGCTTGTCTGAGGCCTGTTTAAATACGCAGATTAATTGTGTTCATGTCCACTTGTCTTTGCTCACACAGGTGTGCGTCCGTGATTGATTTGCTGAGAGTTTTGTATTTCATTTCCATTGATTTAGCCAACCAGCAACTAGAGCAACTTACAAGAGTACGTGTTGGTTAAATGACTGGAAGCAAAGAGCCCCACACTGTTAAAAAATTACTGTAAATTTTACAGTATAATACTGGCAGCAGGGTTGCCAGCCAGTTAACGTAAACTTTACAGTAGTGTTACTGTAATTTAATTTACAGAATTTCCCTGTATTCTCCGATTACAGTAAATAACTGTATTTTTTTAAATTACGAAGGGTCAATATTCTGTAAAATTGAGTCAAACCAACTCGTGACCCCAGAATGCATTGCAGTTTACAGCAATATGCCGTATTATTAAAAAACAGCCAGCGGCTGTAAAATAATGCTGTAATTTTTACAGTAATTCATTACAGTGCGTTTTGCTTTTTCAAATATTACCTGTCGTGGATTGTATAATGTAGCTGTCCGAGAATGTAAAGTTGCGAAGCCAAAAGCGTGTTATTGTCTCCCGAAAGAAATAACCGACTCTGAACAGCCTAAACGAGTCAATCGGAATTCGAATCCCACTGGTATCTCAGCCGGTTTGTGTTGTAGACGTGTCGATGTTTTCTGCTCTACAAAAGCAAATTCTCATTGTAAATGCAATGGTGTTATTAATTTATTAATTTCACATAAAATCTCTCCCTATGTTATCAGTTATTTTATATTTACATAATATCGAATTATTTGAGATGTTATTTGAGCTGTTTTTATACTTATGTTCATTTTTCAGTGAAGTTCCGGTCGCTTTCGCGGCTGAGGAAAGGTGAGTCCTGTCGGAACTCTTACCAAAAATATTTAAAAAATGAGTTTGTTTATTATAATTTAATTGGTGTTTTTGTGTTAAAATGCGTTTAAATCTTAATGGACCACGAATAATTTGAGAATATTCGTGTATGTATAAGTTTTGTGGCTAATATGATCCCTTTTGACCCCTTATGTCCACAGATTGGTGTTTTTTTCACTCATTTTCCTTTTTACTCATGCAGGTATGTTTCTGTTAATATTATCGTTTTGAATTCACGTAAAATGTTTTATATTGAGAAAAATTGTCGATTTAATCATATGCAGTTCATTTGAAAATTGTAATATGAGGTGAGTTCGATTGATTATTGATGAATATATTTTCTGCTGGGTGTCTCCAGCTAACCGTCTAACTCATGTTATTACTGAAATACTTAAAACTGTGTCTGTTGTCGTCTTTACAACTCTGTGTAACGATAAAGGAATAAGTACGATTTGTTTGACGAAGTTTAATGTTACATCAGTTAGTGCTCGCTGTTATTGATGCAGTTAATGATACAGTTTCCAGATCTGTACACATTGGTTTGTTGATGCTGACGGTGAGGGATTATCGTTGCAACATCTTCTACGTCAAACCGAGTAGCGTATCACTGAGAAACGTCCCGCTCAAGTCGTTCTTGTGATGGGTTGAGTTCTGAATCGCTCTCCAAAATCTTTGCCTTGACTTTTTATTTGGCGAAAATCAAGAATTGTCAGTTTATACATTCTCATTTTTGCCGCATTGGTGATTAATTCATACGAAATCATTCAATCTTATTTGTATGCAGGGCTGGGTGGGTCACTTTTAAAATGTGTTTCACTACAGATTACAAAATACATGCTTTAAAAAGTCATTTGTAACGTATTTCGTTACATTACTCAAGTTTAGTGACTTCATCTAAATACTTTAGAATACTTTGGAATACTAATAAGTGTGAAACAAACACAAAAAAGATCATTGTGAGTTTTTATCTCACAATTCTGACTTTTTCCCTCAGAATTGTGTGATATAAAGTTGCAATTGTGAGTTATAAAGTCAGAATTATGAGATATAAACTGACAATATTGAGAAAAGTCAGAATTATGAGATATAAACTCACAATATTGAGAAAAGTCAGAATTATGAGATATAAACTCGTAATTGCAAGAAAAAAAGTCAGTATTGCAAGTTTATATCTCCCAATTCTGTCTTTATAACTTGCAATTGTGAGTTTAAATCTTGTAATTCTGAGAAAAAGAAGTCAGAATTGTGAGGGGAAAAAAAACTAATTATGAGAAAAAGTTGACTCACTAACAACAAAACATGAAAACAGTGGAAAACATGAAACTGAACTCCTCTTTTTCAGAGTCAGAGAATCACCAATCGCTGTTTAAATGACATTAAAACTCAAAGTAATCACTTTATTTTCAACATTCACACTCACACTATACACACTTTCAATTCCTGCCGGCCTGGGAATCGAACCGGCAACCTTCAGGTTACAAGCCACGTGTTAGTATGGCTAGTAAAGTAAAATCAGTTAGTAAAATCAGAATTTAAGGAGATTGCATGAATTCCTGAATCACTTTCTGACCTCTCAACGCATCACAGAGGAGACCGAAGCCTCAAGTCGTTAGAGAGATGATGACATTTCCTTCTTTGCGCTGACAGGCAGTATTAATTACCTTCTGGCACCTTTATCCAATCTACATATTCACAATAGTGACCTTGAATACCCTCTTAATATCTCATCTCGTCCATCAAGATTATTACACGAAAAGACTGCTGAAGCCACCAAATGTTGAAACCTCACTTTCTGACGTCCATTTGCCTAGATCCATCCGTCTCCGAAGCTGCTCATTTCCTCTCGTGCGAGTCTTATACGATCAAGATGAATGCGGGAGTCCAGATCATTAACCAGAATTAAGTTTTTGCTATTCTGCTTCGCATTTGGTGTTTGAATTACCACCAGATCTGTCGCACAGTTCGTGGAGATTCAGTGTCATAATAAGGATTTTATCATTCTGAGAACGATGTCGCTGTACTCTCTGGAATTGCGTGTTTTATTAAGAATTTGCCAATGAGAGAAGATGCTACTTCTACTTTTAGAGACCTAAAGTCTGGGGAATTTACCGAGTGATTCGGTTCATTTTAGTAATTAAAGTTCTCAATAAAGAAAAACCTTTTATTTGCCTTTCCTTTGGTCTTTAAAGTTTATATTAAACAAAATGTGAATGCATATGCTTTGGGGTTCTGCTGTGAGTTATAGTGAAACTTGTTACACGTGTTCATGTGAGACTTGCATCATGCGGTCCGACAGCTCTCGAGCAGGTGGCAATCACAACAGTGTCCGTTCAGATTACAGTGTTAAACGCTGCGGTGATTGATTGCATTTCATGGCCCATTTAGCCTATGGTTGGCAAGGAAATGCAAAAAGGCAAGACTTCTTCCAACTTTTGCTGATCTGGCCTCGTTTTAAAGGATTAGTTCACTTCAGAATTCAAATTTCCCGATCATTTACTCTCCCCGATGTCATCCAAGATGTCCATGTCTTTCTTTCTTCAGTGGAAAAGAAATTAAGCTTTTTGAGGGAAACATTCCAGGATATTCTCCATTGTAGTGGACTTCACTGGGGTTCAACGTGACCTTTCCAACATGAATACGTAATGTGTGGCGCATCAGAGCAGTGCAAGACGAGCATTTGTGGTTAAAAACTACATTTTTGTTATAAAATGTGTTTCTCTAGATCAGACTCTTATTCCTCGTCTGGATCATGTAGATCCTTTGAAGCTGCATTGAAACTGACATTTGGACCCGTTGAACCCCATTGAAGTCCACTATATGGAGAACAATCCTGAATGTTTTCCTCAAAAACCTTCGACTGAAGAAAGAAAGACGTGAACATCTTGGATGACATGGAGGAGAGTAAATTATCTGGACATTTTAATTCTGAAGTGAACTAATGCTTTTAGGGTGTGTTCACACTTGTCATGTTCGGTTGGATTAAAACGCTAAAAAGACGGGTCTCGGTCCGCTTCCAAACAAACTCTGGTGCGGTTCGGTCGATATATGAACGCGACACGGACCAAAGACGTGTAAACGAACCCAAAACAGGAAGTGATGTCACAAGAGTCAGCTGATTCGACGACGCAGGAAGATCGGCGAATCCATAATGAGTGGAGGGCAAACGTGGAGCGACGAGGAGGTGAAGTTTCTGGAAATCCTGGAGCTGTTTTGAATGTTTTGAACATTTGATGAGCTCTTCGTGATTCTCAGCTGGTCAAAGTAAAGCATGATGGCGTTTAATCCAGAACACAGCGTTGTTTTCAATGTTCGGGAAGCCAAATATACGTCATAAAAGCCGACCAATCGGGTCGTGGCCGTATCCCTACGCCTTCGGTTCGGTCACTTCAGGTTCGCTGTGTGAACGCTAAGAGGACCAAGACTATGTGTTTTGTGTTTGTTTTTTGGTCCAAACGAACCGAACCAAAATGCATTTTATCTACCAAAAGACATATGAAAGAAATCATGCCTAGATGAAACTGCAAACAAATTGGCGAGCCTCAGAAAGGAGCAGCAACAAATCAAGAAGAAAAGAGAAGAGGAAGGGAAAAAAAACAAAGCAAAGCAATCTCCTGTAGGGTAGTGTCTGTAAATTAGCAAACTTAATGAGCCAGTGACAGCATGACGGATCTTTAGCATCTGGGCTGGGGTGACAGTGATTGATAGATGTTGGATGTCTGCGGGCCGATCTGATGGCTGATTTATGCCGTGCTCGGCGCTGATTACATAAATGCCATTAGAGCTCCCGATGGCAGCGCTGGAGTGCGGCGCGAGCCAGACGTGATGGAGGAGAGGACAGTGACCGACCTGACACAACTCAACCTCCCGCTAAGTGCCCCCAATCCACAGTGACTTGAGATTATTGTATCATTTTTTAAATGATTGTTTTAGTATTTGATTATCTGTCCTCTGATTTCCATCATTTTTCATTGTCTTGTAAGGAAAGAAATAGCAGCACTCTTCGTGATAGCTTTTTATAGGACTCGGACTCATACACAAGGCAAAGAATCTTTTTTTTTTTTTTTTATTATTATTATTATTCTGGGAACTTGGATGCCTGTTTCAGGTCGTAAACCTCAGCATCCAAAAGGATAGGCTCTGCGCTGGTAATGACGTTTAAAGTAGACGTTTGTGTTTGTGTAAGTTTGTAAATTTGTTTTTAAACATGTAGGCATACAGAAAAGCAATGAAAGACTCAATGAACAGTGTCGGTTCTGGAATATGGGCGTACTTTAACATTTACTCTAACCTGTTTACAGGATTATTGAAAGTAATTTCATTAGACTACAGTCTTTAGTGTCATTTGATAGTGCGCCTCTTGAGATCAGGTGAGTCAGACCTTTAAAACATTTCTCCCATCCGGGTCACGGCACCAACGTAAAACACACTGGTGTAAAATGACGGCATCAACAACACTCGACTACAACAACTCTTCCTCTTCTCTAAAGCAGCCCGACATGGCCCCGCCCCCTTTGTTGAGTGTTCTCAGGGGTTTATGTAAATTTTAGGGTTTGTGATGTCAAGCTCGTTGTAGACTCTACCTGCCGTTTACAAAGCGATTTCTGTAAAAGAAAATTTCTCTCTTTTCATTGCACTTTGAGTGTCGTAACTTCGCAGATGTTGTTTCTGCTCAGCAACAGCAACATTACACACTAACTAACTAAAGTTACAAAAATGAAATTACCCCTTTAAATGACAATATTTCGTAAAGAAGCCTAAACTATTACTGTGACGAGCAGGGCGGGCGTGAGCCGTGAGGGAACGGCGCGAGGCCGGTGACGCGAGCGATGATGAGCTGCGTGCTACACCGGTCTCGTGTCTCTCACGGAGGAGCGACGACAGTGAAGGACGAGAGAGGACCAGGCCTGGACTTTATGTTGTGTTTTATTTTGTTTGTGTACCTTTTATTGTTTGCTTATGTCATTATTAAAGTCATGTTTAACGTTCCCGCCTCCTTCTTCCCGTTCTTGAGAACTCCGTTACAATTACAAACTCTAAAATAATATCCATTCATTTGCTTAAATATGTACATTTAAGTACAATCAGACAACGTATCACTATAACTGTTGAGACTGATTACTTGTCTAAAATGGTATTATCCTTCCTAATTGTATTAATGTTTTTACTGAAGCTAAAGAGCCTCTTCCTACACGCCGATCCATTAGATGGCAGAAATTCATCTTGAAGTTTGGTTTGAGCCAATAAAGACAAGAATGCCAAAGTAGAAGAACATTCCCAGTTTTTATGGCTTGTACTTCCAAATATTTCCATCCAAAGCTGAACTGGCTGAGGTACAAAAGCTTAAGTTGTATTATTACAGATTGCTTTGCCCAGTCTTGCTTCAAAATGGCAGTTTTAACACTAAAAATGATGATTATTTTCTAGTATTATTTCTTCAAAGAGAGAACAGTAAACTAAACACTAGGCCAGAAAGTCTTTAAATGATCCTCTTCTTCTCATCTTCACGTTTTCCACAATAGCACACGTGCGTCACTAAATGACTTTGCGTGCTTCATAAAATATGTATGTCTGTACAGGGAGGAAAAATGCTAATAACGTTTGGTGGCCGAATTAGATTTGGGAACGAAGGAAAGAAATGCATGAAAGAATTTAGCTGTGCAACTCATAAATAGTTTACCAACCTAGTAAAGATTCATCAAGTTGCATAAGAGATAAATTATATTTTCTGGCTTTGCATTCTCACCCTCACGCCGCCTTTCCACCAGAGGAGTGAATTGAATAAAAGATGAGGGATGGAAATTGTGTCTGCTCCGCGATACCAAGGCTAACTGCGGTTTATGGCTGCCGACGCTCGTGAAATCCCGATATCTATGATAGGCCACATTTGGAATGGGTGTCACCGATCCTATCGCCTTGCCGTGAATGAGGAAATATTGACAGCAATACAGAATGCCTTCCATGTGCACAGAAATGTTATAGCGTATCCTCAACCTCCAGCACAGCTGACATCTGCTAGTTTTCGCATCCTGAAATGGGAGAAATCCTCCACCAGTGGTCTGTCGGATCTCTATTTAACATAACACATGCCGCCGATGAAATTATTTCCAGCACAAAGCAAGAGACATGCCTTTTTGTTATTCTGGAGGAGTTAGAAACGTGCTTAAAAAAGACCCGTTTCCTCACTAGATTCCATTATGTGTTCTTTGCAATGAAGGAAAACACATTTTGTCAGGAGACCTCGACTTCTCACGAAAGTTGGAGAATGTTGAGCTAAATAAATGAGCGAGCGAACTCGCCTGAGGCCTTTTCTGTCGTTTCGGTGCACGCTTTACACAACTAATCACGGACTAGGTGTGTCAGTTACAAGATTTCCCCCTCTTAAAATCCCCAAATTCAGTTCTCTGAATCCGTGCATGTCAGAAACGACAAAGGATGAACTTGGAGTCGGTTTTACACCGATTTCCACAGAGCAGATAAAAGATTCATTGTGCTTCTTTCTTTAATGATTTTTAAGCAATCCACAAAATTGCAATGCCTTGGTTGGTCAGATGCACTTATGCTACTCGGATAAAGTTGCAAAGGAAGAACGTGTTTTGAATGTACTAAAAGTAATAAAATGTAATCAAACGGCAACATGCAGTAACTACTACACAGGTTACTTTTAAAATGTGTTTCACTGCAGATTACAAAATACATGCTTTAAAAAGTCATTTGTAACGTATTTCGTAACTTAATACTTTAGATCTATCACACACACAAAAGGTAATTGCAAGTTTATATCTCATAATTCTGACTTTTCTCAATATTGTCAGTTTATATCTCATAATTCTGACTTTATAAAACGCAATTGTGAGTTTAAATCTTCCGGGGGATGTAAAGAAACGAGAACATTTCATTCTACCGAACTACTCACAAGTGCTGAAATACTACTCATACAGGTCGGTTTATTTGATGAATGAAACTGTGAGGAAACGCAGCACTGTTTCACTTGCTCTAACGTCACACTATCATACTAAACTGCATTTGAGTGTTAAAGTTGTAATGTTTAGTGTTAGTTTGTTGTCTGTATGAGACTTAAGAGTAATCTAGATCAACATTACAGTATCACACTGATGACATTCGAACACTTCGTCGTGTTGAGCTGTATAACATTGATTAGTCTTATAGCCTACATTTGTTTATCTTGTCAAGTCAAAGTTTATCACAAAGCCATCTCGGAAACGCCACGCCGATATTGATCCTCGTTTAATTTCTCCTTTTGTCCCGAAGTTTGCTCACCACGGTCCATAATGTTTGAACGAAACAACAACAGCGCAACTATTTAAAATTGTGAATTTCTCTGAATTTACAAATTCATTTTAGGATAATGTAAGTACATTTACATTTAGTCTGTTAGCAGACGCTTTTATCCAAAGCGACTTACAAGTGAGGAAAACAAACAAGCGATTCTTCATGAATTGGCAAATACAAGTTTCATACATTGCTCAGTACCATAAGCTGGAGTAGGAAGGGAAAAGGGAAGGAAAGGTTTTTTTTTAATGAGGGGATCGAGTGTTCACGGAAGAGATGAGTTTTCAGCTGTCTCTTGAATATTGCCAGGGATTCTGCGTTCCTGATGAAAGTAGGGAGATCATTCCACCAGCGGGGAACAGAGAACGAGAAGGCTCTGGAGAGTGAGTACACAGCTGTGCACGTGATTTTTGGATATTTTTATATAAGACTCTTACATATTGTGCATTTAATTAATAACTTTTTTTGTGTCGGGGCCAGTGAAAATTGAATCGCTGAACTCAAAAAGTCGAGAATCGAAACCGTATCGAGCCCTAGTCGCGGCGTAAATCCAGGGCTTTATATTTATAGGAGACGAACTGTGGCCTGAGCGGACAGGAGGTGAGATGTCAAACTTCTGGAGCAAGCTGGGCCGAAGTCAATTGCATATGAGTTAGTTGTGGTCTCAACTGACACACGAGATTTAGATGCAAACAGTCATCTACTTCCCATAGTTGACTCTTTGAAAGCATTACCCTGTTTTGCAGTGGCTAGACGGGCTTTGTATCGTGACGGAGCTCTTCCTTCATCCACTGTGACACGAAGCAGCGGCTCATGCCCAATGGGAGTCCTCTGGTCTGGGAAAGCTGAGATGATTGGTTGTCTGTCGTTTAGCGATCAAAGAGAAAGACACTTTTAAATCATCCTCCATTTGTCCATGGATTACTCAGCGAGGCTGCGTTCAGACGGAGGATTGAATGTAATATGTGTGTAAGAGTAATGGTTAAACTCTGCACAAGGCTGGCCACCTCTTTTAATGGATTTCGTTTGATTAATAGCTTTATGACTGTACACAGCATGCCAGTCTCTGCTTCTGATTTAATTGGTTTTATTTGAAGTGCTGGGCTTTGAGTTGATGCCGTCATTAGAGTTTTTCTTGTTTTGAAATGAAAACCACACCGATGAAAATAACCACAGACCTGTTCAGAATGTCTGCATCAGATTCAGGTGTATGCAAATTTATCAGTTTCATAAAGTATTATTGCAATGCCAACTGTTTCTTTATTATGTAGACTCTACAAAGGAAATGTTAATATGAGTGGATTTCCATTGAAAAAGTAGTTGCAGAATTATCATTTTTACTGGACGAAGCAGCCGTTTTGGACTATTTTGACTACTTAGAATTTGATTATTTCTCCTTTACAAAGTTTTGATGCTGTCAGAACAGTATTTTGATTTCATTTCATAGTCATTTATGCCAGTAATAGTCTACTAAAATACTGAAAGTTTTGATTTTTTTTTTCAGTGTGGTGCAAGATTCTGTTTTCCACTTTTTATAGTTTAATTTTTTTTTATAGATATATTGTATTATAACTTAATGTCAATTTTTAACTAATATATCAAATATTTAATTTTAGTTAATAAATGTTTGTCTTGTTTTGGCAATATGCAGCATCACCTAAATAAATAGTTCAGCCAAATTGTTTATTTATTTATTTATTTATTCATATTAGATTTATTATTTATTTAAATTATTATTATTATTTTTTTAAATAATTTTTTTCATGTCATTTTATTTATTTACTTTCTTACTTACTTCTTACTTACTTACTTCTTACTTACTTACCTCTTACTTCTTACGTACTTACTTCTTACTTACGTACTTACTTCTTACTTACGTACTTGCTTAATTACTTCTTAATTACTTCATACTTACTTACTTCTTACTTACATACTTACTTCTTACTTACTTACTTCTCACTTACGTACTTACTTCTTACTTACGTACTTACTTCTTACTTACTTCTTACTTACTTACTTCTTACTTACGTACTTACTTACTTCTCACTTACGTACTTACTTCTTACTTACGTACTTACTTCTTACTTACTTCTTACTTACTTACTTCTTACTTACGTACTTACTTACTTCTTACTTACGTACTTACTTCTTACTTACGTACTTGCTTAATTACTTCTTAATTACTTCATACTTACTTACTTCTTACTTACATACTTACTTCTTACTTACTTACTTCTCACTTACGTACTTACTTCTTACTTACGTACTTACTTCTTACTTACTTCTTACTTACTTACTTCTTACTTACGTACTTACTTACTTCTCACTTACGTACTTACTTCTTACTTACGTACTTACTTCTTACTTACTTCTTACTTACTTACTTCTTACTTACGTACTTACTTACTTCTTACTTACGTACTTACTTCTTACTTACGTACTTGCTTAATTACTTCTTAATTACTTCATACTTACTTACTTCTTACTTACATACTTACTTCTTACTTACTTACTTCTCACTTACGTACTTACTTCTTACTTACGTACTTACTTCTTACTTACTTCTTACTTACTTACTTCTTACTTACGTACTTACTTACTTCTCACTTACGTACTTACTTCTTACTTACGTACTTACTTCTTACTTACTTCTTACTTACTTACTTCTTACTTACGTACTTACTTACTTCTCACTTACGTACTTACTTCTTACTTACGTACTTACTTCTTACTTACTTCTTACTTACTTACTTCTTACTTACGTACTTACTTACTTCTTACTTACTTACTTCTTACTTACATACTTACTTACGTACTTACTTCTTACTTACGTACTTACTTCTTACTTACTTCTTACTTACTTACTTCTTACTTACTTCTTACTTACCTAATTCTTACTTACTTCTTATTTACTTACTTACTTCTTACTTACAACTTCTTACTTACTTTCTTACTTACTTACTTACTTATTTCTTACATACTTACTTACTTCTTACATACTTACTTACTTACTTACTTACTTCTTACTTACTTACTTTTTACTTACTTACTTACCTCTTACTTACTTACTTACTTACTTCTTACTTACTTCTTACTTACTTACTTCTTACTTACTTACCTCTTACTTCTTACGTACTTACTTCTTACTTACGTACTTACTTCTTACTTACTTCTTACTTACTTACTTACTTACCTCTTACTTACTTACTTACTTACTTCTTACTTACTTACTTCTTACTTACTTCTTACTTACGTACTTACTTCTTACTTACTTATTACTTACTTACTTCTTACTTACTTCTTACTTACCAAATTCTTACTTACTTCTCATTTACTTACTTACTTCTTATTTACAACTTCTTACTTACTTTCTTACTTACTTACTTACTTATTTCTTACATACTTACTTACTTACTTCTTACATACTTACTTACTTACTTACTTCTTACTTACTTGCTTCTTACTTACTTACTTACTTACTTACCTCTTACTTACTTACTTACTTACTTACTTCTTACTTACTTACTTCTTACTTACTTACTTCTTACTTACTTACCTCTTACTTCTTACGTACTTACTTCTTACTTACGTACTTACTTCTTACTTACGTACTTGCTTAATTACTTCTTAATTACTTCATACTTACTTACTTCTTACTTACATACTTACTTCTTACTTACTTACTTCTCACTTACGTACTTACTTCTTACTTACGTACTTACTTCTTACTTACTTCTTACTTACTTACTTCTTACTTACGTACTTACTTACTTCTTACTTACATACTTACTTACGTACTTACTTCTTATTTACTTACTTCTTACTTACGTACTTACTTCTTACTTACTTACTTCTTACTTACTTCTTACTTACCTAATTCTTACTTACTTCTTATTTACTTACTTCTTACTTACAACTTCTTACTTACTTACTTACTTATTTCTTACATACTTACTTACTTACTTCTTACATACTTACTTACTTACTTACTTCTTACTTACTTACTTCTTACTTACTTCTTACTTACCTAATTCTTACTTACTTCTTATTTACTTACTTCTTACTTACAACTTCTTACTTACTTACTTATTTCTTACATACTTACTTACTTACTTCTTACATACTTACTTACTTACTTACTTCTTACTTACGTACTTGCTTAATTACTTCTTAATTACTTCATACTTACTTACTTCTTACTTACATACTTACTTCTTACTTACTTACTTCTCACTTACGTACTTACTTCTTACTTACGTACTTACTTCTTACTTACTTCTTACTTACTTACTTCTTACTTACGTACTTACTTACTTCTTACTTACGTACTTACTTACTTCTTACTTACTTACTTCTTACTTACATACTTACTTACGTACTTACTTCTTACTTACTTACTTCTTACTTACGTACTTACTTCTTACTTACTTACTTCTTACTTACTTCTTACTTACCTAATTCTTACTTACTTCTTATTTACTTACTTCTTACTTACAACTTCTTACTTACTTACTTACTTATTTCTTACATACTTACTTACTTACTTCTTACATACTTACTTACTTACTTACTTCTTACTTACTTACTTCTTACTTACTTACTTACTTCCCTCTTACTTACTTACTTACTTACTTCTTACTTACTTACTTCTTACTTACTTACTTACTTATTTATGTATTTATTTATTTGGACTGTAATGGTATTCAAACATGATGGTTCAGTACGTACCGTGATATGAAACAGTGGTTTATTGAACACATTGTGTCTGTCTTTAAATAAGTTCATTTATAATTAACGTTTTCACATCTCAGCTAATGCTGTAAACGATATACAGGGAGCCATTTCTTACACATTACTATAATATTAAAGGTTATAATTAACAACAGAGAACAAACTATTAAATTCAGTTGCTATTTATTTTTTTAGATATAATAATCAACACTCAAATAAAATAAATATGTAAATTGCACACCAGGCGAGTTTTGCATTAACTACTCTAATTCATTTCTGAAATATAATCTTTACTCAATTACTCTCATAACTTGTTTTCATGACAAATTTATTTGAACATATATTAAATAATTAAGAGATCACTAACAGGTAAATTAAATATAATGAATATATAAGCTAATATAGTGCGTATATTGAGTGAAAAGCACGGGAACGAACATGCTGTGGACACTAAATGACTCACCTGAGGTAAATGTAATGCTGAGATAATATTCTCAAGCTGTTTTATTGACGCTTGAGAGATTACACGACAACATATCTATGTGTAGATCGTCTGTTCTTCTTCTGCTGCGCTTTTTACTGTTGTGGGGATTAGCAAACAGTGTTGCATTACCGTGTGCGCCCCCTTCTGGACTGGAGTGTGAATCGCCCGTGACTGTATTCAGTATTTGAGATGAATACAAGTTGAAACAGTCTTTCGAAAATGGAAGAAAGAAAGTCATAAACTTTTTGGAATGACACGAGTAAATGATGAGAGAATTGAGCTTTTTCTCATTAATTGCCCATCATCAAATGCCTCCTGTGCCGCTAAAGCTCTTGTAGTTTTTTGATAAAACACAGCATCCCGGCACACTATTGAAGTGTTTTCAAATCCCATCCCTCTCATTCTTTCATTTTTTTTCCTTTACCTCTTTCTTCTCATTTACTTTTGTGGCATCAGCCTCAATTCTCAAACCTCTTCCGCAGGACCGCTCCACTCTCGGTAGCGTCAGATTTTCATTACCGAAGAAGTCAATCATCATCAAACCGCCCTCTTGCCTTTATCGCTGGAATCTATTAGAGTTAATGCTTTTAGCGGCATTAACCAGGGCCCTGCGAACCTGCGGCAACCAATAGGCGAGAACAACATCCCCCGATGACACGTCTGAGCCCTGCGCTGAAAGAGCTGAATTGATAGCTCTGCAGGTAGATGAATACCAAACAGAGAAGTCCCCCGCCCCGGCTCAGGAGCGGAGTCCTTTACTGCATCTTAATGGAGCCGAGCTGCTCTGCAGAGGATGGGAGGGATTGATATGCTGCCCGACAGCTCCTCGCCGCTTCCCATTGTGCTATAGGCGATATAGGAAGCAGTCGGGGAATCAGAGTGGATGTTGCAGGGGTGGCTGAAAACAGATTGCTAACTCGGCCTCTGAGGGCTTCGACACACTGAAGGGCCATTGTGATGAGCTGTACTCATGCCTGCATGGACAACTGAAGCAGGCCAGTGTGTTATGTGTCCTCAGAGCAAGAGAGCCGCATGCTTTCCCCGCTTGAGTGACCGTTTAATGTTAATAAGAACACAGTCAATTCTGACTTTATATCTCACAATTCTGACTTTATATCTCACAATTCTGACTTTATATCTCGCAATTCTGACTTTATATCTCACAATTCTGACTTCATATCTCACAAATCTGACTTTATATCTCACAATTCTGACTTTATATCTCACAATTGTGACTTTATATCTCACAATTCTGACTTCATATCTCACAAATCTGACTTTATATCTCACAATTCTGACTTTATATCTCACAATTATGACTTTATATCTCACAATTCTGACTTTATATCTCACAATTCTGACTTTATATCTCGCAATTCTGAATTTATATCTCACAATTCTGATTTTATATCTCACAATTCTGACTTTATATCTCACAATTCTGACTTTATATCTCAATTCTGACTTTATATCTCAATTCTGACTTTATATCTCACAATTCTGACTTTATATCTCAATTCTGACTTTATATCTCACAATTCTGACTTTATATCTCAATTCTGACTTTATATCTCACAATTCTGACTTTATATCTCACAATTCTGACTTTATATCTCAATTCTGACTTTATATCTCACAATTCTGACTTTATATCTCGCAATTCTGACTTTATATATCTCACAATTCTGACTTTATATCTCACAAATCTGACTTCATATCTCACAAATCTGACTTTATATCTCACAATTCTGACTTTATATCTCACAATTATGACTTTATATCTCACAATTCTGACTTTATATCTCACAAATCTGACTTTATATCTCACAATTCTGACTTTATATCTCACAATTCTGACTTTATATCTCACAATTCTGACTTTATATCTCGCAATTCTGAATTTATATCTCACAATTCTGATTTTATATCTCACAATTCTGACTTTATATCTCACAATTCTGACTTTATATCTCAATTCTGACTTTATATCTCAATTCTGACTTTATATCTCACAATTCTGACTTTATATCTCAATTCTGACTTTATATCTCACAATTCTGACTTTATATCTCAATTCTGACTTTATATCTCACAATTCTGACTTTATATCTCACAATTCTGACTTTATATCTCAATTCTGACTTTATATCTCACAATTCTGACTTTATATCTCGCAATTCTGACTTTATATCTCACAATTCTGACTTTATATCTCGCAATTCTGACTTTATATCTCACAATTCTGACTTTATATCTCGCAATTCTGACTTTATATCTCACAATTCTGACTTTATATCTCACAATTCTGACTTTATATCTCACAATTCTGACTTTATATCTCACAATTCTGACTTTATATCTCACAATTCTGACTTTATATCTCTCAATTCTGACTTTATATCTCACAATTCTGACTTTATATCTCTCAATTCTGACTTTATATCTCGCAATTCTGAATTTATATCTCACAATTCTGATTTTATATCTCACAATTCTGACTTTATATCTCACAATTCTGACTTTATATCTCAATTCTGACTTTATATCTCAATTCTGACTTTATATCTCACAATTCTGACTTTATATCTCAATTCTGACTTTATATCTCACAATTCTGACTTTATATCTCAATTCTGACTTTATATCTCACAATTCTGACTTTATATCTCACAATTCTGACTTTATATCTCAATTCTGACTTTATATCTCACAATTCTGACTTTATATCTCGCAATTCTGACTTTATATCTCACAATTCTGACTTTATATCTCGCAATTCTGACTTTATATCTCACAATTCTGACTTTATATCTCGCAATTCTGACTTTATATCTCACAATTCTGACTTTATATCTCACAATTCTGACTTTATATCTCACAATTCTGACTTTATATCTCACAATTCTGACTTTATATCTCACAATTCTGACTTTATATCTCGCAATTCTGACTTTATATCTCGCAACTCTGACTTTGTATCTCTCAATTCTGACTTTATATCTCAATTCTGACTTTATATCTCACAATTCTGACTTTATATCTCTCAATTCTGACTTTATATCTCACAATTCTGACTCTAATCCATGGTGTTAACAAGCTTCCATAATTAATTGATCAAAAGTGACAGCAAAGATTTTTTTATTGTTACAATAAATTTGCATTTCAAACAAATGCTGTTCTTTGAAACTTTCTATTCACAGCTATTTCATTAATGTGGTTTCCACATTAATATTACGCAGCACAACTGTTTTCAACACTGATAATAATCATACATGTTTCTTGAGCATCAAATCATCAAATCAGAATCATTTCTGAAGGATCATGTGACTCTGGAGTAATGATGCTGAAAATTCAGCGGTATATCACAGGAATAAATTAAACTTTAAAGTGTATTCAGATAGAAAACAGTTATTAATATTTCACAATATTACTGTTTTTACTGTATTTTTGATCAAACAAATGCAGCCTTGTTGAGCAGAAGAGACTTCTTTCAAAAGGATTTTAACATCACAGACACTCGATCAGAACTGTCCTGTCCTTGTGATCACAGTGTTCCTGGAGAGATAATGTTTCTGCAGTGTCCTCTGGGTCTTTCCGAAAGGATAAATGAGGAAAACTCTTAACAACATTCACACGTACTGATCAGGGCAGATCCGAAGTTGGACAGGTATATTTTCATCACTGCATCTGTGTCTTGGGAATCAATACCGGAAGAAGGTGTTGACGCTGTTTCGTTCCTGACAGGCATTCTAGGCGTTCCATTTGTAATTCTTGTTCATGCGCCGTAAATACTCTTCCTGAACCACAAAGGTGAACTGTAATGGAGAAAGTGTTTTGTCTCTCCTTAAAAGCATTTCTCTGTCTGTTTATTGATGCAGCGGAGAGACTTGATACTCAGCCTTCAAAAAGGAGAATAATCTTTGTTTTAATTTGAGCTCTGTTCTTTGATGGGCAGAATAGTTTCTAGAATCACATTGCACATTTTCTAGGGATGAGTTTTTTCTCTAATCCTGAGGTTATTGCGTTCTTTTTCTGATCCTCCTTCAATGCAAAACTGAAATGATCACTGAAATTAAATTAAAAATATAGCTGCATGCAGCGATTATCGGGGTTCAAGCGCTTTAAGGCCTTAAAACAATATTACATTTGGTTAGTTGTGTTCTTAGTCTTTTCTGGCAAAGTAAATGTATCTAATTTTAAGAATGTTTATATATGAGATATAAAGTCAGAATTGAGATATAAAGTCAGAATTGTGAGATATAAAGTCAGAATTGTGATATAAAGTCAGAATTGTGAGATAAAAAGTCAGAATTGTGAGATAAAAAGTCAGAATTGTGAGATATAAAGTCAGAATTGTGAGATAAAAAGTCAGAATTGTGAGATATAAAGTCAGAATTGTGAGATATAAAGTCAGAATTGAGATATAAAGTCAGAATTGTGATATAAAGTCAGAATTGAGAGATATAAAGTCAGAATTGAGAGATGAGTCAGAATTGAGAGATATAAAGTCAGAATTGTGAGATATAAAGTCAGAATTGTGATATAAAGTCAGAATTGTGATATAAAGTCAGAATTGAGAGATATAAAGTCAGAATTGTGAGATATAAAGTCAGAATTGTGAGATATAAAGTCAGAATTGAGAGATATAAAGTCAGAATTGAGAGATATAAAGTCAGAATTGTGAGATATAAAGTCAGAATTGAGAGATATAAAGTCAGAATTGTGATATAAAGTCAGAATTGAGAGATATAAAGTCAGAATTATGATATAAAGTCAGAATTGAGAGATATAAAGTCAGAATTGTGAGATATAAAGTCAGAATTGAGAGATATAAAGTCAGAATTGAGATATAAAGTCAGAATTGTGAGATAAGTCAGAATTGAGATATAAAGTCAGAATTGTGAGATATAAAGTCAGAATTGAGATATAAAGTCAGAATTGTGAGATATAAAGTCAGAATTGTGAGAAATAAAGTCAAAATTGTGATATAAAGTCAGAATTGAGAGATATAAAGTCAGAATTGTGAGATATAAAGTCAGAATTGTGTGATATAAAGTCAGAATTGTGTGATATAAAGTCAGAATTGAGATATAAAGTCAGAATTGTGATATAAAGTCAGAATTGAGAGATATAAAGTCAGAATTGAGAGATATAAAGTCAGAATTGAGAGATATAAAGTCAGAACTGTGAGATATAAAGTCAGAATTGAGAGATATAAAGTCAGAATTGAGATATAAAGTCAGAATTGAGAGATATAAAGCCAGAATTGTGAGATATAAAGTCAGAACTGTGAGATATAAAGTCAGAATTGAGAGATATAAAGTCAGAATTGCGAGATATAAAGTCAGAATTGAGATATAAAGTCAGAATTGTGAGATATAAAGTCAGAATTGCGAGATATAAAGTCAGAATTGTGTGATATAAAGTCAGAATTGTGAGATATAAAGTCAGAATTGTGAGATATAAAGTCAGAATTGTGTGATATAAAGTCAGAATTGAGATATAAAGTCAGAACTGTGAGATATAAAGTCAGAATTGCGAGATATAAAGTCAGAATTGTGAGATATAAAGTCAGAACTGTGAGATATAAAGTCAGAATTGAGAGATATAAAGTCAGAATTGAGATATAAAGTCAGAATTGCGAGATATAAAGTCAGAATTGAGATATAAAGTCAGAATTGTGAGATATAAAGTCAGAATTGCGAGATATAAAGACAGAATTGTGTGATATAAAGTCAGAATTGAGAGATATAAAGTCAGAATTGTGAGATATAAAGTCAGAATTGAGAGATATAAAGTCAGAATTGTGAGATATAAAGTCAGAATTGTGATATAAAGTCAGAATTGTGAGATATAAAGTCAGAATTGTGATATAAAGTCAGAATTGAGAGATATAAAGTCAGAATTGTGTGATATAAAGTCAGAATTGTGAGATATAAAGTCAGAACTGTGAGATATAAAGTCAGAATTGAGAGATATAAAGTCAGAATTGTGAGATATAAAGTCAGAATTGCGAGATATAAAGTCAGAATTGTGAGATATAAAGTCAGAATTGTGAGATATAAAGTCAGAATTGAGAGATATAAAGTCAGAATTGTGAGATATAAAGTCAGAACTGTGAGATATAAAGTCAGAATTGAGAGATATAAAGTCAGAATTGAGATATAAAGTCAGAATTGCGAGATATAAAGTCAGAATTGAGATATAAAGTCAGAATTGAGAGATATAAAGTCAGAATTGTGAGATATAAAGTCAGAATTGAGAGATATAAAGTCAGAATTGAGATATAAAGTCAGAATTGAGATATAAAGTCAGAATTGAGAGATATAAAGTCAGAATTGTGAGATATAAAGTCAGAACTGTGAGATATAAAGTCAGAATTGAGAGATATAAAGTCAGAATTGAGATATAAAGTCAGAATTGCGAGATATAAAGTCAGAATTGAGATATAAAGTCAGAATTGTGAGATATAAAGTCAGAATTGTGAGATATAAAGTCAGAATTGTGAGATATAAAGTCAGAATTGCGAGATATAAAGTCAGAATTGTGTGATATAAAGTCAGAATTGTGAGATATAAAGTCAGAATTGTGTGATATAAAGTCAGAATTGAGATATAAAGTCAGAACTGTGAGATATAAAGTCAGAATTGAGAGATATAAAGTCAGAATTGTGAGATATAAAGTCAGAATTGTGAGATATAAAGTCAGAATTGTGAGATATAAAGTCAGAATTGAGATATAAAGTCAGAATTGAGATATAAAGTCAGAACTGTGAGATATAAAGTCAGAATTGAGAGATATAAAGTCAGAATTGAGATATATAAAGTCAGAATTGTGAGATATAAAGTCAGAATTGAGAGATATAAAGTCAGAATTGAGATATAAAGTCAGAATTGAGATATAAAGTCAGAATTGAGAGATATAAAGTCAGAATTGTGAGATATAAAGTCAGAACTGTGAGATATAAAGTCAGAATTGAGATATAAAGTCAGAATTGAGATATAAAGTCAGAATTGAGAGATATAAAGTCAGAATTGTGAGATATAAAGTCAGAACTGTGAGATATAAAGTCAGAATTGAGAGATATAAAGTCAGAATTGCGAGATATAAAGTCAGAATTGAGATATAAAGTCAGAATTGTGAGATATAAAGTCAGAATTGAGAGATATAAAGTCAGAATTGAGATATAAAGTCAGAATTGCGAGATATAAAGTCAGAATTGAGATATAAAGTCAGAATTGTGAGATATAAAGTCAGAATTGAGAGATATAAAGTCAGAATTGTGAGATATAAAGTCAGAATTGTGAGATATAAAGTCAGAATTGAGAGATATAAAGTCAGAATTGTGAGATATAAAGTCAGAATTGAGATATAAAGTCAGAATTGAGAGATATAAAGTCAGAATTGAGATATAAAGTCAGAATTGAGATATAAAGTCAGAATTGAGAGATATAAAGTCAGAATTGAGAGATATAAAGTCAGAACTGTGAGATATAAAGTCAGAATTGAGAGATATAAAGTCAGAATTGAGATATAAAGTCAGAATTGCGAGATATAAAGTCAGAATTGAGATATAAAGTCAGAATTGCGAGATATAAAGTCAGAATTGCGAGATATAAAGTCAGAATTGCGAGATATAAAGTCAGAATTGTGAGATATAAAGTCAGAACTGTGAGATATAAAGTCAGAATTGAGAGATATAAAGTCAGAATTGAGACATAAAGTCAGAATTGCGAGATATAAAGTCAGAATTGAGATATAAAGTCAGAATTGTGAGATATAAAGTCAGAATTGCGAGATATAAAGTCAGAATTGTGTGATATAAAGTCAGAATTGAGAGATATAAAGTCAGAATTGTGAGATTTAAAGTCAGAATTGTGATATAAAGTCAGAATTGTGAGATATAAAGTCAGAATTGTGATATAAAGTCAGAATTGAGAGATATAAAGTCAGAATTGTGTGATATAAAGTCAGAATTATGAGATATAAAGTCAGAATTGAGAGATATAAAGTCAGAATTGTGTGATATAAAGTCAGAATTGTGAGATATAAAGTCTGAATTGAGAGATATAAAGTCAGAATTGTGAGATATAAAGTCAGAATTGTGAGATATAAAGTCAGAATTGAGAGATATAAAGTCAGAATTGTGAGATATAAAGTCAGAATTGAGAGATATAAAGTCAGAATTGTGAGATATAAAGTCAGAATTGAGAGATATAAAGTCAGAATTGTGAGATATAAAGTCAGAATTGAGAGATATAAAGTCAGAATTGTGAGATGTAAAGTCAGAATTGTGAGATGTAAAGTCAGAATTGAGAGATATAAAGTCAGAATTGTGAGATATAAAGTCAGAATTGAGAGATATAAAGTCAGAATTATGAGATATAAAGTCAGAATTGAGAGATATAAAGTCAGAATTGTGTGATATAAAGTCAGAATTGTGAGATATAAAGTCAGAATTGAGAGATATAAAGTCAGAATTGTGAGATATAAAGTCAGAATTGTGAGATGTAAAGTCAGAATTGTGAGATGTAAAGTCAGAATTGTGAGATGTAAAGTCAGAATTGAGAGATATAAAGTCAGAATTGTGAGATATAAAGTCAGAATTGAGAGATATAAAGTCAGAATTATGAGATATAAAGTCAGAATTGAGAGATATAAAGTCAGAATTGTGTGATATAAAGTCAGAATTGAGAGATATAAAGTCAGAATAATGAGATTAAAGTCAGAATTGAGAGATATAAAGTCAGAATTGTGTGATATAAAGTCAGAATTGTGAGATATAAAGTCAGAATTGAGAGATATAAAGTCAGAATTGTGAGATATAAAGTCAGAATTGAGAGATATAAAGTCAGAATTGTGAGCTATAAAGTCAGAATTGAGCTATATAAAGTCAGAATTGTGATATAAAGTCAGAATTGAGAGATATAAAGTCAGAATTGAGAGATTTAAAGTCAGAATTGTGAGATATAAAGTCAGAATTGAGAGATATAAAGTCCGAATTGTGAGATATAAAGTCAGAATTGAGAGATATAAAGTCCGAATTGTGAGATATAAAGTCAGAATTGAGATATAAAGTCCGAATTGTGAGATATAAAGTCAGAATTGCGTGATATAAATTGCAAATTTTGCAATTCTCAAACACAACGTCGCAATTATCTTTTAAATTGTCATATTCCATGGCGGAAACAAGCGTCCAAAGAAAACAAAACAAACACAACAATTAAGAATATTAATGTTTATAGGGCCATTCCCTAATTAACCTTCATTGGTTTTAATTTTAAATGCTTTTAGTCGTGAGCAAACCAACAAAAGATTCATGATGTTAGACTGATTCTTCCGAGAGATGCATTAAAATGTAGAAATGTTTCCAGAATTGAGGCAGAGAAGTAAATCCAACATCCCCGCACACATTATTAAAAGGCTTCGGAGCTGATACTTATATTCACAGTGAGGTCAGGCTGGAAAAATAGTGCATAGTAATCATAGTCATATTCCCGATAAACAAATACCAAATAATCTCTCGGATAATCATCATGATCTGCTTCTTTAATTGGCTCCCCTGAGATCAGCTGCACTCAGCACACTGGATCGTGCAACTAATAAGGCACCACAAATGAATAAAATATTGTTACATTTATCAACAATTCATCAGACATTGTCAACACAACACTTTGTTTGTCACAGGAAGTCACCCAGAGGCGGCTCCGTCTGTGCGGCGCTCGTAGTTTTGCCAAACGCTGACCTGAGATTCACCCAAGGTTCAGGGGAAGTTCAGTGCGGCTCCGTCTCATCACCAGCACTAATGCCTGCAGGGCAACAACCCTCCTGTGTGCGGCTCCTCAATATTACATAACCCCAGAATGGCACTACACACTGGAGTCAATTAACCACTCAAGGACACAGTAAATATTCTGTAATGGCTCTTTAAAGAGGTCTCTCGTATTTGAGATTATGCGAACAGTGATATGAAACCTCTGAGAATATGTAATAATGGGGAACGTGAAGTCAGACCAAGCATGACTTATTAAAACAACTAAATATTTCATTTAGACTTAATTTGCATTTGATTGCTGTGAGTGACATTAGATTTATTCCGTTAACATTGACTTTTAGGCTTTGGGTCTAATAAAAAAACACGAAGAAACACTATGCATCAATTTGGGTTGTGTTCAACCCAATGATTGGGTAAATACAGGACCGAACTGGGTTGTTCATTTAACCCAGAATAATGGGTTGATTCATTTTTACTATAATACTAGCTTCTTGTTTTACTACATTCATGAATTAATGTCTACGTATTAACTTAAATCCACTAAACTTAAATATTTTTGATACTTCACACAACAACTGGTTTGCATGATAATTCCTTTAATTTCGATCATATTTTATTGTATAACATATTTCGTTTTTTTTTGTTTTTAATACATATCGCCTACATTTAAACTCATTAACAAATATTAGAAGTAAAAATTACACACTTGGATGTAATTCAAACACTGGGTTGTTACATCTGACCCAGGATCTGTGTAACACAAAAACTACCCAAACACTGGGTTGTTACATCTGACCCAGGATCTGTGTAACTCAAAAACTACCCAAACACTGGGTTGTTACGTCTGACCCAGGATCTGTGTAACACAAAAACTACCCAAACACTGGGTTGTTACATCTGACCCAGGATCTGTGTAACTCAAAAACTACCCAAACACTGGGTTGTTACGTCTGACCCAGGATCTGTGTAACACAAAAACTACCCAAACACTGGGTTGTTACATCTGACCCAGGATCTGTGTAACTCAAAAACTACCCAAACACTGGGTTGTTACGTCTGACCCAGGATCAGAGTAACACAAAAACTACCCAAACACTGGGTTGTTACGTCTGACCCAGGATCTGTGTAACTCAAAAACTACCCAAACACTGGGTTGTTACATCTGACCCAGGATCTGTGTAACTCAAAAACTACCCAAACACTGGGTTGTTACGTCTGACCCAGGATCTGTGTAACACAAAAACTACCCGAACACTGGGTTGTTACGTCTGACCCAGGATCTGTGTAACACAAAAACTACCCGAACACTGGGTTGTTACGTCTGACCCAGGATCTGTGTAACACAAAAACTACCCAAACACTGGGTTGTTACGCCTGACCCAGGATCAGAGAAACACAAAAACTACCCAAACACTGGGTTGTTACATCTGACCCAGGATCTGTGTATCTCAAAAACTACCCAAACACTGGGTTGTTACGTCTGACCCAGGATCTGTGTAACACAAAAACTACCCGAACACTGGGTTGTTACGTCTGACCCAGGATCTGTGTAACACAAAAACTACCCAAACACTGGGTTGTTACGCCTGACCCAGGATCAGAGAAACACAAAAACTACCCAAACACTGGGTTGTTACATCTGACCCAGGATCTGTGTAACTCAAAAACTACCCAAACACTGGGTTGTTACGTCTGACCCAGGATCAGAGTAACACAAAAACTACCCAAACACTGGGTTGTTACGTCTGACCCAGGATCTGAGTAACACAAAAACTACCCAAACACTGGGTTTTTTACGTCTGACCCAGGATCTGTGTAACACAGAAACTACCCAAACACTGGGTTGTTACGTCTGACCCAGGATCTGTGTAACACAAAAACTACCCAAACACTGGGTTGTTACGTCTGACCCAGGATCTGTGTAACACAAAAACTACCCAAACACTGGGTTGTTACGTCTGACCCAGGATCTGTGTAACACAAAAACTACCCAAACACTGGGTTGTTACGTCTGACCCAGGATCTGTGTAACACAAAAACTACCCAAACACTGGGTTGTTACGTCTGACCCAGGATCTGTGTAACACAGAAACTACCCAAACACTGGGTTGTTACGTCTGACCCATGATCTGTGTAACACAGAAACTACCCAAACACTGGGTTGTTACGTCTGACCCAGGATCTGTGTAACACAGAAACTACCCAAACACTGGGTTGTTACGTCTGACCCAGGATCTGTGTAACACAAAAACTACCCAAACACTGGGTTGTTACGTCTGACCCAGGATCTGTGTAACACAAAAACTACCCAAACACTGGGTTGTTACGTCTGACCCAGGATCTGTGTAACACAAAAACTATCCAAACACTGGGTTGTTACGTCTGACCCAGGATCTGTGTAACACAAAAACTACCCAAACACTGGGTTGTTACGTCTGACCCAGGATCAGAGAAACACAAAAACTACCCAAACACTGGGTTGTTACGTCTGACCCAGGATCTGAGTAACACAAAAACTACCCAAACACTGGGTTGTTACGTCTGACCCAGGATCTGAGTAACACAAAAACTACCCAAACACTGGGTTGTTACGTCTGACCCAGGATCTGAGTAACACAAAAACTACCCAAACACTGGTTTGTTACGTCTGACCCAGGATCTGTGTAACACAAAAACTACCCAAACACTGGTTTGTTACGTCTGACCCAGGATCTGTGTAACACAAAAACTACCCAAACACTGGGTTGTTACGTCTGACCCAGGATCAGAGAAACACAAAAACTACCCAAACACTGGGTTGTTACGTCTGACCCAGGATCTGAGTACACACAAAAACTACCCAAACACTGGGTTGTTACGTCTGACCCAGGATCTGTGTAACACAAAAACTACCCAAACACTGGGTTGTTACGTCTGACCCAGGATCAGAGAAACACAAAAACTACCCAAACACTGGGTTGTTACGTCTGACCCAGGATCTGTGTAACACAAAAACTACCCAAACACTGGGTTGTTACGTCTGACCCAGGATCTGTGTAACACAAAAACTACCCAAACACTGGGTTGTTACGTCTGACCCAGGATCAGAGTAACACAAAAACTACCCAAACACTGGGTTGTTACGTCTGACCCAGGATCTGAGTAACACAAAAACTACCCAAACACTGGGTTGTTACGTCTGACCCAGGATCTGAGTAACACAAAAACTACCCAAACACTGGGTTGTTACGTCTGACCCAGGATCTGAGTAACACAAAAACTACCCAAACACTGGGTTGTTACGTCTGACCCAGGATCTGTGTAACACAAAAACTACCCAAACACTGGTTTGTTACGTCTGACCCAGGATCTGTGTAACACAAAAACTACCCAAACACTGGGTTGTTACGTCTGACCCAGGATCTGAGTAACACAAAAACTACCCAAACACTGGGTTGTTACGTCTGACCCAGGATCTGTGTAACACAAAAACTACCCAAACACTGGTTTGTTACGTCTGACCCAGGATCTGTGTAACACAAAAACTACCCAAACACTGGGTTGTTACGTCTGACCCAGGATCAGAGTAACACAAAAACTACCCAAACACTGGGTTGTTACGTCTGACCCAGGATCTGTGTAACACAAAAACTACCCAAACACTGGGTTGTTACGTCTGACCCAGGATCTGTGTAAGACAAAAACTACCCAAACACTGGGTTGTTACGTCTGACCCAGGATCTGTGTAACACAAAAACTACCCAAACACTGGGTTGTTACGTCTGACCCAGGATCTGTGTAACACAAAAACTACCCAAACACTGGGTTGTTACGTCTGACCCAGGATCTGTGTAAGACAAAAACTACCCAAACACTGGGTTGTTACGTCTGACCCAGGATCTGTGTAACACAGAAACTACCCAAACACTGGGTTGTTACGTCTGACCCATGATCTGTGTAACACAAAAACTACCCAAACACTGGGTTGTTACGTCTGACCCAGGATCTGTGTAACACAAAAACTACCCAAACACTGGGTTGTTACGTCTGACCCAGGATCTGTGTAACACAGAAACTACCCAAACACTGGGTTGTTACGTCTGACCCATGATCTGTGTAACACAGAAACTACCCAAACACTGGGTTGTTACGTCTGACCCAGGATCTGTGTAACACAGAAACTACCCAAACACTGGGTTGTTACGTCTGACCCAGGATCTGTGTAACACAAAAACTACCCAAACACTGGGTTGTTACGTCTGACCCAGGATCTGTGTAACACAAAAACTACCCAAACACTGGGTTGTTACGTCTGACCCAGGATCTGTGTAACACAAAAACTATCCAAACACTGGGTTGTTACGTCTGACCCAGGATCTGTGTAACACAAAAACTACCCAAACACTGGGTTGTTACGTCTGACCCAGGATCAGAGAAACACAAAAACTACCCAAACACTGGGTTGTTACGTCTGACCCAGGATCTGAGTAACACAAAAACTACCCAAACACTGGGTTGTTACGTCTGACCCAGGATCTGAGTAACACAAAAACTACCCAAACACTGGGTTGTTACGTCTGACCCAGGATCTGAGTAACACAACAACTACCCAAACACTGGTTTGTTACGTCTGACCCAGGATCTGTGTAACACAAAAACTACCCAAACACTGGTTTGTTACGTCTGACCCAGGATCTGTGTAACACAAAAACTACCCAAACACTGGGTTGTTACGTCTGACCCAGGATCAGAGAAACACAAAAACTACCCAAACACTGGGTTGTTACGTCTGACCCAGGATCTGAGTAACACAAAAACTACCCAAACACTGGGTTGTTACGTCTGACCCAGGATCTGTGTAACACAAAAACTACCCAAACACTGGGTTGTTACGTCTGACCCAGGATCAGAGAAACACAAAAACTATCCAAACACTGGGTTGTTACATCTGACCCAGGATCAGAGAAAACACAAAAACTACCCAAACACTGGGTTGTTACGTCTGACCCAGGATCTGTGTAACACAAAAACTACCCAAACACTGGGTTGTTACGTCTGACCCAGGATCAGAGTAACACAAAAACTACCCAAACACTGGGTTGTTACGTCTGACCCAGGATCTGAGTAACACAAAAACTACCCAAACACTGGGTTGTTACGTCTGACCCAGGATCTGAGTAACACAAAAACTACCCAAACACTGGGTTGTTACGTCTGACCCAGGATCTGAGTAACACAAAAACTACCCAAACACTGGGTTGTTACGTCTGACCCAGGATCTGTGTAACACAAAAACTACCCAAACACTGGTTTGTTACGTCTGACCCAGGATCTGTGTAACACAAAAACTACCCAAACACTGGGTTGTTACGTCTGACCCAGGATCTGAGTAACACAAAAACTACCCAAACACTGGGTTGTTACGTCTGACCCAGGATCTGTGTAACACAAAAACTACCCAAACACTGGTTTGTTACGTCTGACCCAGGATCTGTGTAACACAAAAACTACCCAAACACTGGGTTGTTACGTCTGACCCAGGATCAGAGTAACACAAAAACTACCCAAACACTGGGTTGTTACGTCTGACCCAGGATCTGTGTAACACAAAAACTACCCAAACACTGGGTTGTTACGTCTGACCCAGGATCTGTGTAAGACAAAAACTACCCAAACTCTGGGTTGTTACGTCTGACCCAGGATCTGTGTAACACAAAAACTACCCAAACACTGGGTTGTTACGTCTGACCCAGGATCTGTGTAACACAAAAACTACCCAAACACTGGGTTGTTACGTCTGACCCAGGATCTGTGTAAGACAAAAACTACCCAAACTCTGGGTTGTTACGTCTGACCCAGGATCTGTGTAACACAAAAACTACCCAAACTCTGGGTTGTTACGTCTGACCCAGGGTAACACATAAACCCAAGATTTTTTTAGAGTGAAGTCACATAACTTGGCTCAAGTGTTTCTGCTGTAGGTTTTGACTTTGGTTTTTGTGTTTGGCCGGCTCTGCAGGGACGGCCCGTGACCACGCTATTACCTCTGAAGTAAATTATTCAGCAACAACAGCCTCGTCTAGCCAACTCACGAAACTCAGACAGCGAGGTGCGAACGCCTAACCAGGTCATCACCTGCCATCAAAATGCGAATTCCTTAAAATAATTTTTAAAGTGCGACGCTTATGGAATACATTAGAATGTTTGATATTTTCATCTGAGTAATTGGAAACAGTTTCTGCATATTTTATTTATGGCTTTTTTTCTTTTATTCTTTCAAGCTCTGAATGAGATTTGCCTCATTTTCCCAACAGAAGCAGGATTGTTTCATGCAACTAATGAGGCCAGCTTCATTTTTTTTGCTAAACTGTTTGGAGAGCAGCTCATGTTTTACTTCTGTGGAAGACAAATCCATGTGTGTGTGATGTTGTAGTGGTAAATCCAGTGAAAGCGATGTCTTGTGTAGATATAGTGCTGAACAGATGCCTCTTGTGTACTGTGCATATTGATGATGCAGATGTGCTGCATTTCTGCATGTGAAGAAACCTGCGGAGGCAGAGTTATCCGGTGGAATTGGAGCAATCAAACCAAGGTTAAGTGAGTTAATCGTTCATGTTAATATCTTTTTCATCTATCAACATAAAAACAGTAATTAAATGTCTTTCAGTAAAATAAAGTCTTTCTTCGTGACAGCGGAGTGTGGGGATCCATATGGCGTTTCTGAGTCTCCTAGGCTCTGTTTACTCCTGATATTAAGATGCGTTTTGGTCGATCGGATCATACGTGGAAAACGCTGTGGAGCTTGTCCACTTTGGAGCACTTGGAAACATTATGGGAATGCCAACACACATACGTTTGTGTCTCTTTGAAAAGGTCTTTCAGCAAAGTCTGCGAAGCATCCCTCGACAAAAAGCCAATAATCATGGTAATCATTACAAATGACCATAGCTTTTATGAAGGGTCAATCCTAAACGCAATCTCCACGTTTAAGGCTATAAACAAACTACACTAGCGTAAAGCTTGAGAGCAACGACTCTTTCAGTTTTAATTTAAAATCATAAAGTTTTAGTTTGAATAGTTTGCAAAAGCACAAATCAAATGTTTAACGGGACGAATTTATCAGCTTTTTGGCAACCGCATATTTTGAGACACGTTAAAGCGTTACGTTGTGATGGATTTTGTGCTGTAGAATAACATGAAACATCTTGAATATAATAAGCTGAATTTAACATTGACTTTGAGAGTCTATATGTTAACATTGAAAAACCAGCACACTTCAGATTTTTAAAAAAATCTTGTTTTTTATTAATATAATTACAGTATGTATTTGTATGGCTGTAAACATGCCTTTCTTTCTTTTGTAGAACACAAGCTATTTAAAAAAAAAAAAATGTCTCAGTGTTATTTGTCCATATAATGAAAGTGTTTTTTGGATCCCATTTACTTTTATTTTGTGGACAAAAACATTTCTTTGGACTATATTCTTCTATGTTCTAAACCGACATGAGCGCGAGTAAATGATGCCACAGTTTTAATTTCGTGTGAAGCTTATCAGAAACTTTGAGAGAATCATGAACCTCAATCATTCAATGCTTATTTTCTGTGGTGATTAATGGAGCTCATTTTTGCACATTTTGGTCTGCTTCCTAATAAACGGCATGCTTAGAAACGTTCACCTGTCTGGCACTAAGCAATTTTAGGTAGGGAATACAGGGTTTTCTTCCTATGACACATCCAGAAGGTCTTGACAAGCAGATACTTGAAGCTGTCAATCAAGTCTCTCCCTTCCTCTCTTTTTCCATCCGCAAAGGCCTCTCTGATGTTCCTCCCTGCCGTCAGCTCCTTTAACCCCTCTATCTTTAGCAGAGATGTTCTGTCATTGCCCTCACAAGAGGAACAAGCCATATGACAGGGTGATTTTATGGAAGGAAATTGTAAGGAAACTGTCCGTCACACAATGTGGGGTCTTTTTGCACGGCTCATTTTTCTTTCTGGACACCACAAGTGATGACAGTTATTACCATGGCAGAGAGTTTCGACGTCGAAAAATAACAGTGATGGTTTCAGCATGGAAAACAGACAGCAGTAAACTGCCATAAGCGATCTTATTACCCCTCGCACATCCTCTGTGTTTGCGGGGGCAAGGTTACATTGCAGGCATGGATACGAATAAATAAATTCTGTGCTTACAAGTATTCCTCCCAAACTAAAAAAATGTCATTGTTTTTGAGACTTTTCCATCGTGCTTTTGCGTCCATTTATTGTCATTTGCGTGAAATGTAAATATAGAATAAATAATGCAGCTTTGGATCAACACGAGGATGAGTTTTCAGAAAATATCTGAAGTATTTGGAATTTATAACATTTATTAGGGTTTATACTAAAAATTTGACTTTTTTTACTTTTTCAAGTAAAAATGTATATACAGGGAGTGCAGAATTATTAGGCAAGTTGTATTTTTGAGGATTAATTTTATTATTGAACAACAACCATGTTCTCAATGAACACAAAAAACTCATTAATATCAAAGCTGAATATTTTTTGGAAGTTTTAGTTTTTAGTTTTAGCTATTTTAGGGGGATATCTGTGTGTGCAGGTGACTATTACTGTGCATAATTATTAGGCACCTTAACAAAAAACAAATTTATACCCATTTCAAATATTTATTTTTACCAGTGAAACCAATATAACATCTCAACATTCACAAATATACATTTCTGACATTCAAAAACCAAACAAAAACAAATCAGTGATATATAGCCACCTTTCTTTGCAAGGACACTCAAAAGCCTGCCATCCATGGATTCTGTCAGTGTTTTGATCTGTTCACCATCAACCACAGCCTCCCAGACACTGTTCAGAGAGGTGTACTGTTTTCCCTCCTTGTAAATCGCACATTTGATGATGGACCACAGGTTCTCAATGGGGTTCAGATCAGGTGAACAAGGAGGCCATATCATTAGATTTTCTTCTTTTATACCCTTTCTTGCCAGCCACGCTGTGGAGTACTTGGACGGCGTGTGATGGAGCATTGTCCTGCATGAAAATCATGTTTTTCTTGAAGGATGTAGACTTCTTCCTGTACCACTTCTTGAAGAAGGTGTCTTCCAGAAACTGGCAGTAGGACTGGGAGTTGAGCTTGACTCCATCCTCAACCCGAAAAGGCCCCACAAGCTCATCTTTGATGATACCAGCCCAAACCAGTACTCCACCTCCACCTTGCTGGCGTCTGAGTCGGACTGGAGCTCTCTGCCCTTTACCAATCCAGCCACGGGCCCAGCCATCTGGCCCATCAAGACTCACTCTCATTTCATCAGTCCATAAAACCTTAGAAAAATCAGTCTTGAGATATTTCTTGGCCCAGTCTTGACGTTTCAGCTTGTGTGTCTTGTTCAGTGGTGGTCGACTTTCTGCCTTTCTTACCTTGGCCATGTCTCTGAGTATTGCACACCTTGTGCTTTTGGGCACTCCAGTGATGTTGCAGCTCTGAAATATGGCCAAACTGGTGGCAAGTGGCATCTTGGCAGCTGCACGCTTGACTTTTCTCAGTTCACGGGCAGTTATTTTGCGCCTTGGTTTTTCCACACGCTTCTTGCGACCCTGTTGACTATTTTGAATGAAACGCTTGATTGTTAGATGATCACGCTTCAGAAGGTTGGCTATTTTAAGACTTCTGCATCCTTCTGCAATATATCTCACTATTTTTGACTTTTCTGAGCCTGTCAAGTCCTTCTTTTGACCCATTTTGCCAAAGGAAAGGAAGTTGCCTAATAATTATGCACACCTGATATAGGGTGTTGATGTCATTAGACCACACCCCTTCTCATTACAGAGATGCACATCACCTAATATGCTTAATTGGTAGTAGGCTTTCCAGCCTATACAGCTTGGAGTAAGACAACATGCATAACGAGGATGATGTGGTCAAAATACTCATTTGCCTAATAATTCTGCACTCCCTGTATTTATTAGGTGTGTAACGGTACATGTTTCCCTCCCGAAACGTCACGGTTCGGTTCATACAGTCAGTCACGGGCGATTCACGCTCCAGTCCAGAAGGGGGCGCACACGATAATGCAACAGTGTTTGCTAACCGCCACAACAGGAAAAAGCGCAGCAGAAGAAGAACAGACGATCTACGCATAGATATGTTGACGTGTAATCTCTCGAGCGTCAATAAAACAGCTTGAGAAAAATATCTCAGCATTACATTTACCTCAGGTGAGTCATTCAGTGTCCACAGCATGTTCGTTCACGTGCTTTTCACTCAATATACGCATTCTGTTAGCTTATATATTCATTATATTTACTTTACCTGTACCCAGTCATGCAGAAGGAGATAAAAAAGGGCTCCCTATATATAGTTTTCAGCATTAACTGAGAGTTTTTTTTATCCTTAAGAAAAAGTTGAATTTGTTCAATAAACCACTGATTCTAAAAAAGAAAAATGAGCAATTTTATGTTTAGTTTTCTCTCTCCGCTGCACCAAACACTCCTAAAATTTATATATTTTCTGAGAAACAAGTCTGGTTATCTGGGAGTAAATAGATCTTGGGAACAAGACAAAAATACTGATCAGAGAAAATACGTTTTGCAGTACGGGGTGCAGAGAGGCTTATTTTCTTCTGTTGTCTCAGACTGAAGTTTCGAGTGTTGTGGACGCAGGTGTTGCACTCATATTGCTTTCTCAGTTGAGGGTGATGCCGGGATGACTGTCCATCACTCACTCCACACAGACTTATTATGACGGACAGGACTACGGTCGGTGCCGTGCACATCCGCACAGATCATGAACACACACTGCCAACGTTAAATTTCAGACTAGTCCAACTATCATTTCTGAACCCGTCTCAGGCAGAGGAGCAGAGAGTGCTTTATTGATGATGTCTGCTACAGAGAGGGTCACTGAAATGTGAACGATCAACATCCGTATCCATAATATGAGACCAACAGTTGAATGATAAAAGTATGGAGAAATGGCCCTGTCCAGTGGACTGTAAAGGATGGACAGTCACATTCATGTTTATAGGCTCATTTCTGATGGCTCTGCATCTGCAGTTTGTGATTTGTCAGCGATATTGTGGTTTTTATTTTATGATATGCTCTGGAAACTGACAGGAAAACAGTAAATTGTTCTCGAAGCTGACTTAAAATGGCATTTTAAAAATTATTTAAAACGGCATTTTTAGAATCAATGCTGGAGGGAGCTGTGGTGTAGCATGACGTCGAGCTGTGGTGCTCAAACAGGAAATTCTGTCCTTTTTCTTTCCTGGTAGTCTCTTCTAGTTTACAGGTAGCTCACCCAAAAATTCACTCGAGCCAACCTAGGTATTCATGACTATCTTCTTTCAGACGAACACAATCTGAGATATATTTAAAAAAAAACATCCTGGCTCTTCCAAGAAATTTTGAAGCCCAAAAAAGCTCATCCATCCATGATGAAAGTAATCCATACGACTCCAAGGGGTTAATAAAGACCTTCTCAAGAGAAGTGATGCAATAGAAAAGTATCAATATTTATAACTATAATAACCGTACATGACGTATGATGTAGGAGTATCGTAAGCTTAGATGCGTTTTGTGGTTTAAAATACATCGGGCTGTGCAACAAACTCAAATTCTCCGACTTTTCTCTTAAAAAATACGCGTTTAAAAATGCTCTATCTTCTGCGCTTCCGCGTTCGTCAGTACGTCATGCGTCGGGTCAGAGGTCACGCTTCCGCCGGAACTCGACTTGCATACGGAATTATAAATATGGATATTTTTCTTACAAAAACACCTGGAGTCGTATGGATCACTTTTATGACGGATGGATGAGCTTTTTTGTGCTTCAAAATCATTCACTCCCTTTTAGACAGGATATTTTTTACTACAATTGTGGTTGGCTGAAAGAAGGAAGTCTGGGTGAGTAAATCATGGGTTAATTTTCATTTTTGGGTGAATTAACCCTTTAAGTACGTTATAAAAAATGACCTTGATTTTTAACGGTAAAAATGCTACGTTGAAAAACAATTATTTAACCGTTTTACAGTAATTTTTATATTTAATTATACATAATATTTATATTTAGTATTAATTAATTTAAATTTGATGTATTTTCTAACTTCTTAGTTTTTTTTTTCTAATCAGTTATGTACATTAGGGTTTTATGTTACGTGTCATGTTGTTAAACTAATGTTTATTGCTTTTTCGTGTGCGACTTCTGTATATTAGTATTGCGCTTGTGATGAGCTTTGATTCATCATGTGACTCTCATCACGACTGTGATTGGTGGTTATCAGTGTATTACAAAGACAGATCAGTTAATAAAATGTTTTATTTTATCGTGAATTTAACTTTTACAGTGTGTAGAATAAACCGTTATGAACCCTAATTATTACAATATAAACATATACAATATAATTAAACAGTATAAATCAGATTATGGCGGCACAAGAACACTCACAGTCCCTTCACTAGCGACTGTCCTCAGATGTGAAAGGTAGCAGATGGGGAAAAAAGCCAATTTCACGCTTTAAAGAGCCCTAATAAAAAGAATCGGGCTCTGGTAAAACATTTTATGTAATATAATTAAATATTAGCACTATATAGCCTTCAAAATGGAAGGTTTTTTTTATGTTTTTGAAAGACATCTGCATTTTTCTTGATCAAACTGATTTATTTTAAAATGCAATTTATTGCTTTGATGTCAAAGTTGAATTTTCAGCATCATCACTCCAGTCTTCAGTGTCACATGATCTCCAGAATCTGTGAAGTTTCAGCTCAAAATGCCCCACAGATCATTTATTACCGCTCGTCAAATTTTATTTGAGTGTGAGCAAAAACACTACGTTTTGTGTGCGTGTCCCTTTAAATGCAAATGAGCTGCTGCTCCAGAAGAGGGCGGAGCTTCAACAGCTCAACAACAACAAAGCGGGAGAATCTCACGCAGACAAAACGAGGAAAGTGTTCAAACTGGAACAATGAGTACTGGCTTGATGCTCATGAGACATTTATCGATGTTGAAAACAGTCGATCAATTGTTGACTATAAAAATATTAATTGTAGATAAACGATGTAGTCAGCCGTTTGCTGTGGCTGGCACAGCAAAATGAGAGTCAATGAGCATTGCCCTGGCAGCCCCTCTGATGACAACTTGTGTGTTTTGTCAACATCCCGGTCTCTTGTAACCAGCCCTCCGGTGCTCATTTTGTCCACAGCTGCCTTCCTGTTCACCAGCAATCAGTCAGTCCCAAAGAGTCTGGCATTGAGTAAGTGCCGCCAACTGCCCGAACACTGTGTTTGTTTCATTTCATTCCGCTTACGGGGTTTGGATCCTGCCCTCCGAAGCCGCTCATTGTGTCCGATGAGCCTAAATGAAGGTGTCGGCATGAGTAATGCATGTTGACAGTTGAGAGAGGCGAAACAGCAGCAAAGCCTTGTCCATATCCATCCTTCTATCTCTCTGAACAAGTAAAGCAGGACCAGGGTGTAGACGCAAGGCAGCGTTGTCCATCTTTCTTGAGGAAGGGGGAAAAAGAGAGGGAGGTAGGGACGTCTGTCCTTGAGTGTCACAGCAGAGGTCAGAGTTTGCTCTGTGCACGCAAGTGGCAGAAAGAGAGATGGTAAAGAGAGTTAATTTGGTCTATAGATCACTGTCACTGTCCCCTGGTGCAGTGCTGTGAAGGTGTGAGCATTGAGCAGCATGCAGGAAATTACCATGCATGAGCTGTATCCGAACATGTGTGTGTGTGTGTGTGTGTGCACTGCTTAAGAGTAATCTGTCACCATGACATGCCATTTAAGGGGAAACAGGAGAGTATTTTATTATTCCTTCAATGAGCTCCCTTTGTTCCGTGGAGCACCAAGCGTGCAGCGTGCTATATATTAGCCCTCGCTCATTTCGTGATCTTTTCTCCCTTTAGGAAATAAATCAGTGGTGTGATTTTGCTGGTATTTTATTTGTGATGGTTTCTGATGATACAATAGCTTATTTGGTAAACAGTTGGCTTTATTTGACATTTTTTTGCGAGTGGACGTGCTCTTTATTTATAAGTTTTTATATAGAGCGATGTTGGAATCTAGTGGTTACAGCATGGGATTACAGATGTTTTCCTTTTTGTACTTCCACCAGATGGTGCTAATCTGCCTTCGAAAATCGGATTTTAAAGGCATTGTCTCTATTAATGCTATGGAATGCAGCTTTAATGTAAATTATATATATATATATATATATATATATTTTTTTTTTATTATTATTATTTTCAGTGGGAAAAATGTTTTATAATTATTGCACAAATATTAATTATGACCATGTAATTCTCTCAAAATACAAAAGAAAAAACTATTATTGAACAAAAAATATATATATATTTTTAATTTATTTATTTTCAGATTTTACTGGGAAAAAAAAAGTCTTCTCAGGTAGGGTTGTTCAACGATTATTCACAACCAAAATAAAAGTTTGTGTTTACATAATATATATGTGTGTGTGCTATGTATATTTTTAATAAACACACACATTGTGTCACCCACTTTGGACTTCATTTCCCATCATGCCTCCTTCCACTCACCTGCACTCAGTCAGCGATCAGCACTGATCACCAGCAGCTGTCACTCATCTCCTGCTGTAGTCTCCACACTCTCCACACTCGCTGGTTGTCCAGTCTCGTCAATGACCCATCGTATGTGCTCCACCTAAAGACTCCTTACCTGGTGTTCATCTCCCGTTCCCAGTCTCCGTTCTCCAGCTCCTCAGCTCCTGTCTCCAGTTCTGTTTTCATCCTGCAAACAACTCAAGGAAAGTGCTCAGAATTTATTCATCAGTGATTGTTAATTGTGTGTGTGAGGCTACTCACCTGTTCTGTGTTCATCCTGCTGCTGCTACTACATTCCACATCCACCATTACCATTACTGTTGTGTTCAATAAAGCCTGTCTTTGCTGCTGCTGTTGGGGTCATTTGCTGCTGCTGTTGGGGTCATTTGCTGCTGCTGTTGGTGGGGTCATTTGCTGCTGCTGTTGGGGTCATTTGCTGCTGCTGCTGTTGGGGTCATTTGCTGCTGTTGGTGGGGTCATTTGCTGCTGCTGTTGGGGTCATTTGCTGCTGTTGGTGGGGTCATTTGCTGCTGCTGTTGGGGTCATTTGTTGCAGCTGTTGGTGGGGTCATTTGCTGCTGTTGGTGGGGTCATTTGCTGCTGCTGTTTGGGGTCATTTGCTGCTGCTGCTGTTGGGGTCATTTGCTGCTGTTGGTGGGGTCATTTGCTGCTGTTGGTGGGGTTATTTGCTGCTGCTGTTGGGGTCATTTGCTGCTGCTGTTTGGGGTCATTTGCTGCTGCTGTTGGTGGGGTCATTTGCTGCTGCTGTTTGGGATCATTTGTTGGTGCTGTTGGTGGGGTCATTTGCTGCTGCTGTTGGTGGGGTTATTTGCTGCTGCTGTTGGGGTCATTTGCTGCTGCTGTTTGGGGTCATTTGTTGGTGCTGTTGGTGGGGTCATTTGCTGCTGCTGTTGGTGGGGTTATTTGCTGCTGCTGTTGGGGTCATTTACTGCTGCTGTTGGTGGAGTCATTTGCTGCTGCAGTAGTTGGTGGGGTCATTTGCTGCTGCTGTAGTAGGTGGGGTCATTTGCTGCTGCTGCTGTTGTTGTTGTTTGGGGTCATTTGCTGCTGCTGTCATTGGGGTCATTTGCTGCTGCTGTTGTTTGGGGTCATTTGCTGCTGCTGCTTCTGTCATTTCTGCTTATAATACCCTCCAGGCATACGCAGACACAAGTGGTTCTCTTGCTACTGGTTTATTCAAAGTTTTTTCTCCAAATCCACCATGAAAACTAAACTGTGTAAAATGACAACACAAAATAACATCAGCTTGATCCAAAATCAAAGCGTGCTCAAAGCGTGCGCAACAGATGCAATGTCGTTTTACAGACACAAAATACTGACAAATAAAATGAAATGCCTCGTTGGCTGCGTGCTGCAAGAAAGGGAAATAGTCTTTGAATCTTTTTGACCGCTTAAGTCCTTTTTTGATAAGAATAAACTTTTATCGGAGCATACATAAGGTCCGTGCTTGTCGTTTGCTTGCAAGAGCTAAGAGTCTGATGAAAAGCCAGTGTTTGTGCATGAAATTTAACCGAGCCTTCAAAATAAAAGTACTATGACTTATTATAAATAAAATAATACATAAACATAAATAACAAACAACTTGAACGATCAATTATGAAAGTTATTTTACAAACAAAATAAAGTAAAACATGAATTGTATACACAATATAATGGCAGCATTTATACTCCCACCAAATTGCACAAACCTTAACGTGGGATTTCTCTCAATATAATGGTTATTGCTTGTAACCAATTCAACATTTCAATGAAAAGATTATCATATTATTAACCAATTAGGCTGTAGCTTCAAGAGAACTTTATGCCCCTTAATCTGTCTCAAGCAAAGTAACAACCTTCTGTACAAGTCTTTCAAGAAACATAGTTTTAGTAGTAGGTTTCCCCTTTTTATCAAATGTGGCGTCACTAACTAGTAGCCTTAGTTTTCTCACCCTACCAACTGACCCTGGGTGAACTTCTGTGATTCTGGCCAGCTTCCATTTTGTTGCGTGGTGCCAGATCTTGCAAGAGGACTATGTCATTGACCTTAAGTTCCTTCTGTTCTTGTGCCACTTTTGTCTTGGCTTTAAATTCAAAAGGTATTCTTTTTTCCATCAAGTCCAGAATTCATTTTCAGTTTCAGAATTCATCAATACTGTATTCTGCGCCACCTCTTTCAGAGATGAAGATCTTCTTTTGCAAACTGTTCAGGTGTCCAACTGTGGATTTCATCATAAGGATATGGTTTGGAGTTAACGGTTTGGGTCCAGATGGGTCATTCAAATGTTCAGTGGTAAGTGGTCTGCTGTTAACAACGGCCATAACCTCATACAGGAATGTCCTTGAAGTACTGTCAAGCCTTTGTGCTGACTGGTCAAGAATAGCGGTAAGAACACTTCTTATTTGTCTCTCCCAAACACCACCCATTTGACTTGCTGTTGGAGGGTTCATAAGAAATTCACATCCTAGATTCTTCACCTGTTCTTGACCCATTCCTTTCATGAGTTCTGCAAACTTGCTCCAACAAAATTGGTTCCTTGGTCACATCTCAATTGACGAACACTTCCTCTTATAGCAATGAATGCTCTCAAAGCATTGATAAATGAGTCAGTTGTCATATCATTAATCATTTCTATATGTATGGCCCTTGAACATAGGTAAGCAAAAGACCATACCTCTTGAGATCCTTTCTTCCTCCTTTGTGTATTGGACCAAATTAGTCAATACCAGCATAAGTGAATGGTGAAGTTGATTCAATTCTGTCTTGCGGTAAGTCACCCATTCTTTGCTCTTCTGTAGGTCTCCTATATTTTCTGCATTTGACACCTTTGAAGATGTGACGAGACTACACTGCTGCATCCCAGGATCCACCATCCATTAGCTCGTAGTTTGTTCATTGTTATTCCACGTCCTTGATTATGTACCTTTTCATGGAAGTGTTTAACAAGTAAAGCTGATATGGGGCTGTTCTTTGGGAGTATTGTTGAATGCTTTACGTATGGGTGTAACGTGGCGTCCTCCAACTCGTAGGATACCTTCTTTATCCAAAAATGGATTTAACTTGTACATCCTACTGTTTTTGGTCTTGGTGATTTCCTTCTTTAGCTTCAAACTCTATCTCGTCTGAGAATGTTTCCTTTTGAACCATTTTAATGATTACAAGTTCTGTTTCTTTCCTTTCCTCTAAACTTTCGTTGGTTATTTGCTTCAAACCTTTTGAATTCTTTGATTTTGTGTTTCAATCTAGCAACTGCCTTAACTACCCTTGACCAATCAGAGAATTTCTGGAGGCGATCTAACAATGATCTACTCTCTTTTCCCTTAGTCTTACACACAAAAGCCTTGCGACGCTCAGGATCATCTTCCTTAATATCTCCCACCTTTTATTCTCTGTCAGGTAGCTCCATTTGCCAAAGAAACTTTGGTCCTGTGAACCAATTTGAGATCTTAAGTTGCTCTGTTGTCAAACCTCGAGAGGCATGATCGGCTGGATTGTCCTCGGAGGCAACGTAAGCCCATTGTTCTGGCTTTGTACTGGATCTGCTTCTCTATACGATTAGCTATGAACACGTGAAACCGTCTGGCGTCATTGTTTATGTAGCCAAGAACGACTGTAGAGTCAGTCCAAAAGAACTCCTTTCTAGTTCACTCCGAAGCATGTCACTGGTTTTAACTGCAACAACCGCTGCTGAGAGTTCCAGCCTCGGTATGGTGGTAACTTTGGTTGGTGAAACTCTTTACTTCCTATTACCAAAGAGCAATGAACTTTGTTAGACTTGATAATTGCTCGCAAGTAAGTACATTCACCATATCCAGAGATGCTTGCATCCGCAAAATGGTGGAGCTCATACATTTTGACCGTGCCGAAATTTGAAGGTAAGAACAAGCGTGAGATCACTGAAGACGGCGAGAGCGTGTGAGTGTTTATTTGTACTTAATACCCGTTTCTGCTCTCTTGCTAAGTTATTTGCTGCTAGGAAGGATTCTTTTCGATTCTCTGCTTATTTGTATGTTTGCGCTTTTGACTTGTATCTATTTGTAATTGTATTCGCTGCCATTTAGAAGAACTGTAGCGGTTGTTAGTTTTGGCATTGCTTGGCTGGGCACTTAAGTGCCGTACGTGCACTTCCTGCAGTAGTTTCGATTTGGCCCATTCACGGCAACTCTTGTTGGGCTAATTGTTAGGGCGTACACAGCTGTTTTCACTCATACATTGGTAAGAAAGCTATTTATTTAGTGTGTCAGTGGAAGCGTTCAGCCGTCGTGTTCAGCCTCCTTGTGTAAAGACCTGCGACTCTACCTGCACGACTCCACAGAGCAAGGACACCGACGGGACACTTAAGTATCCCCCCCTCCCCCTTTTCTTTGCTCCCATACTCAACATGTGCTTTGAATACATTCCTGTTATCACTCGCCTACACACCACTACCACCTGTAGAAGGCAGCGCAACACTACTAACCTGCGTCCTATTTACTCCTCTTCTAACAAACCTCTCTCTGTTTCTGTAGGTCTATGGAATTGTCAGTCAGCTGTTAACAAAGCTGACTTCATTCAAGCCTTTGCTACTAACTCTACTCTCAATATCGTAGGCTTGACTGAGACATGGATTCATCCAGAGGACTCCTCAACCCCTGTTGCTCTTTCTGACAACTTCACTTTTACTCATACCCATTGTCAGTCTGGAAGAGGAGGGGGCACAGGTTTCCTCGTTTCTAACAATTGGAAATGCTTAACTCACTGTTCTCTATGCAACAACTATTCGTTTGAATCTCATGCCATTACAATTACATACCCTGTCAAAATGTACTTGTACTCATCTATCGCCCCCCCCCCAGGTCAATTGGGTACCTTTGTCGAGGAATTGGACATGCTGTTGTCCTCATTCCCAGACGATGACAATCCACTTGTACTACTGGGCGATTTCAACATTCACCTTGATAAACCTTATGCTTCTGACTTCCTCTCTCTCCTAGCCTCATTTGATTTCAACAGACTCATCACCACAAGCGCAACCAACTGGACCTGATCCACACACGTAACTGTATCACTGACAATTTTCTGATCAAACCCCTGCATGTCTCTGACCATTTCTTCATCACTTTCAATCTGCAACTTATTTGTGCACCACCAACCACTTCACATGTTTGCTTCAGAAGAAACCTGCGCTCTCTTTCCCCTTCTCATCTTTCCTCTGTGTCACCCCCCCCCCACACACACACACACTTCTCATCTTTGGATGTAAAAACTGCAACACACACTTTATGCTCCACTTTATCTTCTTCCCTAGACAGTATCTGTCCTCTGTCATCCAGACCAGCAAAAGCAACCCCTGGATATCCGATGCACTTCGTGAGGAACGGACCAAACTCAGGGCAGCAGAAAGGAAATGGTGCAAATCACAAGACCCATCTGACCTAGGTTCGTATCAGGACCTGCTATCATCTTTTTCTGGTGGAGTCCATGCAGCTAAGTCCTCATACTTCCACAACAAGATCAACGGTGCTACAAACACACGCTCACTCTTCAAGACATTCAACGCACTCCTCTGTCCCCCCTCCACCACCACCCACCACATCTTTAACTGCTGATCAATTTGCCAATTTCTTCACTGACAAGACATCTTTGATCAGTAGCCAGTTCTCTGCACCACCCACACAGGAACTCAGCCCCCCCCCCCCCTCATCCACTAATCTTCTCTCTTCCTTCTCTCTTCTCACGGAGGCGGAAGTATCAAAACTTCTCCTCTCCACTCATCCCACCACCTGCCCTGTAGACCCCAACCCCTCACACCTTCTACAAGCCATCTCTTCCACTCTTATACCAGCACTTACACACATTAAATCGTCTCTCCACACAGGCACTTTCCCTACCACATTCAAGCAGGCTTGGGTAACCCCACTGCTAAAAAACCCCACGTTAAACACATCACTCGTAGACAATTACAGACCTGTCTCTCTCCTACCATTCATATTGAACACTTGAACAAGTTGTTTAACCAGATGTCATCCTTCCTCACACAGAACAACCATCTGGACGTCAACCAATCTGGTTTCAAGAGCGGCCATTCCACCGAGACTGCGCTACTGTCTGTCACGGAATCCCTGCGAGTTGCAAAGGCTGGTTCCAAATCATCTGTTCTCATTCTACTGGATCTATCTGCTGCCTTCGACACCGTAAACCATCAAATTCTTCTGTCCACCCTCTCGTCACTGGGCATCTCAGGTACTGCGCTTCAGTGGTTTGAGTCCTATCTCACAGGTAGGTCTTTCAGAGTCACCAGGGGAGGGGAGGTATCCAAACCTCATCAACTGATCCCTGGGGTTCCTCAGGGTTCAGTTCTTGGTTCCCTCCTATTCTCCATTTATACTACATCACTGGGTCCCATCATACAGGCACATGGTTTCTCCTACAACTGCTATGCTGATGACACACAATTCTACCTGTCCTTCCAACCAGATAATTCCACAGTAGCTGCACGAATCTCAAGCTGTCTGGCGGACATCTCGACGTGGATGGAAGAACACCACCTGCAGCTCAACCTGGCAAAGACTGAGCTTTTAGTCTTCCTTGCCACTCCTACTCTACAACACATCAACGTACAGCTTGGTGCAACCACCATTACCCCATCTAAGTCGCCCAGAAATCTCTGAGCTTTACCCAACTTCTTGTCCAGGCCCTGGTCTTTTCAAGGCTTGATTACTGCAATGCTCTTCTGGCTGGACTGCCGTCAAGTGCAATTAAACCTCTTCAAATGATCCATAAGGTTGCTGCACATCTTGTCTTCAATGAGCCTAAGAGAGTCCACGTCACGCCCCTCTTCATCTCTCTGCACTGGCTACCCCTTGCTGCTTGCATCAAGTTCAAAGCGCTGATGCTTGCTTACAGATCCACCACAGGCTCTGCACCTTCCTACCTCCACACACTGCTACAACGCTACGTCCCCAGCAGAAACCTGCGATCACTAAGGGAACAAAGGCTTGTGGTACCGTCACAGAGAGGCACAAAATCACTTTCCAGAACATTCTTGTTCACTGCTCCCCGCTGGTGGAATGATCTCCCTACCTTTATCAGGAACGCAGAATCCCTGGCAATATTCAAGAGACAGCTGAAAACTCATCTCAAGCTTATGGTACTGAGCAATGTATGAAACTTGTATTGTGAGCACTTCCTGTGTTATTTGCCAATTCATGAAGAATCGCTTGTTTGTATTCCTCACTTGTAAGTCGCTTTGGATGAAAGCATCTGCTAAATGACTAAATGTAAATGTAAGAAGCCTCTCTTAACTTCCATTTCAGTGAGATTTTGGTAAGTTTCTGATCCAGGACTCCCACCAAGGTCTTAAGTTCTCTGGAACTTCCTCATCCCATCCAACCTTCTCTCTGCACATTTGCTGGAGTATTTGTTTCCTCAACAGAACAAACAGCACCATGAACCCCATGGGGTCATATACAGAGGCCACGGTAGAAAGCACACCTCTCCTTGTTAGTGGATTGGGTTTTACTTGAACTCTGATCTTAAAGGAGTCCGATGTAATACACCACTCTACTCCAAGAGCTCTCTCCATTTGAGGTGAGCTCAAAGCCATATCCAGATCTTTGACAGTGGCGTGTTCTTCCTTTGTGATAGTTGCTATCACTCAATCACTGTTAGAAACAAACGTGGAGTCTTAACCTGCCAGTGAAGCAAAGTTCTCTTGATTCTTTGATTAGCTCGATAGCTTCTGTCTCAGTTTGCATGCTTATCAGACCATCGTCTGCATAATTTCTTTGAATGAAACGTATGGTATCTTCGCTGTACTGACCTCCTCTTGCTGGGCTTCAGCACCACCCACTTGAGCTTCTTCAGGTTGGTCTTGGGAATTTCCACTATCCCGAACACTGCCCCTGACCTGAATTGTGGGCTCACTTGACTCTGACATTTTGTTAGTAGAAAATATGCCAGGTAATAAACCTCTGAATTAACTAAACGCTTCAAATATAATAAAAATGTCAATTAAATGTAAATGCTTAAAGCAAATGTGAAGCTTCCATAACAGTATTGCACAGGAAATTAAATGTGCAAAACAGCTTATTTCAGTTTAAATATTACCTTCCACAACACTTTATCAAATGGCTAATGGCCATCTCTTATTATTTACAAACTTCACAATTTGAAATAGTTTGATTTCTTTAAATGGGTCTTTAAATAACATTCTTAAATTAAATTACGTGGTCAAATCACTTGCAACACACACTTATAGCACTCATTTACAATGGAAAATCTTTGATAGACTTCACAAGCCCTTAAGTATTCAAGCTCTTTATGACATAGTCCGTTGCTCCTGATAACTGTATGCGTCGTCTTGCGTCTTAATATGCGTGTTTTCAGCTCAATCTGTTAATCCTTTGACGCTCCATGCGTTATGAAACGCATTGCGATAAGCCCGCTGGTTCTACAAACTTGCTGCATCATCCACTCGTGTCGTCGAACAGGTCGAGTTTTCACAATAATTCCCTCCAGGCATACGCAGACACAAGTGGTTCTCTTGCTACTGGTTTATTCGAAGGTTTTTCTCCAAATCCACCGTGAAAACTAAACCGTATAAAATTACATAACACAAAATAACATCAGCTTGATACAAAATGAAAGCATGCTCAAAGCGTGCGCAACAGATGCAATGTCGTTTTACTGACGCAAAATACAGACAGATAAAATTAAATGCCTCATTGGCTGCGTGCCGCAAGAAAGGGAAATGGTCTTTGAATCTGTTTGACCGCTTAAGTCCTTTTTTGATAAGAATAAACTTTTATCGGAGCATGTATAACGTCCGTGCTTGTCGTTTGCTTGCAAGAGCTAAGAGTCTGATGCGAAGCCAGTGTTTGTGCTTTAACTTTATTGCTGCTGTTGGTGTCTCTGCTGCTGTTTCCGTCATTGCTGCTGTTTCTGTCATTGCTGCTGTTGGTGTCTCTGCTGCTGTTTCCGTCATTGCTGCTGTTTCTGTCATTGCTGCTGTTTCCGTCATTGCTGCTGTTGGTGTCTCTGCTGCTGTTTCCGTCATTGCTGCTGTTTCTGTCATTGCTGCTGTTGGTGTCTCTGCTGCTGTTGGTGTCTCTGCTGTTGTTTCTGTCATTGCTGCTGTTTCCGTCATTGCTGCTGTTTCCGTCATTGCTGCTGTTTCCGTCATTGCTGCTGTTTCTGTCATTGCTGCTGTTGGTGTCTCTGCTGCTGTTGGTGTCTCTGCTGCTGTTGGTGTCTCTGCTGTTGTTTCTGTCTCTGCTGCTTTAGGTGTCTCTGCTGCTGTTTCTGTCTCTGCTGCTGTTTCCGTCATTGTTCCGGTTTCCGTCATTGCTGCTGTTTCCGTCATTGCTGCTGTTTCTGTCATTGCTGCTGTTGGTGTCTCTGCTGCTGTTTCCGTCATTGCTGCTGTTTCCGTCATTGCTGCTGTTTCCGTCATTGCTGCCGTGTCTGTCATTGCTGCTGTTGGTGTCTCTGCTGCTGTTTCTGTCTCTGCTGCTGTTTCCGTCATTGCTGCTGTTTCTGTCATTGCTGCTGTTTCTGTCATTGCTGCTGTTGGTGTCTCTGCTGCTGTTTCCGTCATTGCTGCTGTTGGTGTCTCTGCTGCTGTTTCTGTCATTGCTGCTTTTTCCGTCATTGCTGCTGTTTCCGTCATTGCTGCTGTTTCCGTCATTGCTGCTGTTTCCGTCATTGCTGCTGTTTCCGTCATTGCTGCTGTTGGTGTCTCTGCTGCTGTTTCTGTCATTGCTGCTTTTTCTGTCATTGCTGCTGTTGGTGTCTCTGCTGCTGTTTCTGTCATTGCTGCTGTTTCTGTCATTGCTGCTGTTTCTGTCATTGCTGCTGTTTCCGTCATTGCTGCTGTTGGTGTCTCTGCTGCTGTTTCCGTCATTGCTGCTGTTTCCGTCATTGCTGCTGTTGGTGTCTCTGCTGCTGTTTCTGTCATTGCTGCTGTTGGTGTCTCTGCTGCTGTTTCCGTCATTGCTGCTGTTTCCGTCATTGCTGCTGTTGGTGTCTCTGCTGCTGTTTCTGTCATTGCTGCTGTTTCTGTCATTGCTGCTGTTTCCGTAATTGCTGCTGTTTCCGTCATTGCTGCTGTTTCCGTCATTGCTGCTGTTTCCGTCATTGCTGCTGTTTCCGTCATTGCTGCTGTTTCCGTCATTGCTGCTGTTTCCGTCATTGCTGCTGTTTCCGTCATTGCTGCTGTTGGTGTCTCTGCTGCTGTTTCCGTCATTGCTGCTGTTGGTGTCTCTGCTGCTGTTTCCGTCATTGCTGCTGTTTCCGTCATTGCTGCTGTTGGTGTCTCTGGTGCTGTTTCCGTCATTGCTGCTGTTTCCGTCATTGCTGCTGTTTCCGTCATTGCTGCTGTTTCTGTCATTGCTGCTGTTGGTGTCTCTGCTGCTGTTTCTGTCATTGCTGCTTTTTCTGTCATTGCTGCTGTTGGTGTCTCTGCTGCTGTTTCCGTCATTGCTGCTGTTTCCGTCATTGCTGCTGTTTCTGTCATTGCTGCTGTTGGGGTCTCTGCTGCTGTTTCTGTCATTGCTGCTGTTTCCGTCATTGCTGCTGTTGGTGTCTCTGCTGCTGTTTCTGTCATTGCTGCTGTTGGTGTCTCTGCTGCTTTTTCCGTCATTGCTGCTGTTTCCGTCATTGCTGCTGTTGGTGTCTCTGCTGCTGTTTCTGTCATTGCTGCTGTTTCCGTCATTGCTGCTGTTTCCGTCATTGCTGCTGTTTCCGTCATTGCTGCTGTTTCCGTCATTGCTGCTGTTTCCGTCATTGCTGCTGTTTCCGTCATTGCTGCTTTTTCTGTCATTGCTGCTGTTGGTGTCTCTGCTGCTGTTTCCGTCATTGCTGCTGTTGGTGTCTCTGCTGCTGTTTCCGTCATTGCTGCTGTTTCCGTCATTGCTGCTTTTTCTGTCATTGCTGCTGTTGGTGTCTCTGCTGCTGTTTCCGTCATTGCTGCTGTTGGTGTCTCTGGTGCTGTTTCCGTCATTGCTGCTGTTTCCGTCATTGCTGCTGTTGGTGTCTCTGCTGCTGTTGGTGTCTCTGCTGCTGTTGGTGTCTCTGCTGCTGTTTCTGTCATTGCTGCTGTTTCCGTCATTGCTGCTGTTGGTGTCTCTGCTGCTGTTTCCGTCATTGCTGCTGTTGGTGTCTCTGCTGCTGTTTCTGTCATTGCTGCTTTTTCTGTCATTGCTGCTGTTGGTGTCTCTGCTGCTGTTTCCGTCATTGCTGCTGTTTCTGTCATTGCTGCTGTTTCTGTCATTGCTGCTGTTGGTGTCTCTGCTGCTGTTTCTGTCATTGCTGCTGTTTCCGTCATTGCTGCTGTTGGTGTCTCTGCTGCTGTTTCCGTCATTGCTGCTGTTTCCATCATTGCTGCTGTTGGTGTCTCTGCTGCTGTTGGTGTCTCTGCTGCTGTTTCCGTCATTGCTGCTGTTTCCGTCATTGCTGCTGTTTCCGTCATTGCTGCTGTTTCCGTCATTGCTGCTGTTTCTGTCATTGCTGCTGTTGGTGTCTCTGCTGCTGTTTCCGTCATTGCTGCTGTTGGTGTCTCTGGTGCTGTTTCTGTCATTGCTGCTGTTTCCGTCATTGCTGCTGTTTCTGTCATTGCTGCTGTTGGTGTCTCTGCTGCTGTTTCCGTCATTGCTGCTGTTGGTGTCTCTGCTGCGGTTTCTGTCATTGCTGCTTTTTCTGTCATTGCTGCTGTTGGTGTCTCTGCTGCTGTTTCTGTCATTGCTGCTGTTTCTGTCATTGCTGCTGTTGGTGTCTCTGCTGCTGTTTCTGTCATTGCTGCTGTTTCCGTCATTGCTGCTGTTGGTGTCTCTGCTGCTGTTTCCGTCATTGCTGCTGTTGGTGTCTCTGCTGTTTCCGTCATTGCTGCTGTTGGTGTCTCTGCTGCTGTTTCTGTCATTGCTGCTTTTTCTGTCATTGCTGCTGTTGGTGTCTCTGCTGCTGTTTCTGTCATTGCTGCTGTTTCCGTCATTGCTGCTGTTGGTGTCTCTGCTGCTGTTTCCGTCATTGCTGCTGTTTCCGTCATTGCTGCTGTTGGTGTCTCTGCTGCTGTTTCCGTCATTGCTGCTGTTTCCGTCATTGCTGCTGTTGGTGTCTCTGCTGCTGTTGGTGTCTCTGCTGCTGTTTCCGTCATTGCTGCTGTTTCCGTCATTGCTGCTGTTTCCGTCATTGCTGCTGTTTCCGTCATTGCTGCTGTTGGTGTCTCTGCTGCTGTTTCTGTCATTGCTGCTGTTTCCGTCATTGCTGCTGTTGGTGTCTCTGCTGCTGTTTCCGTCATTGCTGCTGTTGGTGTCTCTGCTGCTGTTTCCGTCATTGCTGCTGTTTCCGTCATTGCTGCTGTTTCCGTCATTGCTGCTGTTTCCGTCATTGCTGCTGTTTCCGTCATTGCTGCTGTTGGTGTCTCTGCTGCTGTTTCCGTCATTGCTGCTGTTGGTGTCTCTGGTGCTGTTTCCGTCATTGCTGCTGTTTCTGTCATTGCTGCTGTTGGTGTCTCTGCTGCTGTTGGTGTCTCTGCTGCTGTTGGTGTCTCTGCTGCTGTTTCCGTCATTGCTGCTGTTGGTGTCTCTGCTGCTGTTTCCGTCATTGCTGCTGTTTCCGTCATTGCTGCTGTTGGTGTCTCTGCTGCTGTTGGTGTCTCTGCTGCTGTTTCCGTCATTGCTGCTGTTTCCGTCATTGCTGCTGTTTCCGTCATTGCTGCTGTTGGTGTCTCTGCTGCTGTTTCCGTCATTGCTGCTTTTTCTGTCATTGCTGCTGTTGGTGTCTCTGCTGCTGTTTCCGTCATTGCTGCTGTTGGTGTCTCTGGTGCTGTTTCCGTCATTGCTGCTGTTGGTGTCTCTGCTGCTGTTTCCGTCATTGCTGCTGTTTCTGTCATTGCTGCTGTTTCCGTCATTGCTGCTGTTTCTGTCATTGCTGCTGTTTCTGTCATTGCTGCTGTTTCTGTCATTGCTGCTGTTGGTGTCTCTGCTGCTGTTTCCGTCATTGCTGCTGTTGGTGTCTCTGCTGCTGTTTCTGTCATTGCTGCTGTTTCCGTCATTGCTGCTGTTTCCGTCATTGCTGCTGTTTCTGTCATTGCTGCTGTTGGTGTCTCTGCTGCTGTTTCCGTCATTGCTGCCGTGTCTGTCATTGCTGCTGTTGGTGTCTCTGCTGCTGTTTCTGTCTCTGCTGCTGTTTCCGTCATTGCTGCTGTTTCTGTCATTGCTGCTGTTTCTGTCATTGCTGCTGTTGGTGTCTCTGCTGCTGTTTCCGTCATTGCTGCTGTTGGTGTCTCTGCTGCTGTTTCTGTCATTGCTGCTGCTTTTTCCGTCATTGCTGCTGTTTCCGTCATTGCTGCTGTTTCCGTCATTGCTGCTGTTTCCGTCATTGCTGCTGTTTCCGTCATTGCTGCTGTTGGTGTCTCTGCTGCTGTTTCTGTCATTGCTGCTTTTTCTGTCATTGCTGCTGTTGGTGTCTCTGCTGCTGTTTCTGTCATTGCTGCTGTTTCTGTCATTGCTGCTGTTGGTGTCTCTGCTGCTGTTTCTGTCATTGCTGCTGTTTCCGTCATTGCTGCTGTTGGTGTCTCTGCTGCTGTTTCCGTCATTGCTGCTGTTTCCGTCATTGCTGCTGTTGGTGTCTCTCTGCTGCTGTTTCTGTCATTGCTGCTGTTGGTGTCTCTGCTGCTGTTTCCGTCATTGCTGCTGTTTCCGTCATTGCTGCTGTTGGTGTCTCTGCTGCTGTTTCTGTCATTGCTGCTGTTTCTGTCATTGCTGCTGTTTCCGTAATTGCTGCTGTTTCCGTCATTGCTGCTGTTTCCGTCATTGCTGCTGTTTCCGTCATTGCTGCTGTTTCCGTCATTGCTGCTGTTTCCGTCATTGCTGCTGTTTCCGTCATTGCTGCTGTTTCCGTCATTGCTGCTGTTGGTGTCTCTGCTGCTGTTTCCGTCATTGCTGCTGTTGGTGTCTCTGCTGCTGTTTCCGTCATTGCTGCTGTTTCCGTCATTGCTGCTGTTGGTGTCTCTGGTGCTGTTTCCGTCATTGCTGCTGTTTCCGTCATTGCTGCTGTTTCCGTCATTGCTGCTGTTTCTGTCATTGCTGCTGTTGGTGTCTCTGCTGCTGTTTCTGTCATTGCTGCTTTTTCTGTCATTGCTGCTGTTGGTGTCTCTGCTGCTGTTTCCGTCATTGCTGCTGTTTCCGTCATTGCTGCTGTTTCTGTCATTGCTGCTGTTGGGGTCTCTGCTGCTGTTTCTGTCATTGCTGCTGTTTCCGTCATTGCTGCTGTTGGTGTCTCTGCTGCTGTTTCTGTCATTGCTGCTGTTGGTGTCTCTGCTGCTTTTTCCGTCATTGCTGCTGTTTCCGTCATTGCTGCTGTTGGTGTCTCTGCTGCTGTTTCTGTCATTGCTGCTGTTTCCGTCATTGCTGCTGTTTCCGTCATTGCTGCTGTTTCCGTCATTGCTGCTGTTTCCGTCATTGCTGCTGTTTCCGTCATTGCTGCTTTTTCTGTCATTGCTGCTGTTGGTGTCTCTGCTGCTGTTTCCGTCATTGCTGCTGTTGGTGTCTCTGCTGCTGTTTCCGTCATTGCTGCTGTTTCCGTCATTGCTGCTTTTTCTGTCATTGCTGCTGTTGGTGTCTCTGCTGCTGTTTCCGTCATTGCTGCTGTTGGTGTCTCTGGTGCTGTTTCCGTCATTGCTGCTGTTTCCGTCATTGCTGCTGTTGGTGTCTCTGCTGCTGTTGGTGTCTCTGCTGCTGTTGGTGTCTCTGCTGCTGTTTCTGTCATTGCTGCTGTTTCCGTCATTGCTGCTGTTGGTGTCTCTGCTGCTGTTTCCGTCATTGCTGCTGTTGGTGTCTCTGCTGCTGTTTCTGTCATTGCTGCTTTTTCTGTCATTGCTGCTGTTGGTGTCTCTGCTGCTGTTTCCGTCATTGCTGCTGTTTCTGTCATTGCTGCTGTTTCTGTCATTGCTGCTGTTGGTGTCTCTGCTGCTGTTTCTGTCATTGCTGCTGTTTCCGTCATTGCTGCTGTTGGTGTCTCTGCTGCTGTTTCCGTCATTGCTGCTGTTTCCATCATTGCTGCTGTTGGTGTCTCTGCTGCTGTTGGTGTCTCTGCTGCTGTTTCCGTCATTGCTGCTGTTTCCGTCATTGCTGCTGTTTCCGTCATTGCTGCTGTTTCCGTCATTGCTGCTGTTTCTGTCATTGCTGCTGTTGGTGTCTCTGCTGCTGTTTCCGTCATTGCTGCTGTTGGTGTCTCTGGTGCTGTTTCTGTCATTGCTGCTGTTTCCGTCATTGCTGCTGTTTCTGTCATTGCTGCTGTTGGTGTCTCTGCTGCTGTTTCCGTCATTGCTGCTGTTGGTGTCTCTGCTGCGGTTTCTGTCATTGCTGCTTTTTCTGTCATTGCTGCTGTTGGTGTCTCTGCTGCTGTTTCTGTCATTGCTGCTGTTTCTGTCATTGCTGCTGTTGGTGTCTCTGCTGCTGTTTCTGTCATTGCTGCTGTTTCCGTCATTGCTGCTGTTGGTGTCTCTGCTGCTGTTTCCGTCATTGCTGCTGTTGGTGTCTCTGCTGCTGTTTCCGTCATTGCTGCTGTTGGTGTCTCTGCTGCTGTTTCTGTCATTGCTGCTTTTTCTGTCATTGCTGCTGTTGGTGTCTCTGCTGCTGTTTCTGTCATTGCTGCTGTTTCCGTCATTGCTGCTGTTGGTGTCTCTGCTGCTGTTTCCGTCATTGCTGCTGTTTCCGTCATTGCTGCTGTTGGTGTCTCTGCTGCTGCTGTTTCCGTCATTGCTGCTGTTTCCGTCATTGCTGCTGTTGGTGTCTCTGCTGCTGTTGGTGTCTCTGCTGCTGTTTCCGTCATTGCTGCTGTTTCCGTCATTGCTGCTGTTTCCGTCATTGCTGCTGTTTCCGTCATTGCTGCTGTTGGTGTCTCTGCTGCTGTTTCTGTCATTGCTGCTGTTTCCGTCATTGCTGCTGTTGGTGTCTCTGCTGCTGTTTCCGTCATTGCTGCTGTTGGTGTCTCTGGTGCTGTTTCCGTCATTGCTGCTGTTTCCGTCATTGCTGCTGTTTCCGTCATTGCTGCTGTTTCCGTCATTGCTGCTGTTTCCGTCATTGCTGCTGTTGGTGTCTCTGCTGCTGTTTCCGTCATTGCTGCTGTTGGTGTCTCTGGTGCTGTTTCCGTCATTGCTGCTGTTTCTGTCATTGCTGCTGTTGGTGTCTCTGCTGCTGTTGGTGTCTCTGCTGCTGTTGGTGTCTCTGCTGCTGTTTCCGTCATTGCTGCTGTTGGTGTCTCTGCTGCTGTTTCCGTCATTGCTGCTGTTTCCGTCATTGCTGCTGTTGGTGTCTCTGCTGCTGTTGGTGTCTCTGCTGCTGTTTCCGTCATTGCTGCTGTTTCCGTCATTGCTGCTGTTTCCGTCATTGCTGCTGTTGGTGTCTCTGCTGCTGTTTCCGTCATTGCTGCTTTTTCTGTCATTGCTGCTGTTGGTGTCTCTGCTGCTGTTTCCGTCATTGCTGCTGTTGGTGTCTCTGGTGCTGTTTCCGTCATTGCTGCTGTTGGTGTCTCTGCTGCTGTTTCCGTCATTGCTGCTGTTTCTGTCATTGCTGCTGTTTCCGTCATTGCTGCTGTTTCTGTCATTGCTGCTGTTTCTGTCATTGCTGCTGTTTCTGTCATTGCTGCTGTTGGTGTCTCTGCTGCTGTTTCCGTCATTGCTGCTGTTGGTGTCTCTGCTGCTGTTTCTGTCATTGCTGCTGTTTCTGTCATTGCTGCTGTTGGTGTCTCTGCTGCTGTTTCTGTCATTGCTGCTGTTTCCGTCATTGCTGCTGTTGGTGTCTCTGCTGCTGTTTCCGTCATTGCTGCTGTTGGTGTCTCTGCTGCTGTTTCCGTCATTGCTGCTGTTTCCGTCATTGCTGCTGTTGGTGTCTCTGCTGCTTTTTCTGTCATTGCTGCTGTTTCCGTCATTGCTGCTGTTTCCGTCATTGCTGCTGTTTCCGTCATTGCTGCTGTTTCTGTCATTGCTGCTGTTGGTGTCTCTGGTGCTGTTTCCGTCATTGCTGCTGTTTCCGTCATTGCTGCTGTTTCTGTCATTGCTGCTGTTGGTGTCTCTGCTGCTGTTGGTGTCTCTGCTGCTGTTGGTGTCTCTGCTGCTGTTTCTGTCATTGCTGCTGTTTCTGTCTCTGCTGCTGTTTCCGTCATTGCTGCTGTTTCTGTCATTGCTGCTGTTGGTGTCTCTGCTGCTGTTTCTGTCATTGCTGCTGTTTCCGTCATTGCTGCTGTTGGTGTCTCTGCTGCTGTTTCTGTCATTGCTGCTGTTGGTGTCTCTGCTGCTGTTTCCGTCATTGCTGCTGTTTCCGTCATTGCTGCTGTTTCTGTCATTGCTGCTGTTTCTGTCATTGCTGCTGTTTCTGTCATTGCTGCTGTTTCTGTCATTGCTGCTGTTTCTGTCATTGCTGCTGTTTCTGTCATTGCTGCTGTTGGTGTCTCTGCTGCTGTTTCCGTCATTGCTGCTGTTGGTGTCTCTGCTGCTGTTTCTGTCATTGCTGCTGTTTCTGTCATTGCTGCTGTTGGTGTCTCTGCTGCTGTTTCTGTCATTGCTGCTGTTTCCGTCATTGCTGCTGTTGGTGTCTCTGCTGCTGTTTCCGTCATTGCTGCTGTTGGTGTCTCTGCTGCTGTTTCCGTCATTGCTGCTGTTTCCGTCATTGCTGCTGTTGGTGTCTCTGCTGCTGCTTTTTCTGTCATTGCTGCTGTTTCCGTCATTGCTGCTGTTTCCGTCATTGCTGCTGTTTCCGTCATTGCTGCTGTTTCTGTCATTGCTGCTGTTGGTGTCTCTGGTGCTGTTTCCGTCATTGCTGCTGTTTCCGTCATTGCTGCTGTTTCTGTCATTGCTGCTGTTGGTGTCTCTGCTGCTGTTGGTGTCTCTGCTGCTGTTGGTGTCTCTGCTGCTGTTTCTGTCATTGCTGCTGTTTCTGTCTCTGCTGCTGTTTCCGTCATTGCTGCTGTTTCTGTCATTGCTGCTGTTGGTGTCTCTGCTGCTGTTTCTGTCATTGCTGCTGTTTCCGTCATTGCTGCTGTTGGTGTCTCTGCTGCTGTTTCTGTCATTGCTGCTGTTGGTGTCTCTGCTGCTGTTTCCGTCATTGCTGCTGTTTCCGTCATTGCTGCTGTTGGTGTCTCTGCTGCTTTTTCTGTCATTGCTGCTGTTTCCGTCATTGCTGCTGTTTCCGTCATTGCTGCTGTTTCCGTCATTGCTGCTGTTTCCGTCATTGCTGCTGTTGGTGTCTCTGGTGCTGTTTCCGTCATTGCTGCTGTTTCCGTCATTGCTGCTGTTTCTGTCATTGCTGCTGTTGGTGTCTCTGCTGCTGTTGGTGTCTCTGCTGCTGTTTCTGTCATTGCTGCTGTTTCTGTCTCTGCTGCTGTTTCCGTCATTGCTGCCGTTTCTTTGCTGTTTCTGGCCTTGCTACTGTTAATCTACGTCTAAGTCCCCTGACAGCTTTGGACAAATGGTGGATTTTTGGGCTATGATTGTTCAGATCGCCTGTCAATCAAACTGCTGTTGAAGCGTCAATTGTGATCCCCAAGTGAACATAAATAAATTGAGCAAATCTATTTACATCTAATAGTGTTTACTGCAGGATGAACTTGAAATAAACTGTTTCATTCATTTAAATGCATTTTTAAAACAAAATTCAGATATAGTGGCATGATTTGATGCAACATTTTGTGGGATTTGTTCCTGGATTATTTACTTCTAAACACTGTACCTTATGTTAAGTTCATGCATCAAAATCAAAAGTATGCTTTAAAATGGTTCATCAACAGTGCACGATTTTTTTTTCTTCTTTCCTCGGTGTGCAGTTTCTGTTCTCATGCGAGCCAGTTGTTGGTGTTTGCCGCGAGAGTGATGGGTAGTGCTGTATGACACTGAAGATAGATTGAGGCTGTGACACCTGTCAGACACGTCTGTCTGAGCCTGCCCTCATTCACACAACACTTCAGATTACAACGCTGTGTCTGGTAAAAAGAAAATGGGGTGAAGATCTTTTCGTGTACTGATGTAAATCATCAAGCATCGACTTTTTTCAGTGAGAGGGGAACATTCAGTCAAAGAATATTGCAGTATTTTTTTGTCACTTTTTTTATTTCATATGTAAAGAACCATGTGAAGTGATTTATTTTTTCTATTAAATGTTTATTTTAATTTAAAACAATGACCCTTATTGAATGATATTCTGTTGCTGCTGCTGTTGGTTATTGCGGCTGCTGCTGTTACTGTCATTTGCTGATGCTGTTAGTATGGGACTTTTTCCTGCCAATACATGCACAGCATGCGACATGCTTTGCTCTACAATATAGCATACGTGAATTACCCTTAGTGGATTTGAACAGGTGGAGCTGGGGAAGGTGGAGGGTTTCTGAAAGCAAGCGTCAAACGCTGACCACATATTTGAAAATTAAGCAGCAAGATCATTGGTTCTTGCTGCATCAGTAGCCAATCAGCTGTGCCCTAGAGAACAATGTGATTTTTTTTTTTTCCGGTCTACATTGTGCGTTTTGTTGCAATACTTGCTTGCAGATTAGACTCTATTAAAGTCAATTAACAGTCTCTCAGTAGTCCGAGTAAGGGGCCGTAATATGAGCATTAAATCACTACTGTGTAAGGAAACTCACATTCTAGTTTACATGACAAGGAAACACAAAAGTTCTCAGGTTAAAATATCTGAATGGCATTTCAGTCAATTATCGTCCAGTTGGGGGACCTTTCTGAAACCTCTGCCAGAGACCTCATCCATCTCTATGGTAATGAAACCCAATCAGGTTTCCATTGTGCACAGCACTGACCTCCCAGTGGAGTTTGTCCTCAAACTTTTTATTCCCCTCAGTAATTACAGCTGTCACGTTCACAAAAATACATCAGCAAGTCTGTCCAAATGTGTGATTGTGAGCAAGAAATGCACACTTCATTAAATCCCCCCTCTGCAAAATGTCACAGTATATTAGCCCCCTAAACTTTTGGGAGGTAATTGTGCTGCCTGTGTAACCTCACTGATCAAGGCACCGCGTTCTGCCCTCCCAACCCCCTCCTAGTCTGAAAAAATGTTTAAAAAAAACAATCCCTGACCTTTTTCTATAATTGCTTCATTTGGATTCAGGTTTCACTAACAGGCCTTTCAGTTTCAAGTATGATTCTGCTTCTCCTTCACTCTCTCTCCTCTGTAGAGAAACAGTTTGACTGGCAGAATAAAAGTGTCTCATTATTAAAATCCATGTAATATTGTATTCAGTGTAACAGCATGTGCTTGTAATCGTATGCTAATGAGAGAATGAGAGTGGCACAAGATATTGATCCCATATTGGATTTTTTTATGTGTGTGTGTGTGTGGGGGGGGCTGTTCTTTTTATTTTATTTAATTTAGTTTTATTTTATTTTTTTATTTTTTTATTTTTTTTTATTTATTTTTATTTTATTTTTTTAAATGAATTTCATTTATTTTATACAATTTTTATAATTTTTTTTTTTTTTTGAGAATGTGAAATTTAAATTGGTTTTTCTCTATCCGATGGCTTTTTTTCCAGGTATTACATAAAGCTCCTTGGCAAAAATCTGTATTTCACTAAATTCCTGCAATTCATTTTATATGTGCATTCATTCTTGGTCTCATAGAAAAGTACAGCTGTATAGTAAAACTCATGTCACGCACCACTTTTTTTTTTTTGTCCTGTATTTGTTCATTCAGGTGATTTGATATTAACAATACACAAGGCACGTGAATTGAAGCGGCTCAATAGAGGCGCGTTCGGTTGTGATTGCAGTGCGGTGTGGGCAGCTCAAGTGCTCTTATCCTCTTTAGTCATCGTCTCCATGGTGAGGCACATTTCAGGAAAAAGTCGTCAGAGTAAATCCTTCAAACCTGAAACAAGCCTTTTACAACGTCTTCCAAATGCACAAGTTTGTGTAGCAATTTGACCCTGCTTCACCAGATTGCTACCAAAGAGCTAGTTTAAATATTTATTCTCAAATCCCACAGAGAAAGGGTTCAGAGCACAAGGACAGTTAAAGATACGCAGTAGCTGAAAAGTGACTCACTCCGTTGCATCGACGGCAATGTGGAACTTTAACTTGTGTATTCGAGGTTCAGATGCAGCTTTATTACATTTTTAGCTCGTTACGAACAATTTCCGTTCACGGTTTCGTAGTTGCCGACGCGGTCAGAATATCTTGGATGAATCTCAGCTGCAGGAGAACTCCATCATGGTTTAATTCACCTGGAGAGAGTTCTCCGTTAGCATTCCCATTCATCTCGATGGCAGTTGCGCCGCTGGTGTGCAGCCCAATATGTGACCTGGATGTTGCCATCTTTACTTCATAGGCACTTACACTTTCACTCCCTTTAGCTATATATCTACCTACCAGAAGGTCCACACTCGTAGATGCTTGAAACTTCATAGTGCTCACGCCGTCTACAGCATCAGCAAGGCTCGCCCCAATTGGCCTGATGGGGGTGCCAGTGTCTTTATTTTATTTATTTGTTTTTTTTTCTAAAAAAACTACTTTTGCAAACCAGTGCGGCGAGATTCTCTTGGAGAAAACAAACAAACCGAAATTTCGATTGACGGCGCCTAATGGCCGCAAAAAAATGTTCGCTTTTACTAAAAGGACTAACGTTTGAACGGAATGAGAGATTTTCACCAAACTTGGTACATCCATGTAAGAGTTCATTCTGTGGTTGTGTGAAAAAGGATGTGACGACTGTCCACTTGGTGGTGCTAAAACGCCAAAAAAACATTAAAACGGCTATAAGTACTTGAACATTAGTCTGATCGACTGAAATTGTCTTTGATTGATGCCATGATTATACGTATCTCAAAGCATCTCGGCCAATGAAGTTTGAGCAGCTGTCAGACGATGTTAACCGAGGCCATGAAACATTGCTGGGCCCTGCGCAGACAATTGTATCACCAAAGCTTTACAAGCGATCTGTTTCCTATGGTAAATTGGCTGTAAATGGTGTTTTCCATGCTTAAAGGCCTTAAAACGCTTGAACACCGTTAATCATTTCTAAAACGCTTGTTCCCATCCCAGTTTATCATGCATTTACAACTTTAGAGAAGTCATTTGTAGGTTGACTTTCTGAAGTGCAATAATGTTACTGTAAATGATTTGATCGGTGAAATGCACAGTGAGTCAGAGCTTTCATTGGATGTATGACTTGTCTATTTTTGGTGAGTTGGTGGGATATAAATATTAAATTTAATATTCATATGATTCTCTCAAGGGGTCATTGCGGTCAAATTCAGACCTTATTATTTTCTTCAATGTAACAAATGCAATAGTGATGGGGTTGTCATGAAAAGCTGAGGTTCTAAGCTTTCAAATGATACCATATTTGTCTAGTTCTGTGCTGCACAACGCATAGATTGTTTTAAAATGATTATGATGATGAAATATTGGGTCCGTGCAGAGTTGCTCAGTAAAAAGAGTTTCAACACAGCGACTCTGTGGTTATTTTAGAAAATTGCTTCCTTTTGAGATATAGCAATGTTACCATGGAAGGGTAAATGGAGTTCATGGGTTTGGGCAGAACATCCAAGTTGACTGAAGAATGGATGAATACCTATTTGGAAATCTATTTTGTTTGTTGCTGTAATTACAAACATCACCTTTAAAGTTGTAAAGACTCGGTCAGATTTGTAGTTACTGTAGAAGTCATTTAACAAACCCTTTCAGCAAAGTGATTTGGAGTGAATTTATTAAAGGAACGGTCCCGCTGGAGAGACCCGGGGTTAAGTGTCTTACTCCGGAGCACGGCAGTGATCGCTCATGGATCACACCTTGTCGCTTGAACCCATACAATATGACTCTAGTAATCATTCATAAATAATGTGTGGTTCTAGCACAGGCACATTCACATGGGTTTGGATAGACACTGAAATGTTCTATTATTATTATTATTATTACTACTATTACTATTATTATTATTATTATTATTATTATTACTACTACTACTACTACTACTACTACTACAATTATTTTTATTATTATTCTAATTTATTATTATTTATTATTATTATTATTACTATTTTTATTACTATTATTGTTATTATTATTATTTGTTATTATTAATTATTATTATTTGTTATTATTAATTATTATAACTATTATTATTATTTATAATTAATATTATAATTAATTATTATAACTATTATTATTATAACTATTATTTCTACTACTATTTTTATTATTCTAATTTATTATGTATTATTATCATTATTATTGTTGTTATTATTACTATTATTACTATTTTTATTATTATTATTATTATTAATTATAATTATAATTATTATAACATTATTATTATTATTATTATTATTACTACTATTATTATTTATTTATTTATTTATTTACTTACTTATTTACATGCATGCTAGCTTCCGCCAGACCACCTTCCGGGTTCAAAATGTGGAAAAAAACGGAACTGGTGTCGCATCACTTGTAAGTTGAGCAGGGAAGGTGTAGGACGTAGCGTAAGCTTTTTGAAGAATAAGGAAGGCGGTCTGGTGGAAGCTTTATTTTACTTCATAACTTGTTAAATATAGATTTATTTTTTTTCCAGAAGGCCTTTAGTAACCCCCGGAGTAGTGTGGAGTACATTTATGATGGATGGATGTGGATTGAGGCACTTTCTTCTGCTCACACTCGTCTGGCGTTTCTTGGTCTTCATCAGAAACGAGCGTCACACAGGATGGCGTGAGGGAGAGTAAAGCTTTGGGTAATGTTCATTTGAAAATCAACTAGTCCTTTAATAAAAGCTGCTTGCTTTTATGCATTTGTTGTGCCTATTTAAAGTTTTTTCATTTTAAAGTTGCTTCTCTTAACATTAATGCGTTATACATTGATAATTCATGTTAGTTTTATAATTATTTTTTTTATGTTGAAAAAGTAAGTTTTTTTTTTTTTTTTTTTTTTTTTGTACATGTTTGTGTTCATGCAGTATCCATTTTAAAAACTATCGGTTGTTTAATCTGTGGGCCAAACTAGTTACTGTTATCAGTAAAATCCACTATCGGTCGACCTCTAATGTCAACTAGCATTCTAGACTTAATTTCTGCTAATTTCTGCTTTCTCTGTGTTCCAGGTGGGCGTGGCCTTCATACGCCATTCATTTGAACATCCTGATTGGTCCAGCCGAACACCTGACCTGTATTTAAGGACCGCCCCTTGAATGTGGAATTTGATTTGTTTACCCAAGAATGTAAATATTGCTGTACAAAAACTCCAAGGTCGGGGGTTTGACACAAATTTATTTTATCTTATTTTCACTTTGTTTGTGGTTAAGGGAGGTAGGCAAGTTAAGTTGTATTTTATTTTCTTTATTTTACATTGAGGTAATTTACTTTCTAAAAGATTATTTGTTGTTTTGGCCTTGTCAGCCCCTGACGTTAAGCTTTTTTTAATTAATTAATTAATTTATTTTATTTTATTTTATTGCTATTGATTTATTGCTATGTATTTATTGTATTATTTGTTTAATTGATGTTTTTGTTTATTTATTGTTATTTATTTATTATTGTTGATTATTTATTTATTTATTTATTTATTTATTTTTGATTTATTGGTTTATTTTTATTTATTTATTGGTTTATTGTTGTTTATTTATTGTTTATTTGTTTCATTATTTCTTTAATTGTTTTATTGTTGTTTATTTATTTGTTTATTGTTATTTATTTATTTATTGGTTTATTGTTGGTGTTTTATTGTTTATTTAATTGTTTTGTTGTTGAATTTTTATTGTTTATTAAATTTTTTGTTTATTTAATTGTATTATTGTTGTTTATTTAATTGTATTGTTGTTTATTTAATTATTTATTGGTTTATTGTTTGTTTTATTGTTATTTGTTTTTATTGTTGTTTGTTTTTGTTGTTTATTTAATTGTTTATTTAATTTATTTATTAATTGTAAATAAAGCTGTTATTGGAAATCTCTCTGGTATTGAGACTCGCTTTCTTTCTGTTACGGCTGAACCTCTAGCAGTCGTAACAAAGTATTCAACTGACTGTAAATAATTTTACAACTACATGTCAGCTCATTCCACTAACCTGAACTCCTACTAATACTCCAAGGAGACTTGGTTGACAAGTTACTTATTGTTAGTAGAATCCCTAAAATGGACCATCAAAATAGTTTAAACAATGAGGATTAAATTTGTGTTTTTCTGTAAGAATCAAAGGTGGTGCGTTTGGACAAATGAGCATAAAACTGCATGTTACAGGTCATAACATCCCTCACATCGCCGAAAGCAAAAGCCTCCGCTGTCAAAAGCGGAGAGATATTAAATTGCGCTCATCTCCCTTTTGGGCGTGAAATATTTGCGTCCAGTATTACTGCCCTCGGCTATGTGTCTCTAAATCCAGACGTACCCATCCTAGTTCCTGGCCTCAGACAGGCGACGGCGCTTTAATTACAAGTGTATCTTTTGCGCTGGGCGGCCGGCTAATTGTTCTGAATTCCCTCCGGTGTCATTCTCTCTTCGCCCCACCGGTGGCCTGGCTCACGGTGTCTAATTGTCATGTACACACTCCTGCACACTAGATTTAGTGCTGCACTGCCCTTAATTTAATTGGAAAGCACAGAACGGTGTGAGCAAGAAAAGGAGAAAAGAAATAAAAATGGAAGCAATCTTTCTTCAACGGGCAGTAAAAGGGCTGCAGGTATGAATTATTCATCCACTTGATGGATGGCTCTGCAAATAAAAATGTTGAGTGGGTCGCCGACTGTTAAGTGAGCTTTGCATACTGTCACCCTGCTCTTTTTTCCCCAACACCGTTCATTATGACGCAACGTCACCATGCAATTAATGTTACATAATAGCCGACGTCTGTGATTTGATTGCCTGGATTGAGAGATTGCGGAAATTCGCTCTTGGGAATGTTTGGGCAGGAATGCTTTACTATATAATATCACATGTAGGCGTTTCATACACCTGGACGTTTCGAATGACGGCGCTTCATAAATCTCGACGCTCAATTTCATTAAGCGATTGTAGATTTTTTTGTCCCTTTTGTCAATTTCGTCTCTGATTTCATGATCCGACCCCAGTTTATACACGATGTCCCGACTATCTGAGAGAAATCTTGCCTGGGTAATAAGCTTTCAAGGGAGCGAAAATAGATTATGCTTAATACAGTTCTGGGTAGATCATGATGACAGCTACAAGACTCAAGTGGATGTTTAACACAAGGAGATCTATAAAACCCGGAGAAAGCTATCGGTTAGCATTACCGTTTATCTTGAAAGCAGTTGTACGGCTGTTGTGGGCTCTTGTAAGTACATGATTTGAAATCTGCCATCTTTGCTCAAAGGCACTCCGTTGTTGAGTAAATGCCGTGTGAATAATCTCATGACGGCACCAGGGCTTGACATTAACGCCCGCCAACCCACCAAATGCGGGTGTGTTACTCCTCCTCGCCAGGTTGAATTTTATATATAATGTATACATTTATCAATGGTCTTTACAAAGACATCTGAAATGATCAACAGAGTGCAATGTTGTGTTGTCAAATATCTTATTTTTTTCAATGCACATCGTTTCAGGGCTTGAATTTCGGGGTGTGATTGCGCATGATTGTACTCATTCCTGCAGATTTTGTGTTCACACCCACATAAATCCACCACTCCGTGCTAAACGAAGCGCTTTTACGCTCTTAAACGGTCAAACGGACACACAAAATGCCAATGGCGTGAAGAGAACGCACGTGTAACAGTATAATGGATCCGTGCGTCAGCTCTTAAAGTGACAGCAGCCTAATAAACCTGCTGACAAATTCTGAGTTTATATAAAAAAATCTACACAGCCGGTTTTCGTGGTGGTATCAGTCAAAATTGTTGCTGAGTGGCTACTAACTTTATTAAACCTCTGTCCACAATGGCCAGTGAGCAAAAGTCGCAGGTAGTCGTGGCCTAGTGGTGAGGGAGTCGGGCTTGGAACCTGAAGGTTGCAGGTTCGATTCCCACGCCGGTGGGGATTGTGAATGAACACTCTCTCCACGTTCGATACCATGACTAAAGTGCCCTAGGCATTAAACCCCGCACTGCTCCCCTTGTAAGTCGCTATGGATAATGAATAAATGTAAATGCAAAAACGCTCGTCAAGCGCTGCCTAGCACCAGTTTTGATCGGTCACGTGAAGTTGTTTTTGTGTTATTGTAATTCTTATTAGGGGCAAACTGGGTCATGCAAACTAGCCAAGCCTCGACCCCTTATTTTAACATCTTAATGGGATAATTCACCCAAAAATGAAAATTGGGTCATCATTTACGCCACCTCATGATATTCCAAACCTGTGTGACATTCTCTATTCTGGGGAAGATGATTGATTATTTCCCTTTTTATGGACAAAAAAGAAAAAAAAAAAACTCTATGCTGTATACACTCAAAAAAATGATACTTTAAAATAACTCAATTCGATTACGGACAGTGGTTCCACACAACCAACTTAGTTTTTATTAACATTAGAGGTTTATTTTTAATCTATTCAAAATCCTTGTGTTGTATCACAACTGATTTCAGATCAGAATCTATGTAAAATAGTTATGTCCAACCAACTCAATTCAAGTATGGACAGTGGTTCCACATGATTGATACAAGAATAACCCATTCAAGACACGTTTAACTGACTAGAATCAATGGTGTTGTTATAACTTGAATGAGTAGTTTTCATTTAAATTGAAATTTTTAATTAATTCTATAATTGATGCTACTTGTCTGGTCTTGTATAACTTTTGTGATGTGATGCTCTTAGTTTGCAGTCCAGTAGTCATACTGGTTTCACTCAGAACCACTGTGATTATTTAATTATTAGTGTGATTAGAATAGCTGTACGCACGACCTCAACCCAAGCACATGCTCAACACTTCACCACAATGGTAACCCCAAAACTATGAACATGACAGAAACTTTTAAATATCAACATAATAGAACAGTAAACGTTAAAAACATCTCTCAATTTTCTCATCTTGCTAAAAACAGTTTAAAATGACACTTTATTTCAACATTTACTTTCGCAGTTCAGCCGCTTTGCAAAGCACGATGGGAAGTGAAAGTCCTGTTTGGTTGAGTTTACTTGAGTGAAACATGTTATTTTAAAATGAAAACGTTAAGTCAAAAAGTAATTATTTCAAGTCAACTTAACATGAAGCAATCACGTTTGAACCAGAAACCTGATACAATGGTGTTGAATCAAAATAAGTTGTTTAAATAAAGTGAACAGCATCGAAAAATCATTTTTTTGAGTGTACGCAATCAAATACTTCCCTATACTATATAATGTGTGAAAAATGTAAAGTAGTATGCTTTTCGAAATACGGTAGGCAAAAAGTACCCGGATGTCCCGCATTCGATGGACACTTTATCCACGAGGTCACGGGAGGGAATTATGAGTGGCAGTGAAGCGACACAGCAGGTCACATGATGATGATGACAACATGGCGGATGCAGTACGTTGGAATTTCATTCATATATATGTGCGATGGAAGAGTGATTTTACCGCCAAACGATCAAACGTGAGGCATTCAGATGATCAGTGGATGGATGACTAGATGGAGGGGTTAAAAAAGCCTATTTTTACTCAACCTTATTTTGTGCTGTGAGATAATTAGCATGTGGTCAGATAGGCTTCGTGTAGGTGTTTTCTCTCCTTCCGTGACTATTTTTTTCTCCTGGAATCTTCCTCAGGTACAGTGATTATTCTCCTCATGGCTAAAAACACCATCGTACATCTGTTATACTTTACCCCCGCATTTCTCCGTCCAATTATCATCCCCAGCCTCGGCTCACAATCTGCCGAAGAGACCGTTTAATGTCAGGGATTCGCACATCCTCACGTACTATTTTTATCCTCGCAATCGTGATCTCCGCGCTTTACGACCAACGCCGCACCCGACGCTCGAAGCCAAAAATGTCAGGCGTTAATTTCCATCGGAAGCGGAGCGTTTTTTTTTTTTGGTCTTTTTGTTTTTTCTCCGCTAACAGATCCAGTTGGTTTGTCACGGACAGGAGTGAGCAGCTCCGTGTGATTCGAGAGATAATTGCTCTCTCGCTGAGCCGAGTTTTCGCTTTATTGGATGCTGCGCATTCAATAACACAAGTTTAATTAGTCTTGATGCCAGCGATTAAAGAAAATAAACAGCGACTCAAAGCTCTGTATTCAATGAAAACCACCGTTTGACCTGAAGTTCACGCGAATCATCAGGCAAAAGCTCGAGAGAAGCGTTTATTAATGCGCCTCCCCAAATATCGAGGCCTCATGCGGGGATGAGCGTATTTGCATTTGTTTGTCGATTACAAAGACAGAAGGAGTGCGTTAGCCCAGATTGCGGGCGAAGCTGCTGTTCTGAGTGATATTTACACAGGCTTGAAAATCAGCGGTTGATTAACTTACCAATGATCCACGGGAGATGAGGTGTGCCCGTGTTCTCATCACTACATGGATTAATTAACGTTAATGGGCTAATTATCTCAGCCAAGACAGATATTAGACGAGAAAAATACCTCGCGCTACAAGGTGACTTGTCTTTTTTTTTTTTTTTTTTTTCCACCATGATTTAGGCTGGTTTAAGACAAACAAGGGGTTGCCTCAAGAGGGCCTGATTGAATCCAGAGCCACAGGACGTTAAAAGAATCAAGACCCACTTGAGTTTGAAGCGAGGCAGACGCAGCTGTACGTCTTCGAGCTAAAGCTCATCGCCCTCAAACGGGCATCAGGCTCTCTTTAGGCTCTGAGAGCGAGCTGTTGGTGGAATTGCAGCAGCCAATCACAGATGCTACATCACGTCCAGGTGAGGCCAGATTATTCTGTGAAACAGCTGATGGGATCAAGCCTTGAGTGGGAAAAAGAGCTGAGCAAATCTCCCACGGTTATAAATGATACAGCCTACTTATTGTTGAGCCCTTAACTCAAAACCCGGTGAGCTGCCATCGGTGCCCACAGGCGGCATCCCAACCGTTACGGCGTCTCGTAAGTCGGCACATTTTACGATCAACTCCACAGTTTTGATGGTGTTCGCACATTGCTGAGATGATATAAAATGCATTTTAATACGAAAACATTCAAATGATCGGTAATGCTTACAGTAAGAAGGCACATTTCATTTGCAAACTTCATAAACTGTAGTCAATGGGCTTTATACAAATGGAGAGCTCTTCATTTATTGTCACTGAAATGAACAAAGTAGTTTAATTAGCTCACATGTAAAGAGTTTGATAATGCTTTTAGCTATTAACCATAAATAGATGTCTCTTTAGATGAGGTCACGGATTGATTTGATGACATTAAGTGCTTTTAGACCAACCTTTATTAGATATTAATTGCATTCATATTAAGTTTTCCATAAATTGCAAATGCATTAAGTGTGCGCACACACACACACACACACACTGGTGTTCCATGTTGTATGGAGAATTTCCATAGAAATGATTTCTATACTGTACAAACTGTCAAAACCCAACCTGATTTACTTTTACAATGTGTTCTGATGTGTATTTTTATACATTTCATATTGGTTTTTATTTACTTATTTATTTTAGCTTTGGGAATATGGTTAAAGGATTTGTAAACATTTTTAAGGAACACTTTAACGGGACATATAATACAAGATGTAATATCAGTCTCTGGTGTCTGTTTCAGCTCAAAATCCCCCACAGATCATTTATTGTCGCTCATCAAATTTGGGTGTGAGCAAAAACACACTGTTTTTGTGCGTGTCCCTTTAAATGCAAATGAGCTGCTGCTCCAGAAGAGGGCGGAGCTTTAACAGCTCAACGACAACAACAAAGCTGGAGAATCTCACGCAGACAAAATGAGGAAAGTGTTCAAACGGATGGAGAGACTCAGGAAGACGTTTCTGAACGGTTCGTGGATAAATTGACGTCGTTGCGTTCAAGATATAGTTCATCTATAAATGAAAATTGTCATCATTTACTCACCCTCATCAAGTCTTAAAGTTTGTTAATAAATTCGATGTTGAATCAAATATAACATTTCTTTCTAAAGCTACATTTTGTAAATGTCTATTTGATGCTTTTGTCATTTAACACAATAATGACTTTAAATGAACTTCTGGGGGTAAAAGCAGTCCGGCGTAAAATGACGGCATCAACGACACTCGACTACAACAACTCTTCCTCTTCTCTAAAGCAGCCCGACATGGCCCCGCCCCCTTTGTTGAGTGTTCTCGGGGGCGGGGTTTATGTAAATTTTACAGTTAGTGATGTCACCAACCCAGGAAGAAGCTCGTTATAGGATGTCTCAGTTTTGTTCATGTCAAACTAAATATGGTTTTCTCTCTTGCGGTTTGTTTCTCTGTATGTTTACAAGCAGTTTGAACTGTAAAGGATGTTTGAGATGATGCCAAAGCTTCCTTTCGGATTTGTCTTCAACAGGGGGGAAAAAGACGAAAAAAGTCCACTTTGATTTCTTCCTATATACCTTGTAGGTGTGTCGTAGGTGAAATGTTATTTTTAGATGCTTTGGCATCTATTATTGATACTCTGAATTTGCTGCATTTCCAACCACAAGGCCGCCCCATTTTTTCTCCTCCTGGCCTACTTGTCTGAGTCCTCAAGGGCAGCAGAGATCTGGGAGATGTACTATATTTAGTGGGGAGCTTCTGAGTCCTGAAGGATGCTGGGTGAATGTGTAGGTCTTGTCTGTACACACACACACACACCTGCATTCACTGGATGTGAAGCTGCTGTGATCCATCAAACAAAACATCCCTAGTAATGGATTATTGAAACAGTCTTTTCATCGTGTAAAAATAAAGCCTTTTATGCCCGCTCTCGCCTTTCAACGGGAAAGTGTACAGAGGAACATTTTGTTTGACCCATATCACAATTGCATGTTTGATTCGAGTAAATCCTGTTATGCAGAACCTTTTGAATTATATAACATTTTGAAAAAAAAAAAAAAGTTGTACTCTGAAAAATTAAAAGAAAAAAGGAAATTCCAGACTTTCAGAAATATTGTATCCTCTGATCAAGCTCAGGGTCTTTAATTGACCGTTCTCAAAGCCCCGCCCCCTTTAGTAACTGTTGCTACGTCCAAGAAGCCTAAAGCAGGCTACTTTTGATATGAAAGTTTCATATTTAAAATATAGTAATGTTTTAAAGAAGTTAAATCAATAATAGCGTCTAGTGTGTGTTTAATGTGTCGCTCCTCCATCATCTCTAGTTCATTTATAGCATCAAATAAACATGAATGAACATCAGAAGGAATGTTGTTTCAACACGTTCACCATCTACTGACTCCCCTGACCGCTCTGACGGGGTTATGATTGGTCAGATCGCCTGTCAATCAAACCGGAGACAAAGGGTCAAATTGAAGTCGATGTCAGTTTAAATGCGGGTGTATTTCAGTAGTGGTGAGTGACGGGTTGAATTTTACATATAATATATACATGTTTCATATGAAATAATAAACTTAGTAGTGTAGTGTTGTTAAAAAATATCGATAGATAGATTCACGACACCAGTGTCTTTCTCTCTCCGACAGCGACACACAAACCGCCTCGTTTCATTTGCTCCGGATGAATATTGTTGGTGTTTCAGGGCTTAATTTCGCCGTGGGATTGTGTGTATCGCGCATAATTTTACTCATTCCTGCATATTTTGTGTTCTTACACGCATAAATCGGCCTCTCAGTACTAAACTGAGTTCTGGTTACTGCTCTCAAACAGTCAAACACACACAAAATAATGTCAAAATGGCGAGTATTCGCGCAAACAGCTGAGAAAGAAAACACACGTGTAACAGTATAATGGATCCGTGCGTTAGCTCTTAAAGTGACAGCAGCCTAATAAACCTGCTGACAAATTATGAGATTATATTAAAAATATCTATACGGCAGTTTCCGATATCGATGTGAAAATGCCAAATGGCTAGTAACTTTGGAAAATGCAGTTAAACAATGTAAATTTCAATAAGTTCAATGTTGAAAGCAGTGCATTAATATAGAAATGCACACTATATAGAAGCCTGTTTCCACCAGAATAAAACCATTTGGAATATAATTCCGACTGGGACTTTGCTCAATAGTGTTTCTCTCTTTGAGTTGTCTTGTTTTTATATCAGTTTTCTGCTTGTAGGTGTTGTTTACCTCTTATTGACCACTGTCCGCTGGGATGTCCTCTCTGTGTGGGTCTGCTCCCATAAACACCATTAAGCATAACTTCTTTTACGCCTTTCTCTCGGCCTGCCTTAATTTATGGTTGCAGCCGCTGTCGCCTTCGTGTTAATTTGAGTGCTGAGTCCTTTGAGCTTTATGATGAGCCGGTGTTAATCACACTGCTCACGCCACAACTGTGTCCACAGCCCCTCCGAGAACGCCATTGATCACGGCGTAATGGCTTCACAAGCCTGTGATCCCAACAATTCAACACACCCGCCTCGAACATCCCATAATTACCCCGGGGGAGATAAAAATGCAGAGAGAACGGGAAATCTCGCAGCAGAAATACTCAATCCCGCATCTTACCGGTTGCATTGCGGCGGGAGTCTAATGGAGGCCTTGTTTGGAGATGCAAATTAAAATGAAATCGATGGGGGAAGAAGGCCAGCCTTGATTTGCTGTTTGTTTTCCCACTCCAGTGACCCAAACCTCTTCTTCCCGGGGTCGTGATTATGTTGTGGCTGCGTATGGGCTCCAATCAGGGGTTGAAAGGCCATTGATTGGGAGCAGGTTCTGATCTCTAACATGCTATTAGGTATAACAGGTTTGTGGTGGATGAAGATGAGGTCTCAGAGCTCACTCCATTATAAAGGCATCGGAAGGATGACGGATCATGAAGATGGAGGGTCTGTGATTGGCTGCTTATCACTCCTGCATTTATCACTAGTTCATCATCTTTTTTAGCATCAGCATCCTAGTTTATTGCACTTTCAAATAATGAAGGACATGCTTTGTTACGCACATTGACAACGGTGAATGATGCTAATGAATGAGCCCGTTGAAGAGAGTTCGGAGTGGCGTCGTCTTGCCGTGGCTGCAGGTGCTGTATAATCAAGTGGGTAATTGTAATAATCCAGAGATTGGTACAGCTGATCCCGGTGGAATTAATATAAATCTACAGTAATCAAACTGAATTTCTGCCGACTGTAAATATTTTCGTCTGTTTGCTGTAGTGTGTGCGGGAAGTATTCTGGAAGTCGTACTGTTCTACGCAGTAAAATTATTTTCATATCAAAACAATTCGATAGTCAATGTGGTTGAGGTAACATAATATCTTGAGTTTCTGTTGATTGAAACCAATCGCCTTTGAAATCAAAAATTTGAGTTCCATTAACTCAAAATGAAGGCAACCAGTGAACTCACTTTAAGTTGAACCAACAACTCTTTATATATGGATCTGTGCATATACATCAGTGATTTTAATATTATTATAGTATTTAATATTTAGAATTTTAATTATTTCTATACATCTTCAATTCGAAGATACTACTGACTGCTGCAGTTTCGGGCAACATTTCTCATTTTAAGTGTTTTTCATTTCTATTTTTTTTTTAGTTTTGTTCCAGTTGTAAATAAAATAGTTTTAATAATTTTAATTAAATTTGGGCATGAACTGGAAATAAGATTATTAATATTGTTAGTATTTATCTTTTTAACTAAATTTCATTGCAACATTTATGAATTATTCATATCATTTTTGCTCTATTGAAGCTATAAATGGACTAGTTACAATCAAAATGGGCTTTTCATTTAGTTTTGCCACTAAACCTGTTTAAGTCCTGCCCATATCCGATTCTTTTGTAATACAGAAACCGGTAAAACTGTCACGGAAAAAGAAATGCATATAGCAGGTATGCTGCCTGTGCCTATATGTTTTGTTTTTTTTGGGAATGCCGCAAATTCGTATTGATGCTGGAATATGGAAAGTGGACTTTAGCTCATGACTCTGAATGTGTCTTTGCCTTTGGGAAGTGCAAAACATTACAAAGTGTGAAACACTTTTACGAAGCTTGAGATAAATTTACATTTTAGAAAACAAATGAACAAGACGCAAAACACTTTCACCAGTCCCGAAACAAATTTACAATGACAGATTCTTCACGGAAACACCGGAAGTGACGCGGTGAAAGGTGTTGTTGGTGGTGAGCGCGGTAAATTCGTGTTGTAGTTGTGGAGTAAATGGCATAAATAAAGTTTATGGTGACCGAACGTGGACTGCGGCCGAGGGACGTTTTGCTTCACGTGTGGTCAGAGTTTGGGGTTTCTAAAAGACGCGGACCAGACGGAAACACAGGGGACGTCTCGACAGCCGGACAGTGCTAAGCGAAGTAACTTACACTTCCGGTGTGTGGGACATTCCCTTTCCGTGAATAATCTGTCATTGTAAATTTGTTTCGGGACTGGTAAGGACGTAATTGTGTTTTATGATACGTAAAAATGTTTTCCAAAATGTAAATTTGTCTCAAGCTTCGTAAAAGTGTTTCGCACTTTGTAATGTTGTTTTGCACTTCCCGGCCACCGTAGTTAAGATGCGTTTTGCTCGATTGGATCACGATCGGATGACTGTGTAAAAGGTTTCGAGTTGAAAACACGTTGTTTTGGTCGTGTCGACGCTCATGTGGTGGAACGTGTTCAAACAGACCGTCTGCTGACCTAATGCGGGAACATTACGGGAAGAGCTCCAGCCGGACGGATTGAAACGTTGTCGAATGAAGGTTTGAAGGTGAAAAACGCACCAAAGTTCTTCACCGTTCCTGATTTCTAACACACTCTCTCAGCGTTCGGCTTTGTGTGCTTTTCCGTCATATGAACTTATTTCATCCATTATATCTGAAAAAACCCATACATTCACCCTCCCACAGATCCTCGCCTCGAAGAAATCAGGACAGAAGTGACGGATTAAAACACCAGGAGTAAACGGGAACGAGTCTCCCTCGTCTACTGGTGATCCGATCGACCAAAATGCATCTTAATGCGGAAACTAAAAGATTTAGATTGTTATTTGCAGCCTTTCAGCAAGTCTTCATCTCATGCTAATAACCAAACAAGCAGTTCTCAGTTCTCTATTACTGTAAGTTTTTAAGTCGGCTTTTTATTTATTTATTTATTTATTTTTTGGACTGCAGTACAAGAGAAAACAAGTTTGCCGAAGGGCGTTTCACATGAGACGCTGAACTTGCTCAGGCGGGCACAGCGTGAATCCGTCCATCAATGTCTGATGTGTTTTTTTGCCCGTCTGAAATCTCCCGCAGGAGGCTTTTAATTGTGGCCCTGTTTTAATGATGCGAATAAACAGGCCAGAACGCATCCTGAAACTGACCTTCCCTCTCCTCATGGGAGGCTGGACGTGATGGAGGGGTGAGATTTTCTCATTAAATCCTGATGCAAAAGGTCTTAACCAGCCCACCAGGGTGACAAAAAAACTGTCAAATATCTCATCTCCATCAACTAACATGAAGAAAAGCGGAGCAAAACATGTTCATCATATGGATGTGAACAGGGCTTTTAAAATGTATTTCACTACAGATTACAAAATACGTGCTTTAAAAAGTCATTTGTGACGTATTTCGTTACATTACTCAAGTTTAGTCACTTCATCTAAATACTTTAGAATACTTTGGAATACTAATAAGTGTGAAACAAACACAAAAAAGGTCATTGAGAGTTTTTATCTCACAATTCTGACTTTTTCCATCAGCATTGCGTGATATAAAGTTGCAATTGTGAGTTATGAAGTCAGAATTATGAGATATAAACTCACAATATTGATAAAAGTCAGAATTATGAGATATAAACTCACAATATTGATAAAAGTCAGAATTATGAGATATAAACTCACATACTAAATTCACAATTGCATGAAAAAAAGTCAGTATTGCAAGTTTATATCTCCCAATTCTGACTTTATAACTTCAAATGAAATGCAAACTCACAATTGTGAGGGAAAAAAACAAATTGTGAGAAAAAGTCACAGTGACGAGTGAATTATAAAATGACTCTCAAAACATGAAAACAGTGGAAAACATGAAACTGAACTCGTCTTTTTCAGACGGTCAGAGTCAGAGAATCACCAATCGCTGTTTAAATGACATTAAAACTCAAAGTAATCACTTTGGTAATCTAAAACACTTTTCAGATGGAACTGGAATCTGATTACCACCCATATAAAATGACATACAGTCACTCAAATGTTGTATTTTAAATACGTCACTAAGTGACTTGTATTTCGTTACTCCCCAACCCTGGTTGTGGATCTTTTAGCCAAAACAATCACACCTTCCAGTAGTTTAAAGCTGATGGTCTACTCAAATCTTAGCCGTATGTGTCTCCCTCAGGTTCTATTCCTGTTATTTATTTATTTATTTATTGGTCAGGATAGCCAATAACCCCCTCTCCTCCGGTTTGTTTTGTTCTCTAAATGCCTCTGAGACTCTCAAATGCCCATCAGAAAGACCAGATAGATCTGAACACCGCCTGAATGCTGAATCGATATCTGAACATGGATCAAGACGCCCACGCTGCACTGCAGGGGAGACGGGATTATCCTAGTGTGGGCGGTCAGCAGGGAGAGCCCTCCGCTCCGAACAGGTGCTCCAGCCGCAAGAACTTCGAATGCAGGATCAGCCGGTCCCAACATTGGATCACCTGCATCCTCAGTGGGTTAATCGATTTGCTGGCTGTTGCAACACTAATTCACATTTTGAAAAACTACAGTATCTCTACGCCAGAGCCAAATCTTGTACTTGTGGACATTTGCTGTTGATGAATTTTTTATATTGTGTGCGTAAATATTTTAGGTGTAACGGCACATGTATTTGTACCAAACCGTCATGGTTCGGTGGATACAGTCAAGCGACGAATACTGTGAAAAAGGGAAGCCCGTTTTAAGTCTCTGGTGTCTCCAGTGAAGTTTCAGCTCAAAATCCCCCACAGATCATTTATTGTCGCTTGTCAAATTTGGGTGTGAGTAAAAAAACGCCGTTTTTGTGTGCGTCCCTTTAAATGCAAATGAGCTGCTGCTCCAGAAGAGGGCGGAGCTTTAACAGCTCAACAACAACAAAGCTGGAGAATCTCACGCAGACAAAATGAGGAAAGTGTTCAAACGGATGGAGAGACTCAGGAAGACGTTTCTGAACGGTTAGTGGATAAATTGATGTCGTTGCGTTCAAGATATAGTTCATCTATAAATGAAAATTGTCATCATTTACTCACCCTCATCAAGTCTTAAAGTTTGTTTAATAAATTCGATGTTGAATCAAATGTAACATTTCTTTCTAAAGCTGCTTTTTGTAAATGTCTATTTGATGCTTTTGTCATTTAACACAATAATGACTTTAAATGATCTTCTGGGGGTAAAAGCAGTCCGGCGTAAAATGACGGCATCAACAACACTCGACTACAACAACTCTTCCTCTTCTCTAAAGCAGCACAGCATGGCATGGTTTATGTAAATTTTACAGTTAGTGATGTCACCAACCCAGGAAGAAGCTCGTTATAGGATGTCTCAGTTTTGTTCATGTCAAACTAAATATGGTTTTCTCTCTCGCGGTTTGTTTACAAGTAAGCCAAGTCTTCACTGGGAAAATACATATATTCTTTTATAGTAAATATCCATTTACAACGCATGTGTGTATAGTATATAAAAAGAAGGTAATGGAAGTTAATGGTCTTCAGAACTGGTTGCCAACGTTCTTCAAAATATGGACGTGGAATAACATGAGGGTGAGTAACCGATGACGCTTTTCTTTCCTATAGACCGTCTCTCCAAGCAATTAGGTTTTATTGATTTTATGAAGTGAATCCTTTTAAATAAAATTAAGGTGGCAAGTGAGGAGAGAAAGATTTGCTTTGTGTGCAGGTCTGGGCTCCTGTGAGCGAGCGCTCGCTCAGTAAACATGCCCACACCTCCGCTGAAGACTGAGTCAACAGCAGAACAGATGGAGAGATCCTGCAGGAGCGCTGCGGACCCGAATCGATGAAGAGGAGCTTCAGGAAGAGATCTGCAGTCTAAAAAGTGAAATGTTTGTGACTTTGCTTGAAGGAGAGTTAGTCGTGACATTGATCTACAATTCTAATGTTGTTTTTGTACTTTTTGCAACTTTTAGGCTTTGGAACAGTCACTGCAAGCCAAATTCAAACTTCCGTCACGCACATTTCTATGCATTATTGAAGCGTTCAGTGGAACTTCATTGGCTTTTGTCACTTCTGTGTGTACAGTATACGTGTAGGTTGACAGGATTTGCTCATTTCTGGGAGCTTCCAAAAAATCTTTTAGCAAAAGTCTTTTAGCGAGGTTTGTGTGAGGATTTGACTGACTCTTACTGATACGGAGTCTTAAAGTCAGTGTTGGCATTTATGGCTCAGGAAGAACCTTTAACATTCATGTAAACTTATTGGACAATGTTCTTTGCACTTAGAAAAACTGGTTGTTTTAAGAACTGTTCACTGAAAGGAAAATATCATTAACTTAAGCATTAAAACAATGGAAAAAGTTTGTTTGAGGATTTGATTAACTTTACACACTTTAAATAATGCTTTATTGGCCTTTGTGGACTGAAGAAAGAACTTTAACATCCATGTAAACTTTCCTTTCGACACATTTCTGCTCACATTCTCACCATTAACTAAATTTTTTTCAACCCAATTCTGGGTTAGAACAATCCAAGTTGGGTTGAAACTGGACAAACCTTGCAATTTGGTGGTTTTAACCCAGCAGTTGGGTTAAAAATGTTTGCCCAACATGCAGGGTGGTTTTATTTAACCCAACTATTGTGTTTCTTATTTAAAATGAACCCAAAGTATGTTGGAAGTGAACATTTATTAATGTTTAACGAATATTAAGCAATAAACGTTTGTTGCCTCTATTAATTGCCTAATTTTTAATTTCCAACATTATTTTGGGTTCATTTTAATAAAGACATAGTCATTTTTAAACAATAGTTGATTTAAATAAAAACGACCCAATTTGCTGGGTTTGTCCAGTTTCAACTGGGTTGAAACTGGACAAACCTTGCAATTTGGTGGTTTTAACCCAGTGATTGGGTTAAATGTTTGCCCAACGTGCTGAGTGGTTTTATTTAACCCAACTATTGTGTTTCTTATTTAAAATGAACCCAAAGTATGTTGGAAGTGAACATTTATTAACGTTTAACGAATATTAAGCAATAAACGTTTGTTGCCTCTATTAATTGCCTAATTTTTAATTTCCAACATTTGAAAACCTTGCAATTTGGTGGTTTTAACCCAGCGATTGGGTTAAATGTTTGCCCAACGTGCTGAGTGGTTTTATTTAAGAAAATCTGGCTGTTTTACTGAAAGATACTTTTGGCGACCCAAAAATATAGTTCTGCGGTTTATTTTGAAGAGTTTTGGGGTGGAAAATATCATTTAGCTTGGCATTAAATCAATAGAAGTAAATGGAAAGGATGTTATTGAGTTTGTTTGAGGGTTTGATTAACTTTACACACTTTAAATAATGCTTTATTGGCCTTTGTGGACTAAAGAAGGACCTTTAACATCCATGTAAACTTTCCTTTGGACACACATTTCTGCTCACATTCTCACCATTAACTACATTTTTTTTTAGCCCAATTCTGGGTTAGAACAATCCAAGTTGGGTTGAAACTGGACAAACCTTGCAATTTAGTGGTTCTAACCCAGTGATTGGGTTAAATGTTTGCCCAACGTGCTGAGTGGTTTTATTTAACCCAACTATTGTGTTTCTTATTTAAAATGAACCCAAAGTATGTTGGAAGTGAACATTTATTAACGTTTAACGAATATTAAGCAATAAACGTTTGTTGCCTCTATTAATTGCCTAATTTTTAATTTCCAACATTTGAAAACCTTGCAATTTGGTGGTTTTAACCCAGCGATTGGGTTAAATGTTTGCCCAACGTGCTGAGTGGTTTTATTTAAGAAAATCTGGCTGTTTTACTGAAAGATACTTTTGGCGACCCAAAAATATAGTTCTGCGGTTTATTTTCAAGAGTTCCGGGGTGGAAAATATCATTTAGCTTGGCATTAAAACAATAGAAGTCAATGGAAACGTGCGAGTTGATGAGATCCGAAATATTCATGTGAATCGACAAACGGAGAAGGACGGGGCAGGTTTGTTTTTGCAGGAGCAGGCCTTTCGTAATTGCTTTGTTTATTGCCTCTTGGCTGCGTGCGACGGCACACATGAAATATTACCAGGATGATGATACGTCTCGGCCTAATTCAAAATTATGACAGCTTAAAGTGAGGCAGGGAACAGGCAGGGCGAGTTGGCCGGCTCCGCCGTCGTACATAACAGCGGTCGGAGCGGATCCTGACCTTCAGGCCCGCAGGTACAGCTAACGAGATTTCCAAACGATGACCTTCCGTGATAAATGCCTCGCCCGAACCTCAGCCATGCGCGGCGGTGACACTATTAGTGTTTAAAATGATGGCGACTTGAGTTGTGCTGTGAAAACTAATTACAGATGGGGTAATTGTTTTATTTGTCTTGATGTTGGCGTGTGAGTAATGGCCGTGGCAAATGCATATTGGAAAATATGCCACATGCGAAGTCTAATTTTTTCTCATTACGGGATAAAAGCTCTCTGCGTCGGGATTCTGAGAAGTATATGTGCTGTAATTTTCTGCCATTTATCAGGCAACAAACAGTAAACAGGTCAATTTAACCATTACGATGCACTGTCACGTCACCGCTCTTCTCTCTTCTGTATGTTTATTTCATTTGACTTCCAGACAGATTTTCTCGACATGCATCTGTTTCCACCACTGGTCAGAAACTGTCATTGTCCGTTATATTGATTGTCAGACGTGGAGGAGATCCAGGAGAGCTCAAAGTGTGCAGTCAGCACAGAGCGTTCATTGGATATGGGTCGAATATCACTTTTCCATTGGCAGTCACAGCGCTTGTGTGGCCGGTTTGGGTGGTCTGGGTGGTCATCGGAGCCCACTTTGCCTGTTAAAGCCATCTGATCGGCGTCTGAGTACCTCTTTGTGA